>OZ020535.1:5232369-5780270 GCA_963971435.1 Lasius platythorax
ATATATATATATATATATATATATATTACACACAAAAAAATAGTAATCAGTTACTGGTTCGTTCGTTTACCGCTACGCGACGTGTGATGCGATATCTATCTCGTATTTAAGTTTTAGTCATGAGAATTATATAAAGCTTGCAAAGAGCGGCTAATAAGATTAAAGATATACTACTTTAATTTAATTTTTGATACAACCCGAATGCAGGAACTTTAGATATTAAATTGATTGCTTATAAATCGATTATTATGTAGTGATGATTTTAGCATGTTGATTATTAATATGATTTGGCAGTTTTAAACGCAGAAAATGCAAAAAAATTATTAATATTGTTTTTTCGTTTATTGCCGAAATTTTATGGCTCTCATATATACAAAGTATTAATTTTCATAATTTAATTCATGTAGCAGATAATGTTACTCATAATGGGATATCGGTGCTGATCTTTGGTACTGTTATGGTGTTGAGAATCGGTACTGATTTAATACTGTTACAATAATGGGAATCGGTACTGCAGCAATACTGGAATCCTGTACCACAGTAGTACTGTAATTCGAGTCTTGGCCCAATTCTATCATCCCAGTATTTCACCAGTATCGCACCAGTACTGGCATCTAGTACAGTGCCAATACTCAATACTAGAAATCGGTACTGAGCCAGTATCTCGCCGGTAGTCATTTCCCACTTGGGTTATCAATATTTGCTTGAAATATGTTCTTTGTGATGTTCCACATCTTTTTTTATTAAATGATACTTTAATAACAAAATAGAAGAATACCAACATTTCATTTAATTGACTCAAATAATAAGAATTTCGCAAATTTGTGTCATTATCCATCAAGATTGTATTTTACAGAGTGCTTAAACCTCCTCGATAATTTATCGAAGCACACATGTGGCACGCGGAATACTCACGCGCGGATATATCGCATTCGCATTGTAGCCGATCGTCCCGATCCGGTTACGATAGAACGAACGATCAGGCGCGATGGTTATTTAGCGTACCTGGTAATCAGAGGCCATAAAAATGATCATAAACCGACACGTTTCATACCGGTCAAAGTGATGCGAGCGCGTACTCGTTCGCTCGCACGCTCGCGAGAACGTGAACGCGTATTCTACTCGCTTGATAGCAATGAAAGCCTAAGTTCCGGCAATAAAGCCTAAGTGCCAACTCACATAGTTTACGACATCCCTTTTTCGCGAAGGTTTCGTGAAGATGAACGACGCGAAATCGAATTTAGCGATTCGGGCACCGCGAGCGAAGCCGCTTCGAGCGCGAAAAGGAAATGCTTGACGCGTATTTTCGGTTCATCTTACGCGTGCATGTTTACGTAAGTGTGTAACAATATGATAAAAATATCGACGTAAATATATCGTTGCGAGTACATTGCTGTTTTTAATCGCACCTGATACATACACGTTTAATGCAATTTTATTGCTTTGCAAATTCCCGATCCGCCAATTTTCCCTTCAAGAAAAATCGTTGGAAAAATTGTCATAACACAAACGTTACTAACGTTGTGGATTTAAAAATTCGTAGGAGAAATACTGTATTTCTGTATTGTTGCAGATTTCTGTATTGTGTAGATCAGATGGCTAGCACGCTATAATTTCTTGCGATGTAAAAAATGGCGCGGAGATGCTAATCCAAGCTACCATTTGTAATATAAGAACTCTTGCATGGGCAAGTGAGACTAAAATTACATGTACGCCCACTTGCACGAATAACCGACTACTATACAGACTATATGATAATTAATGATATACACATACAGAAAGCTAATTAATTATTGATATGGATTAGAGAAGTCTTACAAAAACAATATTTTTTTCTAAAAAATAAATTGAGTTGTGGTTTAGAACAAGCTATAGTTATAAAAAAAAAATAATGATAAAAATATAAGACAAAAATAATGATAAAAGTATGATAAGATAAAAATAATGATGAAAATCTTCGTTTAAATTATAAGCATAAAACTATTAGATATAGATATAGATAAATAAATATTTATATCCATATTTATTATTCTTTATATTATTTTATATCTTTATTGTATAGATGTTGCTTTATTTGTTTGATGGGGAAACACAAACGGAACTGAGAATCAAATAACTTGGTATGTGATTCTGTATAACCGGGTGCACCGAGAAACGGCTGTCTTCTCACCTCCGTTATTATTTTTTCCCCCCAAGCTCTTTCAGCCGGCCTTTGCCTGGAGCCACGTAGTAAGATGATACGTCCCGCCGTGGCCATGGGCACCAGGCCATAAGGGACGAGATAAGACAAGATAGGACCGCGGGATACGAGAGGATCCGTATTAACTTCCTTCTTTCTTCGAAAATGGGAAAGGAGACGGTCAGGAAAGGGGGAGGGGAGGGGAACTCTTAGGACACTAATCGCCATGCCCTGTCGCCGCGGGTTATCGCGGCTTCTCGTGCATTTTGCTCGCACCGGTCGTGCAACGTCAGGCCAAATGAGGCTGCTTTCCGTGAAAGGATCCGCGAGAGCATCTCGGTGAGGTGATGACGAGAGCGTGCAGAAGTCGAAGGAGCCAGGGCGTTATTGAACACGCTAATACAATTTAGCTCTATTTACGACAGTTTACTTATGAAGTAAGCATTTCAAATTTCAATACGACTTCAATAATTATAACAGAATTTTATTTCAATAATTTTCTTCATTAATGCGCCATCAATTATGTTTGGATGCAAAAATTTAATTATGCAATTATAGCCTGTACATTTATTATGCCCACATATTTTTTATAGAGAAAATTATATGATTACGTTGGAGTACATAGAATAATATAGTATCATATTTAATATTAAAATAAAAATTTTTATTTCTTCTTTAAAAGAAATCCTATTCATAATTTTATTTCGGAAATTTAATTAAGCAATAAATTAAATTCACTCACAAAAGCGTTCTCATTGATAAACGTAAAAATATCTAATGACATTTTAGCCCTTGCTGTAACGCATCACAATGAGACCATTTATTACAATGAAATACCTGAATCCTGAATTTCGCAAGACGTAGGGGATGAAATCAGACCGTCGTTTTCGGACAAAGGGACAGAAGATTCCGCTTTGTACTTGGAGATCCTTAAATCATCGATCAAACTGTCGTTAATTACGCGATGAACGCCAGTGATCTCCGCAACTCGGAACACTACGGCTAATTCCCTCTCGAGCGGTCGACTAAGATCAGGATCATTACAGGCCGATTAGATCTTAAGGAATTAATTCGGCTATTGTCTGCAGGATTTCTGTCCGCGCCATAAACCCTTTTCATCAAATGTGCGTCAGAGGTCCCGCCGCCTATTTCGATCGCTCTCAACCCCTTTCTCGTATTGGTTCATTTATTCCCGCTTCGCCGACAGAGAGCGAGAGAGAGAGAAAAAGAGAGAGAGAAAGTTCTGATCTCTGGTTGCGTGACCGATTACCCTCCCTTTCTCAATCCTCTCTCTCCTACCATCGATTACCATGAGGATACCGCGAATTAATCTTTAAACGTCTATCACGCAATAAAGCTATCACAGCAAGATTCCCACCTCACTGTCTTTTGTTACATCTCTTGGAAATGATTGTTACTTCATGGCGAAAAGGGGAAATTAATTTTGTTTCATTGATATATTATATATAGTTACAAGTATGTACTAAAATTGAGAATAAGTTCTTTTCGCATCAATAGAAATAATTATATCTTATTAAGATTAGATCTTGTATTATACCTTATATATTAAAAAATAACTCATATTTTAAAAAATACTTTTACAATTAATTTAATAATTTGGGAACAGAATAGTTTATTCTTATTTTTGTAAACTAGAAGTAACAAATGTTATGCATTTTTTTTCAAATAGGAAGATATTTTTCCTCCCGTCTAAAAACTATAAAATACAGTTCATGTCTCGATAATACTCGATTTGGCGCTTATAAAAAAAATTAAGACATTAGAAATTAAGTAATAGCAGAGAAAAAAAGAATTAGAACTTTTGACTCAAGTCGGAAGTGTCATTTCGTTGCTTCCAAATATCTGTTAGAATCATAAACTTGAGACTTCGACTTACATGATGATAAGGCGGACCGCGAAAATCCTGAATGCAAAAAGCGTGCGGCTCCCCGAAGAGGTATAAGCAAAAGTATCGCCCGCGATCCTCGATGTATGCGGGAAAGTGCAAAATCGTGGCTACGCTTAAACTACGAAGAACCTGCAAGAAAGGTTCGATCCCTGGAGAATGATGAAAGAACCACATTCCGCGTAAGCGGAGAACCTTCACGACTGCTTGGAGATGCGGAATGGCAATGTGGGAAGCCCTTAAAGTGGAAAGCAACGAGCCACTCTTGCAGGGTCACCCTCTATACAAGAATCCGTAAGAATCAGCCGACTAAATCAGCGTTGCCTATCTTTGCCGAATCATCGTGGAAGAAAGACATTAAATTCCTTAACGTTTTTTACGACTTTACGATTTATTATCGGAA
Source organism: Lasius platythorax (assembly GCA_963971435.1). Classification (NCBI taxonomy): domain Eukaryota; kingdom Metazoa; phylum Arthropoda; class Insecta; order Hymenoptera; family Formicidae; genus Lasius; species Lasius platythorax. The sequence continues at coordinate 5,236,858 of OZ020535.1, forward strand.
AAGTAGTCTTTTAATTGATCAATCTGCAGATAAAAAAAGCGGTGATATTCGTAAATCGTATAATAACGGCGACAAAAAATAAGAATAGCTCGAAAAATTGTGAGAGATGATGTTTAATTCTATTAAAATATACCCGCGTAAATCTTTATATTTCACTTCGCAAGAGAGAGAGAGAGAGAGAGGAATCAGTGCTTTTGTCGCATCGCACTAACGCGCGGAAGGATGGATAGGATACAACGCAGAGGTGGCATTGTAACGTCGGACGGCGTTGTCTTGGTTGCGCGCGAGGGTGGTCTCGATAACGAAAATCACGGGGATGCTGGTTGCACGACCGTCGCCACCACCAGCATCCCCGAGGGATTCGATCGGCCGCGAGCACGACCAGCGAGCCTTCAAAAACGAATCGTGCGACCCTTCAAATTAGGTTTATCCTACTCCTACGCTCGAAGGGTTGATACGGCGCCGCGAGTTTGTATAGCCATTCATTGCTGCGACAAACTTTCTCGCACCCTCGCACCTTCTCAATGCCGCCCCCGAAGTGTTCCCTTTGAAAGAGGCCCTCCGTTAGGAACTCGGTGTAGGGAATGATGCGTAGATATTAAATTTATATCCCATCGTTTAATGAAAATATATATGATAGAACGCACCGAGAGAATATATCTAAAATTTATTTGTTTCGGAGATTTAAAAAGATTATACATATTTATTTATATAATGAAATGCCCATCTAATTTATCGATCACATCTGTATCTGAGACACATGATCTGATCTTTGATAAATTACTTGATAAAATCTCTATATGATCTATTTTATACTAAAAGTTTTATAATAAAAAAAATTTGTTAACTTTTACCATCTATAAAATTCCAAATATTATTTAAAAAATCAATTTCTTTTTATAAAGAAATAGTTTTGTTATTATTGTTATCATATGCTTTACTTTTTTACAGAATAATTATGATTTTTATAATCCTTTTAAGTTATTTTAGCACACACATACATAATATTACACTCGGCAGTGATGTTTCGAGATAATTGATAACATTTTCAAAGTAACGTAATTTAAACTTTGAATCTCTAATTGAAAAAGGGTATATTACATCTCTTTGTACCGTAACGCGGCTTAAATTTAGTAATTCAAAATTTGACTAACGCCACTTTCAAAATAAACGCCTCGATTAACTGCTTTTAACATGTAGATTGCGAATCGCAATACGATTATAACTAAATACGCCGACATGTTAAAGTGATTCGATTATCGTATACGCTATATAAAAAGATGCAAAATAAAAGTGCTTTATGATATGCATCGAGAGTTAACAAATGTAATTTAACATAATAAAATTAGCAAAATGTAAAACTGCATTATAACAAAAAGCTATTGAAAGCTTTTTATCGTAAAGTGATTTAAAGAAGCAATTTTATACATAAAAATAAGATTTAACTCAAGGCAAGTTTAAAATTTTATTCGTCTGTATACTAAACATTGAAAATAGAATGAGTGAACAATTATACTCGTTAAAATCAATATAATGAATTTTTGGCTAAGAGAAAATTAACTTAATTCTGTCACAGAGAATGTAGCCGAACGGACAGACAGTTAATCTAGAATCTAGAACATTCCGTAATATATATATGTATATATATATATATATAATCCCTCATGGGAACAGAACTAAAAATTAACAAGCTTCCATCGCCGTTACATACTCGATGTAGCGTGGTCAGCGAGATGAAATGATTGGAAAAGAGAAAGAGATAGAGAGAGAGAGAGAATAACCGGACAAAAATCTGCGAACATTCGTTCGGTGAAGTTCATTTTAGAAAAGATTCGCGAGGAATGAATTCCTTTGATTCTCGTTATCGGAGGTGTGAAAAGAGGATACAGTAGAGTGTAGGAAGAGGACAATGCCGTTACCTTCCACAGGACCATGCCTCGTGACAATGGCATCCTATCCTCTCTCAAGCCGCAAAGTGCACACACAAAAGTTGCTACTCGTCGCGCGGCCGACGAACGCAGCCGGTGCAGGCGCATCTCTGTAACGACCTTGTCGTATGACAAACGGTCGTTGTGCACCGGGACGCGGCTTAGCAATAACCTAACGCAACCTCGATGCAGGTTCTCGTAAGTAATTGATTGCTTTCCAATGTGATGATTGTTTAATGAAAGTGCGCGTGACTTGTACGACAGATTTTGGACAAAGACATGTGCAGTATATGAAGCGTTGTATTAATCAACCGCTATGCAAGTACATTTATAGATGTCGCAAAAAAAAAAAAAAAAAAAAAACAATTTTATAGACAATATATATATTTCAGTTCTTCGTAAAAAAAAATTCATCTCTGAAGTAATATCATCCAAAGTAAATATTTTTATAAAAATTTTATTTTTTAATTCTATTGGTAATGGTATTATTTATCGAAGCTGAAGAAATTATTAGAAGATAATGAGAAATCAAAATGACAGAAAATAAATCGTATCTCTCTATAATCGATGTATGTATGATATAATAAATGTAATTACTATTGTGATTTTGTCGCAAATGCGTAGGAAATGCGTAAGAGCAGCTGAGAACTTATTTCCGACACGCTCACCGCAAATTTCGGCATTACGGTAGCGATTTCCTTCGACCGCGATAACGCATACTCTACACGACATGTACTCGTGTAGCAGTCCACTTACGTGTAATCTATTACACGTCGCTCCATCGCCGCCGTCATAGTCGGTAGTGCCACGTTCAAAAGTTATACGCCGGGCAATGTCGCCAAATTGGTGAAAGGGTTGGTTGCAAACTGAAATGGAGAGGGCTCTCTCTCTCTCTCTCTCTCTCCCTCTCTCTCTCTTTCTCTTTCTCTTGTCGGGGCTACGTCGTAAGGGTAGAAGGGCACACGGGGCGCTTCTGGGCTGCCGTGAGCCCTTGGCCGGGGCCACCGGTGTACTTGGCAGAGAGTGCTTTTCATCTCCGTAAATGGACCGGCGGTAAAGCAATTTTGGTACATTACCTATACCTGCTTCGTTCTCTCTTGTCCCCACCCCTCCTTCACTACCCCGCGTCGGCAGCATATCCAACCCCGACCCACCCTCGTCTTTCATCTTGCGGGTCGGTCGCTACTCGATCGTGGCAAGCGCTTGATTTCGATAGGAAGCGCTCGGTAGAAGCCAGACACAGAGACTGGGGACTGATTTTGACATCTCGAAAGATAATGCTAGCATTCGCTTTGATCGCGAATAAAGTCACGGGGGCGGCTGGAATTGTCTCGGCCGTCTTTGTAGCTTTGAATCGTTGAATCGGTAAGATTGTTGCATTTTTGGATGTTTGAGGATTTGAGTTTTCGAATTTTTGCTAATTTTGTATCCTTGGAATTTTATTTTCTTGAATATCAGAAGTTTTAAATTTATGAAGGTTAGTAATTTTTTGCATGCCTAGATATTTGTATCCTTCTCGATTTTTGCACATTTCTAGGTTATTGAATTCTAATTATATACTAAATGCAATTAAATCTGTTTATAAAATTAGAAATCTTATAATAAAAATATATGATAAATAAATGAAAATTCAATAAAGATAGCAGCAGAATTTTTATTAATCAAACTAGAACATTATAAAACATTATAAAACAATTACGTTTAATTAAATCTTTATTTAAAAAAACATGTTATTAAAAAAATCTGTAGACGAAAAAAATAATAATAAGCCTAGAAGGTTATAAGAAACGTCATGCGTTATAAGAAACAATCAATTTTATCGGAGAATAGGGAGTCGTGTAAACGCGACGAAAAACGCTCATACGGTGCTTCATGGCGCGGAAGAATTCGATGGAAATGTTAAGTGGAACATGCTTGCTTGAACGCACTGGGGACACGGGGGTAGAAGAAAATGACCGAAGAGCAACAGAGAGATGCTCGGTAAATCGAGATAGACGGGCGACGTCTCTCCACTTCCTCGAGAAATCTCTTGCATCTCCCGTTTGGCTTCACCCTAATCGACCCCCGGACCCTCTGGAATTCGATCCAATCCATTTCCGGGGGTAGTTTCGCGTTCGGTACACCTGATCTCGACCGACGAATCGCCCTCGATCGTGCGACGCAACGATCATTATTTAAACGCCGCAGTGTCATTGTTTAAGGACCATTCCGCGAACTGTGAGATAACTCTTCGTTTCCCGAACAAATCGCTCGGATCGACACTGAAGGAATCGCGTGCTATTTTTATTAAAATGTCATTGAAAACAAAGATTTATGTCGTTGTCATTTATTTAAGACATTTATTTTTAAAAATGATAATTGGGTTATTCTTAGGGAATGAATCTTTTACTGATAATTGTATCACATTTTTCTATTAATTTCACGTGATATGCTTCTCATATCAAGCGATGCAATGCGACGCGACGCAAAGTATATAAAAAGCGACTGTGCGATCGTCGCTCCATGTGTCATCATGTTTTTATTCTTCGAGATGATCTATTAACGCCAAGAACATAAAAGTATATCTTAATTTTTTTTGTAAACTTCTATTTGTTATATAAGTTATATAAGTTCGGATACTTTATGTACTTGGCGTTTTTTTACCTTTCCTTATAATAATGTCAATCCACACAAATCGTAAATCTATACCTTATAATAATTTTATTGAATGAAAAAAACTAATTAATTCTTCTTTACGCATTTCTTTTTCAAATATATTTCTTGCATGACAAGCCGGTATTTCTTCGCTCGCAATAAGCAGCAAACAATTCCCTGAGTCATTCACGTCCACTATCTAATCAATGACTTGTCCGTTACGCGTTTATGATGCTGGAAATGATGCATGAGCGTGGCATTCGGCTGATACAATGGCGCATTGCGATTCCCTTGGGTGTTCTATCGCGTCGACGTCTAGCGTCGGTTTCGAAGCGGCGCTATAACTGATGGACCTTTTATTTAATTACGCGTCGCGCACGCATCTGCGTATTTCCTTCTCTCTTCTTCATCTTCCCGTCGCGTCGGGCCATACATTCGAAACTACTAGCGCCATGGGTATTCACCCCTCCTTCTCTTTATAGACGATGTTGCGCAATCATACATGAGAGGATGTACGACACAATTGCGGCACCGTCGTTCTAAAGCTTCTCGTGAAAGCATGGAAAATCTAATGAGATAATTGAGATTATTGGGGCACGTCATCAATTTAAATAGAAATAATTTTTAATTCCGGCGAGACAATTTTTCATTTATATTTAATATAGCTGATTATAATTTATATTTCTCATCCTACTCTTCAACTTGTTTCAATGTAAATAATTTTATTTACTTTTTATCCTGTCATTAACAACGAAGAAAGAGTTCATACGTATTACAAGATTATTTCAAGTTAAACAGCTGATTCTTGAACTTTTTTTATGAAAGGATTATTACTACACGATCTTGTGAAACTTTCCTGAATAGTTTTGACTATAAAAATAAAAACTTTTCTGATGCATTTGAGATTTCTGATAAATATCTTATGCTTTTCGAAACAGTTTCTCTTTAATCGGAATAAAAATAAAATAGAAAATCCTGTTTGACAAAACGTATAATAGTTCAGTCGAGGAACAGAATCATGCCAATTCGACGTTTGATCTGTCATATGATCAACGATCGTCGATCGATACGCAAGGCTGATCAGACCCTGTCGAGCGATAGGGAAAAGGGAATGGGAAGAGAGTACATCGGCAAGATTTGACAACCGGTACACCGCAGACCATGAAATTTAATTTCATAAATGACAATCTGGGATATACACAGCGGTGCGTGTTTGTTCATATCCTCGCACGTACAAACATCGGTGGTAACGTAATACGTATTTACGCACCCTCTCTGTGCAACAACCCGTCCCGCCCACTCCCACAACCCTCACCACCGTGAATCCGATCGCGGATCGATGTTGTGTTTCCTCGTGATAGTATCGCGATACAACGCTCTTCCACGATAATTCCTCACACGCGCACAACAATCATCTAATGGACGCGAATTTACGCGAGTCGATCGCGATCGATCGTGATCGGCGGCGGCGAGATTTTTTTTGTCGGTCGCCGCTAGCGACCGAGGGATAATCGACCATGCGTGCTATCGAATAAAGCGGATTCTTTCACATTCGAGAGACTTCCGCAAATGAAGTCAGATTTGGTCGCGATTTGCTTGGGGAGAAGCGATTGTGACGTAAGTACATGAAGAGGGATGCTTGAAGAGATAGAAATTGATAGAAGGGGGAGTGTATTCTTTGATGTATATAGAAGATATTTTTTATATTATTGTATGCTTAAGTGATAATTATGATCGTATATTGCAAATAAAAATATTCTGTGATAAATGTAACTTTACATAAAATATTTAAATTAAAAAATATATAAGACATACACACATAATGTAAAAAAATCTCCATTTATAAAAAAATTTTTTTTTTCTTAAATAAGATGATTACATCGTTAAAAAATGTAGCATGTACTTTGTAATTTCTCAACTTTTGAAAAACGTACCACATTGATTCATTGATCTGTGAATATTGTAGCGATGAAAAATTAATTATTACGAGCATCTTATTAATTTTTCAACAGTGACGAAGAAATAAAATTTGTGACAATTTTTTCGACGCAAGGCGGAATCCAAATTCGACACAAAGCTCGCGAGTGTTCGTTTGATTTATAGATAAAAATATGATAGCGCGACGTGACATGCGTGCACCTTTTTTTTTACAACGCAGATCCGATTGGAGAGTGGGAAAACACGGTGCGTAATTCACGTGTGCGATCGGATTTATTTACGGCGGGATAAAAATGTCGAGCGATGTTGTAATTTCGTTGGCGGCGCGATTTGTAATAACAAATAATTGAAATGCGTCAGTTCCGTGTTGCGTTTATTCGCATGACAGCGGGACGATTTCATGATTGATCGACGCGACGGAAAGTATTGTACCATACGCGTAATAGTATCGATGGATTAACGTCTTCTCACCGGAGTTACGAGCTATCAGAGGCGCTTTAGAGATTTTTGCAATGCGCTACTAAAAATGGAATGTTGAATAAGCAGCCACATTGGAAGTTTTAACATCACGAAGGCTACTTTTAACGACGTTACGTTATTTTTTCTCGTGTATCGAGAGATCAACTCTCATTTTTTCATATATTGTTGATTGTTATTTAAATTTAAATCTTTTTCTTAAACAACTTCTAAAAATATCAGAAAATCTTTATACAGTAAGTTTTAATACTCGTATTATAAAAAACATAAAAGAAATAATTCTTTGAAATCTAAATTCGCACTGTAAATTCACGTTGTCACAGTCTCGAAACAATATAGGCCATCATGGCTATCATAATTTATGCGCCTTCATCTACGAAATCCTGACGCATTTAAGGAACCCTTCACACGGTCAGTAAGGTCCTGACGAACGCTCTCGGCGACACTATCGTGTACGTCAATCTGGCCACACCGGCCACTTCCATTTCGTCGCGGTTGCAGAACCAGTTCAGAACCCATACGCCGGCGACTGCGAAATTTCACGCTTGTTATAAACAATTTAGAGCTGCGATAAAAAAGCTCATTCTTCAAGCAAATGGAGAATTGCGATTTTGCGACGCTTGAAGCCGATAAATGGAAGAGTAAAAGTAAAAAAATTGCATGAATTAACATTTTTATCATTTTTACATGCTTCTTTGCATTTCTTATGTCATAATGGAAGTTATTTAAAGTTTTCTATGTGTAAAGAATATTGCGTTCTTGATTTAATAAACCAAAGATTTTTTACCAAAGCCTATTAATTTTCGATATATCAAATACGGGGACTTTATCAAGAAAAGTGTTTTCTTATTAAAACGAGCCAAATCTGTCGCTGTACGACAAAGCGGCTGTTTACGCGAATTGCGGAAATCAAGATCAATAGTAATTTCAATCTGCGGGGATCATCCGGATAAACGGGGTAATCAATATTTACAAAAGGATGCGCAAAAAATGGCGTCTCCTTAATCCGAGTATATTGTCCTGAGTGAGCCCTCGAGGGCATTGTTCCCACCGTAGTTGTTTCATATGATCGCGATTTTGGATTATTGAGAGGATAGTGATAGGGCTTCCGAAGTTTATCGGAGTTTAAGTTGAAGACAACAAAGCGCCGTCGGTTAGCTTTACAGTTCACTTAATAAGACAGCAGGAATTTATTAATTTAATAAAATCGGGAATGATTGATAACACACAGTTGTTAAATTTATTATATAAATTAATATTAATAGTGCATAATTAATTTATTTTTATTATGTTTATGTGGGATGAAATAGCTGAGTGGAATCGAATTTTTAATTAAACATTAAAGACTTCAATTTTTAATTAAATATTGCAGACGTCATTAGAAGTGTGTAAAAATATAAATTAATAATTTTAATATTTTCAAACTAGAATATATTCAAATATTTTTATAAAAAATAATAATAATTTATGTATCGTGATTATTTTCATTTAAAACAATTGTTCCACAGTAAAAGTATGATAAAATCATATTAAACTGACATGTCGAAAATTAATATTTTACTGAGTTCATAAAATATATATTTTCAAAAAGTTCCATTCTACATTTATTAATAAATTTAAACATTTAACTTGCGAGACCGAACATTTGCAATTTGTACTCTCGTATTTTTATTTTAATTATAACTTTGACTTATGTGCGTCTTGTCAATCAATCAATATTTTTGACAATTGTATAAGAAGTTATTTAGTTTGTTATCGCTATATTTGCACAGAATCATGGAGTCCAATTATTTAGGGACGCTGGAAAAAAGATGGAAGTTTGGAAGGAAGGGGGAGACGGGGAAGTCCAAGATGCCTGCGGGCTGTTATTTTACTGAAAAGCATCATATCTTGAGATCTTCGAGGGCGTTATAGCAACTGTTATGGTCACCCTACAGACCAAAAGCTTGCAATAATATTTATGGGCACGGACCTACGTATTAGACGAGTAAATTGTTTTTCTTCATCTGTACGAGGTACACTATTTTGCTCCGAATATAAAGAATTCGTCCGTGTGTATAAACGTAAATTCACCATTATCTCTTATATCCGAAAACAAAAAATATTAAGCATCTTAGCAAAATAAGAAAACAAAATGAATTCATAAGAAAACGCGAGTATGATAAAATCTTTATCTTTATAAAAACTTCTATTATATTCTTAGAGAGATTTAAATTAATAATTGTAAAGGACGTTTAATTATATTGTTAGCGCATTCTCATTCTTAATTTTTTATTTAACGAGAATAAATGTACAAATTTGTCCATAAAAATTGGAAACTTTACAACCGTTTTATTTTTTGTCAGTTATTTATGCTATATTTTTTTCCACTGAAACACATCACGTGTGAAAAAAATTATTGTGTTATTTATATCCTATTACAACAGAAGTACTATTTTCTACCGAGCAATAATTCTCCAATATCTACACGATCCTTTTTCGATACAGCTACTTGTATGGCAATATTAATTACGATCCAAATGGGAACTGCAACGTAAGGGTGTAAGTGGATTCGATATAAAAGCGCAAAAGGGGGAAAACAAAGGTATCGATGTGCTGTAGCACGAACATAAAAATCTATCACCAGACCCTTCTACAGAAGAACACAGAAGAGATAAAATATTGAACACGAAGACCGATTTTCGATAAGAAATCTAACTAAAAAAAAAAAACGGTACTATTCCCGAAATTTTCAGAATTAATTGTTCTTGTGTATATTAAACAAAAATTAAGAAATGCTTTAAAAAATACTAAATTAAACCTTGTATAAAATGAGAAATAAAACAAAATTTCTATAAATTTGTATAAATGTCTGTTGACGTGCACATACTTAACATTGAATTTATATTATTTTATTATTTATTTTATTTATAAAAACAAAAAATTTCTGGATATATTCTATTAGTAATTTAATAATAATAATAATGCAAAAAACGCATCAATATATAACTGTTGTGATTGGGTAGAATATAACGAACAAGAAAAATTGGAAATTGATAAAAAACTAACTAAATCTCAAAACTTTCGAGTGTATTCTACTTCATGATTTAATCGTCTTCGATAATCACTCTTGCACCTTTCTCTTAACTCCCAATCTTTACCGCTACTCAACACGCTACTTACATAATACCTTTAATCAAAACTTGAGCGAGAGACGGAAACAAAAGGTCTCGATGATTTCGACGTCGCACCATCGCTCGAACGTAAAAATCCATCAACAGCCCCTCTCATGGTTAGGGACGGGAGAGGGGAAGCACGAGGAGAACGAGAGGCAGCCGCGGGCGAGACGGCGACCCTCTTTCCATCCCCTTTTCTAGCCCCTCATGCCCCGTCCGCAACAAGCGGTATTGACGAAATTGATTGCGGAGGGTGTATAAGCAAGCGCGGTCCCACGTGGGGTAGCAGCCCGCGCGGGGGTGGGGATGGCATGCTCTACTCACCCCCTGCCCATCCGTTCCTTCTCTTGCCGCTAAAACGCAAAGGGGTGAGAAAACATTGTTACTAGCAGTTACTCTTGCGCGAGTCCCGACCACCTTTTCAACTTCCCCCTGTCTCCGGATTTCTCAACCCCCCGCGCTCCTGCAGCCATCGCCTTCGAACCCACCCTCGCGATCCACCCGCACGTGTTACGCAGCCTCGGGGGATGAACGGGAGAATTGAACGGATGTAGGAAAACGAAAAGAGAGAAAGAGTGAGAGAGGTGATGGAGGACGTGGCTGAAGCCTCAAGGGCTCCGCGTCGCGAGGCAGACAGCTCCGTTCTTTCATTTCATCTCCCCGCACCACCATTCGAACGGGGATGCACTCCCCGTCGATGTGGTTTAACTTTTCGATGCGAAATATCAGCGAGTACCTTGAGGGGAGATGTGCTCGTTATTTTTCTAAAAATATATTTTTTTTTCGTTAGCGCGCGGTATTTGCTTCTCGATATTTATCGTTGATTTTTGTAGTTTTTGATTACACGGTTGTCTGGCTTCCACTACATTTTAAAATCCTTTTTAGTTGTTTAGTTTTTCCTATACAAAACAATTATATTATACTATCTAATCAAACAGATAATAAATATCTAAATAATATCGTCGTTTATACAAATACAACGAATAGATATATTTTAGCCGTTTTTGAAGTATTTTTTATAGGCTTAATCAGCTGAATGTCCATTTGAAAAATCAATCTCTAAACTGAACCGAGTTCTAATGATGTCAATCTCCGTCGTGAGAAGACCTGACGAAGAGTCCTCGCGTTCCATTTAGTGAAGGAAAGAGACACGTCTCGAAGGGGATATTTTCGAATCCGACGGACGTCACCTCATTACGCTTTAATCGTTCCTCGGAGAGGAGTGGCGTAATGCCAGAGACGAATTCGCGTTGCTTTCTGTAATTGCAATCTGCATTATTTAATCCTACCGGGCAAGTTCGTAAAATATTGTCGCACTGAGTCTGCTGTCTCTCTCTCTCTCTCTCTCTCTATCTCTCTCTCTCTCTCACTCTCTTTTCCTTTCCTACATTCTCTTTCATCCTTTCCTTGCAATCGCCGTCGTCTGTCAACCCATAAATCCGCCTTCGCCGTTTGTCCTCAAAACAGAGTGGGGAAAACTATGGTGAGCGTGAATCCGGTTTAACAGTAACGCGAAAGCTTCCAGACTAAAACCCAGGTCGCGGGTATTGACATTTCATTAAACGAGATTCCTGGGTCGCGTGCATACACGCGTCCTGTTACGAGCGGTTCGCCAAATGAAATCGGGGCTTGTCAAAATTTAAGCCGCACGCGGTTCAAAAACGGTAATCTTCTTTTCTTGCACGAAATTCTTCAGAGCATTTTTCTGATTTTAATTATTATTGATTATAGTACAATAAAATTTACAAGTGCTTGCTTTGTCAATAGAATAAATAACAATGTTGAGAAGAGAAAAGTGAAAAAAAAACTTGAAACAGTGAAGAGAAAAACTTGATCAGATTGCATTATATTTCTCTATAATCTCATATTTCTGTACTATATGAATTCTTCAGCATTTCACATATATGAGCCAATTATCATTTTAATATTAACCAGAAAAGAATGTTGGTAAAATAACTCCAATATAGAAACTAATGGAATGTCTATTTACAAATGCAGATACATATTGCAATAACTCATAAAAATGCTCTTAAAAATTATCAATTTATAATGTTATCAACTCAAATATCATCACTGAAATCCATTTAAATCGCTTTCACGTTCAATTTTCGTCGCGAGTTTTGCTTGCAATTTATATTTTCACATACATTCAGCACAAATGTTCGCTGTTAAATCTCCGTAGATAGTCTTCAATGCTGTAGTCGCGATCAATAAAGGTACCTACTTCCACGAGACGGAGATGTTCGTTCAACTTTCCTTGCGCTAAGTTAGTTTCGAGAGCTGCTTAGCATCCGTTTACCCGTCGAATTTTTCACGACGAGCGTGGGCGAACTCCATAGATCACTAGCCATAAATATGGGAACGGCTGTGAAAGAGAAAAAGAGAGAGAGAGAAAAAGAAAGAAAGAGAGAGAGAGAGAGAGCAAAAAAGTGAGCAGCCCTTCTTTAATGTAGTGCCCACTTCCGAAACCCATAACCTCCGATCCTGCCGCAGAAATATTGCGAGAAAAATGCGCGCCGGGGGCGGCTGCCTTCGCGGAAAAGCCTTCGGAATATAATATGTAACAAAGTATCGCGAGCAATACGTTATCTCGAAACGCAATGTGATAATAAAAGAAATAGATATGCGCTGCGAATAAATTCGTGGCTTGATCGAGGGGAGCAGCGTAATTGCTTTTAACCCTCGAACAGAGATCGGAATAATAACAATTGAGTAGATATGCTGATGTCTTGTATTAAAACAGAGAAAGTGAAGTACACAGCCGAGATAGCAACAGGAAAATAGCAACAAAATAGCAAAATGCACCAAGATAGTAAAAGCAATACAATAGATTTATATCTAATTTCATTCTTTGTTTTATCCTATTTATTTCTCAGTGACATATTTAAAAACTAATTAAATGTATCGATTTGTTGAGTTCTTGAGATAAATTAATTTTCCATAAAAATATCACTCTCTTTCTTTTGCTAGCTTTCAAATAAATTGTTATTTAAATCCAAATAAACCCAAATAAAATTTTGTTTTGCTTTTAATGCTGCTCCACGATATTTTTAACTTGTTTTCTTATATTCTCATGTATTAATATATTCGAATGTCAGTCTCTATCTGAATCGCTATTTGGATTATTTGCACATAGTGTGCCCTGGATTAAACCCTCGTATCTTTGGCTACAGAATAATTGTCAAATGGCTTTATAATGACGTAAAATAGATTCGAACAATATGAAGATGTCGCTTGCAGACATTGGTTAAACAGGTTAAACAGGAGCAAATTTGCGGATATAATCAATGGAGTTTCAGCTGGACCATATTAATTCGGCCGAAAGATCTATTTTTCAAAACTTGTCCGCCACGACGCGATCGTATTATAACCGATCGTTTTCCGCTCCGGCTTATATATCGGAAATTGTATATCGGAAATTTAATGGATCATTGGTATTGGTGACCTAATTGTGCGAATACAGACGATTAAGCGCCGGAAAAATGTGATTTTACGGTAATTGAGGGCGCATTTGCGAACACGCCCTGTCAGCCATCCATTTCGTGTTTAGTTTTTCAGCGAATGTGCACATCTATAACAAAGTTCGCTAAATTATACAATAATGAAATATCTTCGTCGAAAGAGTCTACGATTATGCAATAATATACTTGTGATAAAATCGTCTTTTTTATCTGTTCTCGCGCTAATATATTCACATCTTTCATGAAAGTATCAATCAGAGATATTAGCCTGGAGTAACTCTCGCTCCCTTCGCCGCAAATGTTAACGTCACTTTACGATTTTCGTCGCGACGAAATATCCCGTGTACATTACTGTCTGTAAGTATAAAGTATAAACCGGCTGCGACGTTGATAAATGTGTTTGACTAGCCCAATGAGCTTTGCAGCTTGCCCGCACGGACAAAAGCTTTCGAAATACGCGCAGCATAAATACCGAAAGGAGGACAGCAGGAACTTTCGGAGCATGGGGGGAAAGGAAGCTTAAAGCTTTCTCTCTCCGGAGGCGCGCCGAGCGAGTTTCAAGTTTTAATACTGTACAAACACACATATACAACAGCGAATCTCGGGTATTGGTGGAGAACGGCCACCTTCCAGACGAATTCTCGAGGGCTTCCTCGGCGGCACGGCGACAACAACTTAAGCATCGAAATTGCCGTTCTCCTTCTTTCGAACACCCGTTACCACCGTCGCATTATCGTTACTCGCTCTCGGAAAAGTTTCCCAGGCCGAAGAACGGCTTATAAACCGACCCGCGTACCGATACTCGCATTATGGCGAATTGCACGATTCAAATGGTGCTCAATATAAAAAGGAGTTTAAAAGTACTTAAGGAGAGTCGGAAGTCGCGCCAGTCGATTGATAAGAAAGAGAAGGGAGCGCGCGGCCTGTTCTTTTGTTGTTTCAATAGAGGAAAACATATTAAAAGTTCGCGCGATCCAGTATGTGTAATAAATATATGGAAAAAATGAAGAAATCAGATTATAACGACAATTCTATTATTAGATGAAAAAATTTTACCAAGTAACAAATTGAACGTATCAAATAATTCCCCGCCAAATAAAAAATAAATATTAAACTAACATCTCGTATATCAAAAATGAAGAAATTATAACGAAAATAAGAATATGTTCAAGGAAAACAGAAAATGTAAGATTTTAACTTATATCATCTTATATCGCAACAAATTGAAAACCTTCGGCAAATATTAAAAATTTACGAGAATTTTCTCTAATATAAAAGCTAAATCTTACAATTTCTTATTATATATAGGATTCATAAAACAGTCCAGAATAAGGTGGCCTACCAATTTCTTGACGCGATCATAGATAGCAATCATTCGTCTTCGAAGTTAAAACGAGACCGGGAAGACGATTCGTCGAGTCGTCGAAAAAGAAGGCCATAAGCGTCGTCCGAGAGGAGAAAAGTTCGCCAAGTTCGCTCACTCTGTTCTCCTCTCGCTCTCCGGCCGAGTCCATAAATTCTAGCAATTTCAGGAGTGCTCCGGCCTTGGCGGCGATGGCGGGAATAATAACGTGACGACGGAGAGCCCAATTGTCCCCTAATGCCGCGAAGTTTCCATTCAGAGCGTCTTTTTGTGCGTTACCGGTGCGACGGGAGCGAGAGAGACGTATCTTGCCGCGGCGGCGGCTGAGAAGCCAACCTCGCAATTCAGCCACAGAGCAATGTAGGAAGATTGCCAACTCTGCCATATGATAATGGACCCGCGATGGAATGCTTATACTCGATATTATGTACTGTCTACGTATTAGATGTACATATAATTCTCCGCCGCCGCAGCTGGAATCGATCCCGCTTTTAGCAAAAGAATAGCAGACAGAATTTTAATTTTATCTTTCTATAAAATACTTAACTGCTTCGATTTTAACTTCGAAAGGAACAATATTTGCTGTGTACAAAACAATATATATTATACAATTTTAACGAACGCGATAAAATTTGTTATAAAATTTTATTTAAAGAATTTTATTTTATATATCATAAAGCTTATTAAAAAAAACATATTTGTAGAAGTTTATTTAATAATAATTAATTTTTTAATAGTATTTCTATGTCAAATTATTAATTTCAATAATATTTAAATAATATACGTTATAGAATAAATATTGTCGTGATTCGAAATATTGCTACTTTTATAGTAATAAACTCCAATGTAATAATAATATTTGATTGTATAACATAATTAATTTGTATATTCCTGTTGCTAAATTCATAATAGCATAACAATCGAATGAATAAAAAGGTACTTGGGGTATTGTGATCAATATAATCAACGCAGAATTGGAGCGAATTTGACAAGGTAATTAAAATTTTATTAACCCATTAGAGATTATTATTTAAATATATATACAATAGATATGACAAAATTAATGTGCTAATAAATTTTGAACATCTCGTATCGTACGAGTATTTGTGAGATTCAGTGCAATGCAACAATTGTTGGAAATTAGTGATTGCAATTTCAATATATGTATGTATGTGTGTGTGTGCGTGTGCCTGCATGCGTGCGTGTATGTGTATATTTACTATCGCAGAAATATTATTAGTAAAATCATTGCATTTAACATATGATTGATGAAAAAAGAGACTAGAGCGACATTTTTTTTTTAACAAATTCAGTTCTTACGATGTGAATGGTCTATTACTGCATCAATTTCCGATTTTGCCCTACTGTGCAAGGTTGTCGAAAAAATGATGAATTTTTATTAACTTCGATGATTGGTGAAGCGGAATCCGGACAAAGTGTTTTACATTTATCGAGATGAGACGAGTGCTTTATCACAAGTATAAACTCCAAGAAAACCGTCATTAATTAACCTTTAGTTTCAATGATCGATTGCCGCCGTTTCCGAGCGAGAGAAATAGGTAATTATTATCTCGTCCGGTGATTGCCAATCGCGGAAGCGACGGGAAATAAAGTTTGTAGTGGACTTTTGCGTGACGGGTGGACACACCTCGCGGTTGACCAACGTGCAAATGGCTTTCGGAAGGATCTTGTAGGAATGAGAGACAACCAACTTTTCTCCGGTGTATTTTAAATCGTAGGGAAATGCACCAGAATTTTTTTCTGCGACTGCGATCAAGATGTACAGATACAGACAAGCGTGTGATTCATTTCAAGACATTGTATAACTGTCTCAATTCTTTCGCATCTATTATTTCTTGAGAACATGCAGTGAATTTGCATTTACTATAATGCCATGCTCATCTTTCTCGTGGAACATTTAATTAACAACGTCACGAAACAAGTGTGCATAATCAACGCCTTGAGTTGCTCGTCGAGCGTGTAATCCTCTCATAAATGGCCACGTGCACGTACGTGCAATTAGCGCGCGCATTTAAATAGAACACTTTAGATTCGTCTTCATTCTGAACGATATGAAGCGACGAGCACAGTCGAGTTACAGTAACGCAACTCTCGAGAATTCTCGTCATTCTTTCGGCTTTTGTTGCATGCACCGGCGAACTCGCACTGTAATGCTTTCGTTTAGATGGTATTCGTCTAGAATAATCGTCTTTCAATGCCGTAAAATTATTGACAACTTGAACGTTTTTCAATTTTGTAGAGAGAATTTTCTTAGAATATTAGCGTCGTAGAATGTCCTGTAAAAATGATGTATATGTAGTGTACCCTCGATTTTTATGCCTTTTCTAAAATCGAAAATCGATTATGTCGGAGGGAGCCCGGTTTAAAGTAGCTTTAAAGTAGCGGATTGGAAAGTTGCCTTTCTTGCAAAATTCTAAAGCAATAGCTTCCAACCTTTGCTAGATTTTGAAAAATCAGTAACAGAAAAGCCAGTAAGCGAATTTTCGATTTAGAAAACACTATTCGCTCTTCAATTCCATTCGCCGTTACTATGATAAAGAAATCCGCGATGACTAATCGAAGATAGACCGCACGGCAAATTGCACCGAAAGATGGCTTCGTCCGTCCCCGTTTGTTGATCGTCGGCATTCAGTTCAGTTATATAGCGAGACCAGAGCGCAGCCCGGATATCAAAGGAATTGTAAAATAGGCCAAGAACCGGCTCGGGTATATACGTACGAGTTTCCCCCATTGCGCACCGATACGCGCGAGGCTCAATGTATTATTCATACGGCACTGCCTGCGTTCCCTCAACCCCTTTTCCACTATCCCCTGATCAAGGTTGGATCATCTATCGGGTACAGTCGCGACTTGTGAAAAGTATTCAGAATATCCAAAAGGAATCGTTGGCTTCAAAATAAAAAAAAGAATTATATCTTGGCTACTTGATATATTGATTTTGTTTATATCAACTTTATGGATATATTTCTTACTTCTTAATATAGTTCTATTTAGTTTATATTTTAGCAAGGTAAAAATAATTAAAGAACAGTTTAGTAATTTTTTGATTATTAATTTAATTCATCAAACTGTATTTGTTGTCGACAGGTCTTATATTGTTGTGATAAAATTTTGTCCAATCAATATTTTATACAAGACACACAATTTTCTATTAATCCTTCGTTTATAAAATCTCAGTCTCGTGACAATTTCAATTCAGTTTGTGACCCGCCTTTCGATTCCTCTTGCCAGTTTTAACAAGGACTTACCTCGAGAATCGCGCAAGCGAAACGCTAAGTGACGGTCGCTTTTCGAAAAAAAAGTCCGAATCGGGTCCCTTGATTATTTGCAGCCGGCGTGTAATGACGCGAGAAGAAGGTCGAATAATTAATCTCGAGAGGAGGGAAAGTACGACAGAATAAGGAAAACGGGCGAGAGGGTGGAGGGGACGGTAGATAGGTAAAGGGAAGAGTGACACGACAGAAAGGAAAAAACGAGAAATCCGCTCTTCTCCCCGATTCCTTTCTCGTTTTCTCTTTCTTTCTCCGAGAAGTTACGTTTCCGTCGACAGAAGGGTAGATGGTGCAGAAAAGGGCGAGAGGGGTATTGACAATCCTTTAGCTGGTACTTAGCAGCACTTTTTCCTTCTCGTGAACATCGTTCGCCGTTCTGGCGCCGTCTTCGGTTCGTTTTACTGATACGAACGAGAATATTCGCTATTATCGAAATTGATAGATCGATAATATCGTAGTCGATATAAATATAGCGCTAAAAAATTCTGTAAATAACTCTAAAGATTTGTTTCAATTGCATTCTGTCAAATGTAATTCCTAATGCATCTTGTATTTCAATATTTTTTCTGTGATAATAACTTGAGAAGATTTCAATTTCATTATTCATTATCTATACAAAATTTTGAAAAAAGAAAAAAAAATTATCTTTCTTTATATCGCTTGGCTACAATCATCAGCGGAAAATTATTCATTGCAACAAAATTATTCTTGGAAACAAACACGGTTACAAGTCTTCTTTTTGTCACGGTCTTATTCCTTTGCAAGTGGGGTTGCTAAGATTGCAGAATAGAGATCTAAACGGTCCCGGAAAAGAGCGAATAGCTTTTGAGGAGCAATCGCTCGTAGTGGTAACTCGATTCGCATGGAATGGACCCGGCGGTTTGCTCGGAGAGCGATCGATGCAAACGAGCCACCGACCGAACTGCGGATAGAAAAGACGCAATAAGGGAAGCGGCGACCGACAGAAACGGAGGCACGCGCGTCCTGCAGGAATAGGACCACGGTGACTCAAGTTGATGTCCTCTTCCCCTTTGTCAGACAATCGATACTCCCTAGAGATCTGCTTGATCAAGTGCAGCCCTTGCGTAGGGATTTGCTGAGCGTGTACCGGAACGTACGGTCCCTTTTACGCCCTCGGAGAACTGTGTGACGAATCGTTAAGAAGTCCCATTCTCGCCCCTTTTTTCCTTCTCGATTACAAGCGCGTCAATCAGTGTCAAATATGTGTCAGACTTGTCTGCTGTAGCATTAATGGGACGTACCAACAGTTGCTTTATTGTTTTAGGCAACGGTGACTGGAATATTATATAGTAAAATTAGGTAATTTTTAGAAAACGGTGTGTAATTCATTAAGAAGATATTCTTCTGGCAGCGGAATAGTAGTATTCATATCTTTAAAAAAAAAACTTCTCATTTTTTATATTATGTTGCCATATTTACGTTTATATTATTGATAAGAATGTTTATTCACAGAGTATCGCAAATATTTTATATTTTTACTAGAAACATCTTTTTTATTTACCCTCCCGCGATATAAATGTTATTTATTTTTTATACAATTAAAATTAAGAGTAAAATTTTAAATAATATTGTATCTTTTAAAAAATTTTTTATAATTTTTATGTAACAATTTGTTATACATTTCTTGGCCGCAAATCAGAATACGTATTCATCATTCATTCATCCATCGAACAAAAAAATCATAAAGTCGTTGACGGTTGCGCAACTGTGTACCACGAGATTGCCAAGTATTATTAACGTTTTCAATACGCTTTTCGCGAGCATCCCTCGTCTGGCTGTAGGGCAGAATAGGAAATAGAAAAAAGCCGCGATGCACAGCATCGACAGTGAGCCCCCTTTTCAAGAATTCGTCTGAAGGCCCACTGGGAGAATCTCTCTTCTATCTACCGCGCTGATCCAGAAGGGCATCAAAAGGGATTTTCTCTTTGCCATATCCATGATCCTACACGAGTGAATATAACCGAATTACGGCATAAATCAAGTTTTTACTTTTTCTCGTGCGTTTCATCCCGCTATAGTTAAACAATTAGGCTTATAGTTTAAGAATATGCGATATATAGTGAAGAAAATATATATGATGGGGATAAAGAAATTTATTTAGATTTTTGTATTCAGTAATAATAAAAATAAAGGTATATTCAGTAATGATCTTTTGAAAGATTCAATCTCAATAAGCGAATTTTTTCCTAATATTTTCTTTTAATTATTTTCTCATTTTTGCAGAGAACTCAGCTAACTGTTAGTTCTTTAATAAAGTTATGGTACATTTGAATCAATCACAAAAGCTTTGAAAGATACTTAAAACTTTCGAACTTTAGTTTCATTCACAAAACAGAAACATTTACGACATTGTAACCTTTAATATTTTAAATCGCCTGACACAGCGGACGAGATGTATGTTTGTTACAAACTCTCGGAAAAATTATGATACAAATATCCATGATGTATTATTCGCATCTGCGTGGCAGTCGACTGCTGTATTCATAGTGGATGGCGGCTTTATAGTGGCAAACAACTAGAGTGTGCCAGAACTGTCTCAGCTGCGCGGTAATAGACTGCTATCATGACCTGGTTTAGAATGATAGTTCCAAAACTCCCCCTTGTCAAGCTTATCGCGGTAGCCAAGGAGGATTATACTTGGCTCCTCTCCGATAATTCTGACATTCATTCTACTTAAAACTGTTTTCCATTCTCCTGAAGTTCCCTCGCGCCCTCAAATATTTTACGAAAACATTCACGAAATAACAAAGCATCAGGAAGCAGTCGGCGTATTTAAATAGAAGCATTGTTGAAATCGTGCAATATCGCGGCTAAAAAATGCACCGGAGTATTGAAATATGAGAAGAACCATGTAGAAAAACAGATAATTGATAGAACAATAGTATTTTATATGAATTGTGGAACGAAATATCTCACAATAGCAGATAGAAATACATATATCGAAATCGCGCATATTAATATTATAAAAGCAAGCAAATTTTGAAATAACAATTTAACATTTGGAGAATTACAGTGACACATTTCAATTTATCAAACTTTATATACTTACAATATCTCATAATACTTTTAAATTTCATCAACAATGAAATTTTAGTAGAGAGAAATTTTAAAATTTTAATCACGAAGCATTAAACTTCAATTAGAAGGAAACGTAAGATAAAAATTAATATAATAAAATTTTATTATTTTTATATACGATAAATGTAACAAATCTCATAAAAACGATAAAAATCGCAAATATTGACAAATGATCGTAGGGTAGAGCGGGGTCAAAAGTAACAGGGGGCGAAAGTAACAACTCAAATATCTATAAATATATAGTAGATATATACGCGTGCGTCGGTTATCACATGAAGCTAAACAAGCTACAACTTATCTCAGTACGTCTGCGGCCTAGGTACTGAGTGGACGTGCGCAGCGATCAAAATACGTTTTCGAGGCCCTAAAGTAGGTTTTTCCAAGCGTGTTAAACTTTTAATATAAATATTTCCACTGCAAATAAGTATTTTTTCTTTGATTTATATTTAAATTTAGTTATTTTTGCATGTTATAATGATTGTTGCTTATCCATTTTTGACATTTTATCATTAAAAATTTTAAATCAAAGTTCAAAAACATAGTCCATTGTAACATCATTGTCTGGGGTCGAATGTAACGTTACAACCGACCCCGGCTGATGCAATTTGTTTCATTTTAGATCATAACTAAACTATTTTTATTTTAGAATGCCTCGTACCAAGATTAGAAAGACTGACAGAGGTACAAAAAATATTTTTTTTTTAAAGTTTAGTTTTGTTATAATTTGAGTTAAATGATTTATATATTTGTCATAATTGTGATTCAGAGTAATCTCTATTAAAAAAAGTTTATATTTTGTTATAATTTGAGTTAAATGACATATATTTGTCACAACTGTGTGATTCAGAGTAATCTCTATTAAAAAAAAGTTTAGTTTTGTTATAATTTGAGTTAAATGACTTATATATTTGTCACAATTGTGATTTAGAGTAATCTCTATTTAAAAAAAGTTTATATTTTGTTATAATTGGAGTTAACAAAGTTGTTCTATAATTGTTTTGTTCTACAATGTTTTCTATAATTAGTATGAAAAGGTTTATATGAATTTTAAAAGAATAAGACTTTATTTTTATTTTTTTTTTATTTGTATAAGAATATTTTAGTTTACTTTTGCTAATATAAGAAAAATTATTTAAATTCGTTGAATAAATACTTTTGATTTTGATTATTTAAAATTGTTACTATTGACCCCCTATAGTGTTACAACCGACCCGGAGTCGGGGGCGATTGTAACATTTGCTCTCGTTTCGATTTTTGATTGATAATTTTGATTATATTTATCACAAGGCTCAAATGTTATGATTTCCATAAAGTGAAATGAATATGTTAGCTTGGGGTATCAACAGTTTTTCTTTTACTGTAACAGTTTTTCCATAATCGAGTTCTAAAGTCAAATTGTTACTTTCGACCCCGCTCTACCCTACAATCATATCAAAATGGCAAAGTTTTATACAAAATGCCAGAATAATGAAGAATTTCTGATATTCCAAAACACCAACTACATCGACGTAACACAATTTCTAAGATATTGACAAGTATTCTAAAGCGATAAAATTTTGAAATGTGAAAATCAAATATCAATAACAACGATCTATGTAAGGAATAGTCGATAGCATCGCTAACATGCCGGGAGCATTGATCTCACGGAGTAGAATCTTCTATCTCGAAGAAGCTTCTATCACGAGTATCCCGAGGTGATTCAGAGAGGGATGCCTTTTCCATTCGCTTCCACCTTTTATATGTATCCCTTCTGATCTGCGTGAAGGGCGGCGAAGACGGACTTCGCGGGATCGCCCGCGGTAGATTTATTCGCCGTTGCTCCTTACACAGTTCTTACTACACATAGCGCGTTCCTATTCTCGGGGGTTCGAGGAATGGGCGCGGGAATCGTGGGAGAAAAGATCGACATTCATCACCCGGTTAACCGGAGATAAGAGGAGTCGCTGGATGAGCTATCGGCGGCGCGCGATCCTCCACTTAGGAAAATACAATTGGATGGTCGAAATAAATTTTCGTGGCCATTCGCACCCCCTTCCCTCTCCCCCTACCCCTAACGTCGCTCTTTTTCACAGTATTTGTTTTCCGAAGTTGAAACCGACGATGTCGGTATATCACAGGAGTTAGCTCGGAGTTCGATCCGGCTGAAGCGGAAAGATAGAAGTACTCGATAAAATAAAGGAACGAGCTTCCCCTCCTCCTCCCGAACGGCGCGCTGTTGAAAGCGCGAGTAGGATCGTCAATTATGGTAGACTACGAACGATGTGCCAAAGAGAGATTGCCTTGTTGTCAATGATGAATCTATCATATGGCTTATGAAAAAAATGTCTGTTCTTAGATTTTCGCAATATAAAGAAACAATATTTCTAAAATAACTTAAAACATCCGATCAATATTTATTAAATCACTCAAAAAATTTATTCGTAAGTAAATAATAAGTATAATAAATTCGGCAAGTTTTCGATTAGCGAAGTTAAATAAAAAATATTTTTATCTAACTCGTCTATTGTCAAACAAAACCACCTGCATCCAGCATCGATCGCACTTGCTGGTTTCTGGGAGGAAGAATCTCCCACCGGGAATTTTTGCAAACGAGTCAACGAGGAGGACACGGATCGGAGGACGAGCGAACAACGGCAACGAAAGAAAGAGAGAGAGAGAAAGGAGAGAGAGAGGAGAATCAAGCTCCCGGGCCGAATCAGCGTTTATCGCCCCAACAAGCCGGCTTTTAATGGGCCGCTCGAAAACTGGGCGAAATAATCCGCGGCCCCTCCGGCCGACGGGGATGTCGGGCGAGGGTTTAGAGAAGGCAACGAGCTAGAGGGATGGTCGCCAACCCTCCGAAGCCGGCGACAATACCTTACGGTTCGGCGCACTCTCGGCTTCGGGATCGACGAGCTCGAAGCCGAACGGCAGCGCGCGCGAACGAACGACGGGAGACGCGTTCTCTGTTTAAATTAGACACGTGGCCCCGTTTACGTGGTCACGAAGGGTGGAATAGGCAATCGTTTGTGTGCGCGCCAGCCTTTGAAAACCAAAATCAAATACATTATTCTAGGCTCGATCGGCGCCCGCGGGATTCTCCTATTGTCAGCTGCTGTCAGCCTGGAAGAGATCGTGCGACTTTATTGGCTGATTAACAATCGCCGCTGCCATCATCGTCTTACAGTTAACGCTTTTCTAAATAAGTGTCAGGGAAGAGGGTGATGCGCCGAACTTATATACGCAATCTATCTGAGAATTGGTTTCGTTTGAAATGCCGGCGTATCAGATTCTTGAATAGAAAGATATGATCATATCGCAACTAGACTTACATAATTATAATGTATCAAAATAAAAAAAATAAAATACAATGTAACATTTATCATTAATATTTTACGTAAAGTTTAATGTTATTTCTAAAAATTGACATGTAATAATATTATGAATTCAAAATTAATCGATTTATATTTGGCTGCTACTTATTTGCGTTTTATGTATGGATGAATCTTCAAACTGTAGATTATAATTTTCGCCTAGTATATACCCATCGTGAAACGCATAATCGTGAAACAATTATGGAGACTATGAATTTCGCGTTAATCGCGCTATTGTCGCGCTTTTTTGCGTAAATTTTTCATTAGCATTTAAATCGGAAAACGACGCTAGAAAACCTCGCAGTGTATTACTTTTATTTTACTTTCCTACCATCTCGTCGCGTTTTTCCTGCGCACCTAACAATAATTTAGTAGACAAATGCGTAGCTCGATCCGATAATTATCGCATCATCGAAGGGAAACGATTGGTCGGTCGCTTTCGAATTATGAATACAAGTGCATATGACAAAATTGTCCATGGATTTCGACATTTTTAACCAGTATTACTAGAAGTAGCGAGACTAAATAAGGAATCTTATTTTCGTTTTGCAGAGAATTTCTTAATAAAATATACAGTTTATTATATTTAGAAGATAAAAAATAGTGCATTATGTGTTTTTAATAAATTTAAATTTGTATTAAATTGTTTAAACATTTTTGCATCGCAATATTTTCTTCATTCGTGGCTGCAATATCGACATTCCGGTTTCATATGGTAGTCGAGATACAATGTGGAATTTTTTAATGATTAATATCGAAAGAGACTCGAACCCCCAATTACGGATCTGATCGGAAAATGGAAAAAAATTGATATGAGTGGATATCTCGAATATTATACATATAATAATACCAGTCTGTTTTTTAATTAGCCGTGCTCCGAAAATTATGCACGGCGGAAATTAAATCTCACGGTTTTTAACGAACAATTAGAGAAAGTACGCGCTTCTCATGGACGTATTTAAAAATACTCCGCTGTTGAATAAATCACTATTCGAAATATTTATCTCATACAAAACAGTATGTGTTCATTTGGAAACAATGTTTAACAAGTTTTCGACGATGAATAATAATTATTATTAACAAATGCGTCCGTATATTATTTAGAGCATATTCATTTAAGAACATATATTGTAAAACATTTATTTTTTTTGCGAAACGTTTCTATTAACTCACAGAATAGTACGAGGTCAACATGCATGAAAGAGTTAATGTAAATAAATTATCCGCTTCGTAACGGGTTAAACGAGCAAGGGTGTTAATGAGCCTTTTGTGGATGAATTTGTTCCAGGACATGCATTTAATGTGCAGAACCAACACCGCCTATAGATGACACATCCGCATGACGCGAGCGAATATATGTATCTTTTGTCAGAATGCGCGAAAATAAAATATATTAATGTCGAACAATGACGTTTAATTCGCGAAGAAACGAGCGATTATCGTGTTTGCCGAGTGAATTATTTATTCAATATCACGCCGAATATTTCGAGTACACAATAATTGATATTCAGCGTTCGTTCAAATAATCAAAAGCATCGCAATATTGGTTTTACAATTCTGATTTAAGAAATGCATATGGAAAATAAAATATTATTTTCACTTTTTCATTAGCTAAAATATAATTAGCTAAAATAATCATTTTCACAAAATAATAAATATTACTTTGAAATTAGAGAACCAGTGACATATACAATATATTTATGTTATTATTATAGTGTCGTAAAGCATCAAATATTGAAGGAAGTTCAAAATAAGCAAGACAATAATCCCAAAGTTATTAATTCTCTTCAACTCTTCTGCAAACTAAGAAATATTAACATGAAAAAAATTTTTTAAATATTAAATAAATTTAAATAAATTCAAAATTTAGTTTATACGAAAAAGCAGCTATTATTACAGCATTTAACATGGAACCAACTTTTGAATTGTCGCGAAGTCTGTCAATTTGCCTTCGCCCTCAATCGCTCAAAACAACGAGGCGGCCCTCACGCCTCAACGAGCGTGTTAAGGGCGGCAAGAGTGCAGTGCATGATGCACAATGACGAACATCACACGTAGGGGTGAATCGGTAAACATGGATGCATACAACAAAGTGTATTCACTCTCTTCGGGAATCCCTTCCTAGTGGCTCATTTCGACGCCATATGCCCATGTTTTTAACAATACGTGCTCTTTTCCTCCCGTTCATCGCTTTTTTGCTCTGTTTCGATAGACATGTTTTTTTTTCCATTGCTTGTCTGTTATTTCGTTTCGTCACACTTTGCTGTTTGCGCGAGGAATCAACCCTCGAGATTCTTGCGCTTCATAGAATGATTGGTTAATGATGATTAATGATTAAATCGTTTTTGTTTTACTTGATTCAGGATAAATGATTAATAGTGAACACATCGCGCGATCGATACTCGTGTATGAACTAATTAGGACATAAACTGTGTCACACGCCCATTTATGTACGCTCTCAGCAAATTTTATCAGATACAAAATAATGTCTATAAAATCTAAAAAAATTGTAAATTTTATATGTATATTTTTTCGCGATATATACAATATGTGACACAAGATTAGTATATATACATATATTGGAATTTCATGATTCTATATATTTAATAATTTCAAATTTTTCCGTATTTGAATTAATAAAACCAAAACTCTTTCATGCAAAAAGAAGTGCATATTTTCCAAGTACTAGTTTATATTATCTATAAAAAAAAAAAGACTTATATCGAACGTCAACATTTGAGTATCACGAAACAATCAGCGATGAAAGCTAGATTTTTTCCCTCCTTTTCTTCTTTACTAGTATTTGGGGATGAGGAATCTCAATCAATATCTACATTACGGAATGCCCATAAAATAAAGCTGCAGCGCGGCGATTTGGCGACGCATCGTCATCAAAGAGCAGTTCGAACTTTCCCCCCTTGGTCTTCTGTAGGCAGACGGGTTAAGGCGGGGATGACGGAAAAAGCGATATCATAAAGGGTAGGGCAGGGAATTGAACCAGTCCCAACGAGAAAAAAAAGGGTCGGTTCGTTATAGTCTGCTCGATGTAATCTTTAAGATGAGATCGCGCTGAGTCCATGAATCGCCGACGAGAGCTCGCTCGCTGCAAAACTTTGCTCTCCCTCGTATCCTTTCCTTCTTCACCCCCTCATGATCTTTTTTTCCTCGCCGTTTTCCTCCTAGTTCGTCCTCTTCGCGGAAGAGAAAAAAAAAAGGAAACCGCGACGGTTGTTTCTGGAAACTTAAGGAATATCGCGCATAAGTAAAATCGATTTCTCGTTCGCGAAATAAACTCGACGATACGTGGCGCCGTTTAACCTCTCGATACGCGTTATATTTCTTGCCATCTCTGGTTGCTGGAATCGATTTGCTGTACGAGAAACTATATTTTATATTTCGTACACGTATCTCTCCTCTTGTTTCATGGATTTGCTACATTTTTTTATCATGCTCCATTTGTATTATATTTATGTAAACGTGCGCGACGAGAATTTTATTACACAAAGCTGTCAGAATATACGGGATGCTGCAACACACTTCAATGCATAGAATTTTCGTTATATATTATTTGACATACCTAAAATTAGCTTCTTCCCGGCGAAAATTTGATATGGAAACCTATATGCGAGAGGTATTTAAAGTTCAAGATATAATAGTAAAATCCAGAGAGAGAGAGAATAAAATAATAAAAATATATTTTTCCACTCAGTTTCAAATATGTTTCATTTAAACAAGTATTTTATTTTAAGCTCGCTTATAAATAATGTATTTGTATTAAAAATTTTTATTTGTAATTTCATTAAATCTATGATAAGAAGAAATCTATTAAATGTTCTGCATACGTCAGCTAAACATTTAGATACCATAATGATGACAAATGATTATTTTCCACAAGTATAATTAAACAAGTTTGTAATTAAACACATCATGAAATAAATCTAATTAAGAATAACAAAATTATAATTAAATGTAATGATGAAGATGTAATTATATTTCCTGAAATCGCGCAAAATGTATGCGTACTGTAACACGATCTAAATAATGTATTTGTTTGTTTACAACTTAGCCACAATTATGATAATAGGAACACTGTATACCGCACGATCATCCAAACATGAACAATATCAATTCTGGGAGGGAAATGCAACGTCGCGTTACGTCATCGGGTGTTATAGCGTGCTGATTGTTGCTGCATATTATTGCATTACAATTGCAAATGTATCGAAATTTAATTACAATGCGGCATGACGTGATGTATCGGACTCGGGCATCGAAGGAGCCAACGTGTCGATATCAAAGTGAATTTAAATGCGGCCTCGAGTAATACACAATTGCACTGTAAATACCGTAAATTGCGCTTTTAAATATCATAAATCAATCTGTAATTATATAAGAAACATGTCTCTGCAGCCTTTTTACATCTAATCATTATTCGTATAATTAAAAAATTAATAACACGTTATATTTCGTGACTCATATTCATATTATTGTTGTCACAGAATGTGCTATTTTTGATAAAATCATATTTCATTTAATAAGTAAAATTTATATGACAATACAATAGGAAGCATCGTGAAGTAAGTTTTGAATTTCTAATTCTTCAAAGGAAAGTCTTTAGATTCTAAAATTCTTCAGAAGACAAATCCGATTTATTAAATCCGACAGTATCATTTCTCTGATTGCTAATTATTTTCATGAGTAATACTCGAAGCACGTTGAGAACTTAAAGCTATCATTAACTAAGTTGAAAGCAAGAGAGCAGCCAAAATTATAACCAGTTTTTAAATTTACAATCAAAGTCCCATCGCTCGCTGCTTCTCTTGCAACAATGTTACTAATAATTAATATAAATAATAATCACCCAATTAAAATAAATACGTTATAATACGTTATTAATTAGTCATAAAAACGTAAGAAATAGCATCTAAGTTCATTGAAAAGAACGAATTTCGATATCGCGACTGATTTATTGAGCATGATTAAAGCAGTTAATAGCAAAGCTATGCCGGCCGGTCAGCAATCGTGAAAGAGTGAATTATTCTCAGTCAGGACTGTCAGTTCTATATAAGTTGCTTTAGATAGAGAGAGAAAGAGAGAAAGAGAGAGAGAGAGAGAGAAACGGAGGAATAGAGAACACACAGTGTCTGGCGTAGGTGATTTTATTAAAAATTCATGCATTTGGGAACTGCTGTCGGAACCGAGCTTGCTAGATCAGAGCTTATGCTGTCAACCCTCTTCGGAGTCTACGACGGCAGGTTAGGGGAAGAGTAGTTGAGGGGAGAGTGGACGAGGATGGTTCATGAAAGTGGCGGCCCGGGGTGTAGGATATGTAAGAACGTCGGCGACTGGAAAGGGGTAGCAAGGATACCGATTCCGGTCGTGTCTTCTACCTGCTCTTCAATTCACTCGTACGAATAGAGATTCAGATAAAAGTGCACTACGATATTCATTATAGTGTTATAATCGTAATGGCGATCCTTTCTCCACTATTTATTCAGAAAAAGCCTAAAAGTATATCTTTTATTTTTTGATATTACGATTTTCCTATTTTTCCCGTTTATGCAACAGTAAAATATTAAAATAAAGGATAATCAATTTTCCGTAAAGTTTATATAAGCCGATTTATCGCATATTAAGCAGGTAATAATGCATAGTTAAACACATTAAAGCTGTGCGTAATATTATAGAATGTCATAATTGTGATGTGTTCGTTATGTTGATAAATAGTCTGCCGTCTATCTCTCTGCGGAATAGATGTTCACTTCTATAATTAAACTGATTGACGTTACAGTAATTAAACTGCAAAGATCTGAATAGCAAAAATGTGACATTATATTACAATATCAAATATATATTATTGAAATATATATTCTATTGAAATAACAAAAATGAAATGTAACTGTCAAAAAAAAAAACATGCTACATTCCTCTTTTAGAGATATGTATATTACGTATACATACAAATATAATATTCTTTCATGAATTACGTGTAATATTATTAAATTTAATTGTTTATTATATAGAAAAGAAATGTTCTTTCTCCAATCTTCTATAAAATTATAGAAAATGGAATCTTGCGTAGCCAAATAATGGCCAAATGTATTCAAAGATTCTAAAAAATTGTCTCGTGCAATAACGGCGTAAGTCGACTTGCGTTGTTATTACGTCCGGACTTCTCGATCGCAACACGGTTGGCGATGACGGTGCTTTGAGACGAAGTCGAGGCGACGTAATGAGTACCGAAACGCGTTGCAGCTGACGACAAAAGCGATACACTCGTCGTCGTAAAACGAGCCCCGCATTAACTAACTCGAGCGCGCAACGAAAGATACGACGACGACGACGGCGACGAAGAGGAGAACAACGATGGGGGCGGAAAGGCGGCGCGCGAAATCTTGGGTAACTCTTCTGCCCCGACGATCCCTGCGGCGCTTCAATTAACAGGACTAGCAATTATCTGTTATTTAAATGAGGCCCTTGCGTCTCTCCGTCTTTGCGCCCGGATGTAGTCGCAGCAGACTGTGAGAGGAAGGTAGAATCCCGGATACCTCGCGAGGGGCGGCGTCGTCGACGATTAGAAGGGTTATTTCGTCGCCGAGGATTTTCACTCTTGATGTAAAGCCGGATGTTTTAAGTCGTGAGCGTTTGCACCGTGAACTATATTTGGGTGTAAAATTGTTTGCATCTTATGTCGCAACTGTACAAAGTTGTATCGTCTTGTAAATTTTATTTTTTTTTAAGAGAAGATAAATATAAAACCTTAGGTAAGAGGCAGAAGTTACGTGCAAAATTCTAAACAAGAAGTTCTAAAGATTTAATTATAAATAAGAGATTATCACACATATTTCGAAACAAATAATTTGCAGAATATTAAGCAGAGGAGATATCGATTGATAATCAAACATTTATAAATTGATACGCACAAAATAGCGTAATTAAATTTATATTAATAATCTTAAACTTCCAGTAAACGAATTTTATTCTAAGAAAATAATGTGTAATTATATTATAGAAATAATTGTGTTGTCTCACTTACAGGCCTAATTATCCCACTTTATAATGTAAAATACATTCTTAGTTTAAAGTCTTATTTTTTGCGTTGTATTTGTTGTGTAATCAGAGCATAAAACACATTCGTTTCTGAAGGCTCTGAGGATCTCATTTAAATAACGGATAATTGCCGGTCTCGTTAATTGAAGCGCCGCAGGGATCGCTATGTTACGGTAGGATATCCTCCTGTCTCCGACAGTTAGTCTAGTTAACCGGCTGATCTTTCCTCTTTCGTGTAAATACAAGAAGTCCCGCTTTTGACATCATCCGCAGGTTTCGAGACGCAAGACAATGCTTTTTTCATCATCCTTATCGTTTAAATGTGCGAAATAATAAATATTTTCTTCGAAATCTCCCAATTTCGTCAACGTCAATTAATCTCGATCAATGCTACGATAAAAAGCTGCTAATCAATTATCAAAAGTTTGGACGTTTATATCATCTGAGCAGGTTCAATTTATTTTCTCTTCGACGTAACATGTATCTTAAGTCATCGGTATTCATTTTTCGGGATCTGAATATCTCAGTCAAAGGAAGCCTTGTGCAAAAAGTAACATTCTAGTTTACTCAGCACAGTGTTGACGACCGCGGTAAGATGTCGTTCGTTCTCAAAGGAGGAAAAGCTCAGATCAACTTTTCCCGGCAATCGATGAAGGTCGGATTGCCTTTGCGTAGCGCCTTCGATTCTCCTGGAGGAAACGGATTTCGGATGGGATCGGGGGCGAGCCGGGCATTTCATAGACGCGAGGAGGGAGGTGAAATTCGAAACCGCCTTCGGAGCGAATTGCCTCGGGTCGCGCAAGGTTCCCCTTAAATCGCACAAAGAGCCCCAGACGAAAGTGTCGCGATGAAAAGCCCCGAAAGAGTCTCGAATCAACGTGCGTCGCGGCGGGCAATCGACGTTCGCGAACGAACGACATACGACGACAACGACAACGACGACGGTGACGGCGACAACTCGTTCGTCGGGTTCCCGACAAAATGCCTTCGGGCGATCCTGGTTTCAGCTCGAATACCCTGTGCCGATTGTCGATGCAGTCGAACGATCTTCGAATTCGAGAAAAATGCGAGCTCTCGACGAAAGCAGACGCTTCGTTATCGCGTCCCGCGAGATCGACGGTAAATGCGTGTCCTCTCCTAGATTATATTGTAATACATATTGCATGCAAAAGATTTCAAATAATAAAAGAAGATCCGGATGACACTTAAGAGAGTCTGCGTTATCCGATATAAAATAAATTGTAATAAAAGCGATAAAAAGAACGAAAGAGAGAAATAATTTTAATAAAAATTTTGTCATTTTTTTTTTTTTTGTTAAATGATCAAACATCAATGTATAGTCGAGATAAATCTCGTTTAAACTGTCGATCAATATATCGGTTGTTTTTCCAAGTATAGTGATCTAAACCAAACACCAGGCTGACACGCTCCAGTGTCATAGCGACCTCCGCTCTTCAGCGCGAAGCACCGTCTGCTTTTGATACGCGCCGAGGCCGAAAGTCACGCGGATCGTGCAGCCTAACCGGAGATCTGCATTTGAAGCGAAATGTCGACGCTGAAGAACGCGTTTCAACAGCGATGTGTATCCTCGAGCGACCGCAATTTTTGTCTCGTCCAATCAAAATGCCAATTTCAACTGCGGCGACGTGATTGCCGCCCGGCACGCCGCTCGCTCGCGATCAAGCGCGGATTTTCGCGCGGGTTTTACGCTTTTCCGCCGCGACCGCGTGTCACTGTCAGGGCCACCTCTTGAACACTGTGGTGATACGCTACTGGCAGAATCGTTTGCCCGTGACGCACCGAATATGAAATGCGCCGCCGAAATTAACCTGCTCGTCCGCGCGCGAGAAGCTTCTCGCGGTTTTATTCCTCTCGTCGAATTGCGCGCGATTCGCGTGTCACGTTTGTGGATATCTTCCATTTCGAACGAAAATCAATATATATTTGTATGGGCAAGAAAAAATTAAACTGCGCATATATCTAAATTCACACTTAATGGATATTTCAGACTCAAGATATTTAACGTTGAAAGTTGCATGTAATGTGACATTTCATTAAATTTTCGGTAACAGTAAAATAATTTCGCCACCAAAGCGAATAAATAATTATATCTGTGGCAAACATATAATTCTACTTCGAAAATATAACGTTAATTTTATATATGATTAAGCTTTGGCAATTGCACGAGGTATTATTTAAGTAATTTCGATAAGATTTTTCAACTAATTGAAAAACATTTTCATTGCGACGATATAGTTTTGCTGTGTCCCGGAGAAAATCATAAAGAAAACAGATAGAGTGGCAACATATTGACGCACGTTACTATTATGGATTTTACGAGCGACTCATGAAAAAGGGGACGGAAAACCGTGGAAAAACGCAGGAATTCAATCTCGGCATTTTCGGGCAAGGTTATACGAGCGCATTTCCGCAGCAGGACGGCCGATTCCACCTTCGCAAGAGGAGCGCGCCGCGGTCCCGAATCAATCCCGACGAGTCGTACGACTCGAGTTTTATTCATGCGGGTGCACTCGTACACGCGTTGGAGTAATAAACCTGTCGCTCACAAGGTAAATCAATGTACCCATCCTGTCGGGACGACAGTGGAGAGCGCATCGATTTTGGCGCGAGATTAAAGTTGCTAGACTCGAAGACGGAGGAGGGAACCAATTTCCACTTGCAGCAAAGGTGCAAAGCGCGCGATTCCGTTCGTGCTCGATGGAAGACGAGCAAGGCGAGCGGAATGGTATTCTGTAATGGAATCCGGAAGGATCCGATGGGATTTCGAATCTTTGCAAAAATCCATACGCCCGATAATCTGCAGCTCCGCAAATCACAAATTCGTAAAATGTAACAGAAAATGACAAATATATGTATAACGAAGCTCTCTCTCTTTTTGTGGGGGCAAATTTAAGTAATTCCAAAAGCATATTATTAATGATTTTACTTGTAAGTTTCACTGCCGATCATAATACTTTGTATATATAATTCATGTAGGTAAAACTATATAATTACAATTCTACAGAATCTCTCTCTCTTTTATATGAATGTTCCATATTTAATGTTCCAAAAGATTCTTAAAAAAAATATATACATATATATGTATATTAGAAAATCTTTCAGAACATTAAATATGAGACATTTATATAAAAGAAAGAGAGAGAGAGAGAGATTCTGTAGAATTGTAATTATAGTTTTAATTATATAAATTATATATATATATATGCAAGATATTATGAGTTCGGCAGTGAAACTTACAATTAGTAAAATCATTAAAAAAATTATATATATATATGTAAGAGAAAACTTGAAAACATAATTAACAAAAGCATATATTTGATGAAAGTGATATATAATCTCGTATAATAAATTTTGTGAGAAACTTACAGATACTATATAGTTAATCTGTGAATTATAAATTTTTGATGATATTGCAGATTGAGCAACATCTATTTAAAGAGCTTCACAAGCGTATCTATGACAAGCTGGAGCAAATCATAACAGCGTCGTGAAACGTGGTAATTCTCTGCTCCGACCTGGGGTGAAGCTACACGCGAGCATTGTATTCATATTCTAAGGGTGTTCCATTACAACAGTCTCACTTGACCGAATATTTCGGGCAAAATTCGTACGCATCGGTCATTGATCCTCCTCGTTATCCTATTTCAATGTTTCCGAATCAGCCAGGTGTTTATCGAATAAAAAAAAAAGTATTCGCATTTGAATTACATAATGTCCAATACTCGACAATTTTCAAATGTACGCACGCAATAAAGATTTATGTAAGATATAATTTAAAAAAATCTATAATCACACATTCATAAACATATAGAACCACGTAATGCGAATATTCAAATATTGCGGGAAATTGTAGACTTGACATTACATTAATCTATAAATTTGCCAAAATCAATCTCACAGGATACTGTTATATGCATACGCATATATGTTGTAGATTTTTTACAAGATCAGCTTTTTTATAAAGCGCAAAATCTTTGTACTGTTTCATAAAAAAACTTAGCAATTTGCGGCAATTTTTAGCAAGCTTTTTATAAAAAAACCTGAACTTAGATAGAGTCTGTGACATACATATGTACATTCAATTTCTTCACATCGGAAAATAAAATCGGGAGAATTTGCCGTCGATCCTTTTAACTTGCCGTATAATTTCGAGAGTGCGCTTTCGGACCACCGGGTATGGAAGCTGGAAAGATCCCACCGGCAATTTTCAGTCATAAACGACAGACTAAGCGGTAGCGGACGGTATCTATTAGACGTATATCAATATAAGATCTTGTAGAAATCGCGAGTTAATGGCCATATCGGCATGCGCGGCATATGGCGGCTAAACGCATCTCGAATCTTTCTTATGGCGCAAACGAGGAAGCGGGAAAGGGGGAAAGAATAGAAGCAAAGGCAGGAGGACAGGATCTAAAGAAGATGATCGTGATGGAGCAGCGTGTATACGCGAGTACGTGCTCTCTTCGTACGAGCGCTTATAGGAGTGTGAGGTATTATAGTCCGGCCTTTATTATATCGTCCGCGTGCACACAGACGAGCGGCATATATAATCATACGGATATGCGCACATTCGTGTAATTTATTATAATAAAACGCGCGATAGAACGCCGCGCCGCTTGCGTTCTTTTAAACCGGCGATTTAGCATCGCGATGCCACACCTACCTTCACTGAGAAACGCTCATAGCATATCTCTTCCTCTCTAGCTGCATGCTTTTTAAGCGACACGCACTTTCACCAAGCAGCGAATGGATGCTTTCGGGTTGTGTAAATTTCGTAGAATATACGCGACTTGAAATCGTTCGTTTCAATCTCGAAAGTGGAGAATGTGATGAGCTTTATTTGCAAACTTGATACGATAATTAAATTCTAATATTATACATGTAAGATAAATAATCTGATAAAGAATAAAACAAAAATCTCAGCAAGTCGACTTTTCATAAAACGTACAAAATCGCGTTGATTGTTGAATCGTGTTGATTTATCCCTACGATGCAACAGAGAATTAACAATCGGAACGTTGGATATTTTTTTTTATGCGTTAGATATCGAGCGAAGGCTTTAACGAGCAAAGTTTGGCGGCGCGCACGGTAGTGAAAGAAGAGACGAAGAAAAGAATCGCGCGCGCGAATGTAGGATGCACTTTGGAAATTTCGGGGTATATGACTAGTTTTGGCCCATCTCGCCGGCGGTTATGAAGTTGGAAGCTGCGCGGCCCCGCAGCTGGCGCCACGTGGGCCGCCCTTACCCCGTTGTTCCGTCTCACCCCGCGCCCAACTTTCCTCATTTACGATAATGTATGACCGCCCATTAAGAACGGGGCCTAGCCGGGGCTTAGCAAAGGGCAGGTAACGCGGATCTGTGCAAGGTGTCTCCGTTTTCGAGGAAGAAATTAGCGGGGACTCGTACCACGCTCGGCTTCAGGGCTCGCAATCCTATAATCCAACTTCGAGTGCAAGTAAATCATGTAAAATTGAATGAAATGAAAATAAAGTAGAAAAAAGAGAGCGACGACAAAAATGATATTTAAATAATATGGAAATGATACACAATTTATGACATATATATATATATATATATACGCAGAATATTAAATTATAGAAATATTTTAAACTATAGATCGATCACACATTTATTAAACGATTGATGTATCACAAACCCTTTCGTTATGCTAATTACACGATCCTGTGATTTGATTGTTTTACTGCACGTACTTCTCAATTATATTTAGATCGTCAAGAAGTTGAGCGATAAAGCATTTTCGGAACGATATTTGACTCTAAGTATCGTTAGAGAAATAATTATTGCTCGTAAAGATTGCAAGAAAACGATAACTTATAATTTTTATCCCTGTCATTTTGATTCTTATTTGAAATAATAAATTAATAAATCATGTGAATGATGAAATGCTTTGAATTGACATTCAAACTGGTCGCCACTTGTCACCTTTATTGCTGAAATTAGTGCTTTAAATATATCAATTTTATATATGTACATATTAAATGAATTCCTTAAATGGTATTGTTAAAAAAGATTAAAAGGAAATTTTTTACTGTTTTGTAATAATTATAAAATTCAGTAATTGCAACATAAATTTTTCTTACTTTTAAATGGAAACAAATATTATAAATGATTGAGTTAAGATGTTAAAGGTTTAATAATTATTGAACTTTAATTAAGATGTGCATATATTAAATTATATTTTATTTATGACTGTGACGTATTAATAATTATTACAGTAAATCTTTTGCGAACACATCGCTGCTGCTTTTACATGTACCGAGAGTCTATGATAAAAGGAAGGCGGAGTCGAATTATACTGGTTGACGTCTCCAGTGACTACAGTAATAATATGCAAATTCGATACGGATGGTTGAAGCGCGCGGTTGCCGAAATAAAAGTAATGTAACAAGAGCAAGAACGCGCGCGCGCACGCTCGTGTCGGAGCTTATAAGCTTTAAATTTGTTTTGCGCGCAAGTCCATTTTGCCTCCTCTTCTTTTGCGCGAAACGGTTTCGTCATAAGCTCTTAATGCAGCATTGCAAATTCACGCGGGATTTTTTCGCGTTGCCGTCGCGGGCTCGGTTTTTTTTTCAGCTCCACGCTTTGCGGGATTAGGAAAGATTGCGGCCGCAACGCGGTCTCGCGGAACTCGTCAACATACATTTATTAACGACGAATGTTCACTTTATCACAGGAAAGAAGGGGGGGGGGAATGAATGGGGGGGAAGTTGAAAGAGAAGAAGGAAGTGAGAATGAATAGATATTATGTTGCATAGAAGTATCCAAGTAAAAACTTGATTTTTTCAAAATTATTTTTTGCATCACTCTTTAATTGAAATTCAGATTTCGTATTAACACATATTGTAGCATTGTTTGGAAATCTGGTAATATTACGGCATTATTTATCTGATGCAAATTGATTCATCGCTTTATTATTTTATTACAGATAAACGTGTAGATAAATTTTTGGGGATAATATTCCAGATATTTTTGTTAATTTTTTATTTTTGTATTATTTCTTTTAACTATGATTGCGGCGCGAATTTATTTTATATTAATAGCTTGTTCTTAAAGTTTGAGCTTTCCTCAAGGAAATAATAATATAGGTAATTATAACTATTAAATTATTAATAAATGTTTTCTTATGTTGATGAATATTTCTTAATTATATATATATAAGTTGTTCTTCTCTCGCCATATTAAAATCCAACTTTCTTCATAAAGTTTCATCGTAAATTTTTCCGCTAAAGTACTTGTTTTTAATAGATTAGAAATCAAACGTTCTTGAGTGTTATCGATTGATAAATATCTACCAATGTCACGTAGAATGTAGTTACTACATTGTATGTTACACAGACAAACACTTTGTGGCATGATAGGATAGATTTGTCGAATAGCGTTTAGATTGATACCGAAAAGCACAGTCGGAATGGAGGGAAGGAGCGGACAAGGGCCAATCGGCGAAACGGATGGTCTAATTTAATCTTGACTAAGCTCGCGAAGAAAATTGGCTCGCGATCTGAAATGGTCGTCCGAGGAATCGCAGCTGCTCTTCGCACTAACCAGAAACCTAGTCTCGATTTCGTTAAAAGAGGAAAACGCGAAGACCTTCGGCGCGGACACGACACGGACCTATTAAAATTGCTGTTTGCAATATTACTTTCGTCAGTCACCATTTTTGCAAAAAAAATTACGCTCGACTTTCATAATTAACAAATCTCGACGAGCCCGTGAAATTTAATTCAACTTCAAGTATTTTAATTTATTGCATTCCCCGAATTCTGCGAGTCAGCGAGCATTTACAGGCGGAAGATACATAAATTAGATTTATAGAGAGATATTTATTCAGATAAAATTACACGAAATAATTTTTAATTAAATTTATTAAATCTCACTTGTGTGTGTATATACGCGTGGAATAATTCTCACGTTAATTTAATTTATCCAATACTATATAAATACGTTGTAGAAATGTGTGTATGTAATTTTTCGACTAATATTATACAATTTTAGAAAAGCATTAACATATTGAATATTTAGTATTAATACAATTTTTATAAAATATTTGTGAGTTCTCGCTTTATCAGATTGTTTTTGGATTCATCCGCTATGCGCATTCAGGAGCTGGAAGTTCTTAGCGCGGATTCGTCTCGGGAATTCCGGACACGTAAAAGTCGGGACCCGAAGGGTTTACCGCGAATATGCGGCCGATGATCGTGTACGGCGAATCGTGAATACGTACGCATTATCCGCGTAAGTTCTGACATCGATTGTAGCTCACGATATTACGCGATCCGCCGTTACGTCGTAACGTAAATTGCTACATCGATACATTTTCTTCCGGATTTGCGTGCCCGCCGGTTCCTTGCGTCGGCCAAACGCATTTTATCATTTCGTTAATTGCGATCGTGCCGATCGCGTAATGCTACGGGATTAGATAGCGTCTTTTAATGAAAACTCGTCGTCGACCTTTCACCGCTCAGTAATTCGTTCGCGCTTTCATCGTTCGTGGGAGCGTTTATATATAAGAGATACATGTTAATGGTTAGTAAGGAAAAGATAGTTTAGAGGTGGTAAAGATGTTAAAATTATACGATAGTGTGTAAGGTATATATACTATAATTATAGTACAATCGAGACTAACTCTTCAGTGTACCTTGTCTAAAATTATACATAAATTAAGTTAGGATAATAACTAAATCTTTATATGTTATGTTGCTTGTATATATGCGTGTAAGAAATATTGTGATGAGAAATGCAGAAAGAAAAGTATTTAGTATTCAGTTTATTAATATTTTAATATCGTATGAATTATATAAATAGTTTTTTAAATGAAGACCTAATTTCGTGTAAAAAATTAATATAAATGTAAATGTTATTCAGAATTTTTCTCTTAGATAATAGATATGCAAAATAGTCCCAAAATAATTTTACCTATCTTTATTTTAAATTTTTTTAAAATTATTTTTATTTTATTATAATTTTCTTCTCTTATTATCTTTGTTTCTCATTATTGTTGCTTTCTCTCACTGTCTCTTTCAATATAAGATTCTTTAAAATTAAAAAGACGCCACATTCTGAATCATTAACAAATTATGTCAAAATCACATTTACATTGAATTGTAATCTTAATTTTTTTTTTTAAATGAATCATCTTGCATTCGATCGTTTATAAATCGTCTCGATATCATCCTGAAAGAACCATCTTGGCGCATCGTCATTCTAACTTGACCGGACGCGACACAAACGCATCGTCGGTCAGTTATTAAAGATCGCGAAAGAGAGGAAGGGGTGAGAAAGCGAGAGACCGGCGCAATCTATTCCAATTTAACACCCGACTCCGTGGCATT
Organism: Lasius platythorax; assembly: GCA_963971435.1. Classification (NCBI taxonomy): domain Eukaryota; kingdom Metazoa; phylum Arthropoda; class Insecta; order Hymenoptera; family Formicidae; genus Lasius; species Lasius platythorax. The sequence goes on from OZ020535.1 coordinate 5,277,981, forward strand.
AAATAATCGCCATCGCCTTCGGTGGGACTGGTCCCCATTCAATAATGGACTTTTATCCAACGAGCTTGTACTTAGCGTTCGAAACGGGCCTGGGCGGGCCGGGATATTACCGCCGGTAAGTCGGTGTTGTGACAGTAAAGAGCTCGAAATAAATCTTGGTTACAATAATTTCTTTTGCGGCCCGCGGCCCACGACGCGCATAAATCAAATATCATCGTTCCGCGCGAGCGCTCTTGCGCCGCGCTTCTTCTTTCTTTCCCATAGTCGTCCTCGACTCGATGCACTTTGTGCATTTGCACCGCGATGCCACCCGCACCCTACGTCCGCCGATGCGTCTCCGAGTTCTTTCATTCCTTCTTTCGTTGTGCGATATTTTCTGAGAGCGATCGCTTTATGCGTATTTGGCGCGATTTGCGAATTAAACGTATACTTTTATTATCAAGAGTCGCCTTAGTATAAACATGATGAAATATTATTCTGAATTATATTATTTTTTTGTTTGCCGTGTTAGTTTAAATCTAGAATCTTTTATTTTAATTGTTTAGAAGAATTATTAGAAGCTATATTTTTACAGAAAAACTTCTAATAAACTATTTTTGTAACGTCTAATTTGCAATCGATTTGCGAAACGATACATTAACCTCGTGAAAACAGAATAAAGTCAACGGAAAATTAAAGATAATTAATTTTTCGCGCTCATCGCGATCGTCACGAATGGGAACACTAAGAATTGTAAATTATAAATTATGTCGAACAATTTCTGACAAATCCGTCGTACAATTTCTAAATCGAGGAATTCTGCAATATTAACGTACACATATATGCGAAGGAGAAGTGCCCTGGAATGGCTAATCTATCTCGTTAATATATACTTAGCGATATAATTATTGCATCTAGTTGTGCATAATATAAGGGATATTCTAAGCAACATCGTGAGAAGTTAGGACGATAAAGCCGTTTACAAGCGACGGAATTAGTAGGCTTCGTGTACTCAAGTGCCTAACTGTCCCTAAACTTCATCCGCCAAGAACGTTAAGCGAACTGGTCATCAAGTATGCTAACATGACCCACGGTCATGTGTACACTATTTATAATATCAATTATTTTAGAAAGATTGAATTCTTAATTCTCACTTTTACTTTATATAATATATATTATTATATTTTATTATATTTTATTATATTTCGAAAATATTGATTTAAGATGAGAGGAAGAAAAAGAAAGAAGTTTATCTATGTCTGTATAAAGGTAATTATATAATTTATTTATAGGATGAGATTATATATACTTGAATATTAGTAGAAATTGTTATATTAATAATAGTAGGGTATAAATCACCGAAATCACGTTGTTTCTTTATAGATTATTTTTTTACAACTTATTCTCAATACGCAGGGATTTCTAACTTTCGATATTAAATATCTTCATAATTAAAAATCTTAGATATTTTTATTAAAAAAGAATATTAACCATAGATTTATCTTCGCTCGCGAAAACGCGTTAATAATTTTATTCGTGTAGTGATGTGACATTCTGTATACAGACACATAGTTATCGCACGTCGCAAAGTGTATACTCTCCTGAATACTAAATTTTCTGCGACGAGTTTTTCAATGCAACAGTGACCACGATTGAATAAAATCATGCCCGGGACAATAATAATTTGCAACCTTTCAAGATAACACGTTCTCCGGCGCGCCCTGTTAAATGGCGAACAGCGATTTAATAATTCTTTCGACGGGGTATAGTCGGCCAGCGAGACAATCATGTCGAAAGTAGGTTTCGTCATGCCGGCCCCCGAATTCGATCATGGAATCGTGTTAAAAGGCACTTTAACCGGGCGACTCGATTTTCCGGCACAAATGATGGCACCCCATGTTCTTCGGCCGACGCCGACGCGCTATTAGCTACGCTAATTTTCTATTAACCGTGCCGACAAGCTATATTTGCAAGCCGCAGTCTATCTCCAACCCATCTGCAACAATTTACGAGGTCAGTCGGGAAGGAGAGGAAGAGAGAGAGAGAGAGAGAGAGAGAGAGAGAGAGAGAGAGAGAGAGAGAGAGAGAGAGAGAGAGAGAGAGAGAGAGAGAGAGAGAGAGAGAGAGAGAGAGAGAGAGAGAGAGAGAGAGAGAGAGAGAGAGAGAGAGAGAGGGGCGCCATAAGAGAGTTTTAATAAATTGCGTGTTAGCATCTTGTTTCCTCAGGGCTGCAGAACACCAAACTTGTTGCAGCGAAATTAGTTCACCGAGGGATCAACAAGTCCGTTACGAGAAATGACTTGCTGATGGCTCATTGTTAATTAATTTTACTCAGATATCCGCATGAATTGAATAATCACAGAAAAATAAATTGAAACTTAAAGAAAAAATTTTACATAATATTAACTCTTAATATATTTTGCTCTAGTTTTAATATTTATAATAATACTTTACGAATCAGAATGTGTAATACAGATCACTACGCTTAAGAACATTTTTTTTTCTATAGAATTCTTATAAAATATATAAGTATCCCCTGTTATATCATGTTTTTTTTGAAATATTTGTTGAATAATAAGATCGTATAATATTTAATTCAGAAAATATTTTTGCTCATGATTTTATTCACAGTTTGTCGGCGACAAGTATTGTCGTCTCATAGATTATCAAGATAAACTCAGAAAGACTGGGAACGTTTCGTTTTTCCGGTTGACTTTTCCCCCTTTCTAGTTATCGCGACGGCAATACGAAGCGACGAGCCAACAAGGGTTAACCTAATTATTTAGCCGGTCGAACTCCTTGGCCGTGAAGAACAAGTGTAACTATTCCGCTTGAATGATACCCATGGGACGCGAACTATAGAGGAGAATGCTGAGCGAAATCGTGCTCGTATGTGAAGAGTGAAGGCGAAACGAGACGGAGCATGTGAAAAGAAGATAGAAACGCTTTGTCAATCAACGATATAAATAAGATAGATAATAGTTTTATTATACTATGAGAGAAAAGAATGCTAAGATTTACGGACGATTTCTCTCGATTTGCAATGTATTTTCCCGCTTCTTGAAATTGGGCAAATCAATTGACATAATTAAAAATTTATATAATCATTTACAATTTTATTTAATATGTATAGTTATACGATATTTGTTGTAAATATTGACGTTTATCATACTTAACAGAAATATTATTTTCTATTATAGTTTAGGAGTCTTCTAATCTTTTCTGAACATTCAAGAATTATATTATCAAAAATATTCAATAATATAGTAATCTAAAAGAAACGATGTGCATATGTGCAAAAACAAGTTTCGATAAATATTGGAAAAAATTTGTATTTTACATATTTTATATAATGATTTATCTCTTTACGTAAGTTAATGGATGCATTATTTTGTCTCGTGATCGGAGAAATCCTATTTGGCGGATTTATCTAATTGTCCGTTATTACATCCGTTGATAATCGATCTCTCGTCCCATTGGCCGAGTTGAAACTTCCCATGCACGAAGATCCTCATCGCTACATATCCGCGAGCTTGCGATATCACGGCGGCTGATTATCGTAAATTTCGTACTGCCTCTTCCGGGAGATCCCCGAGGTTATTACGTCCGGCAGATCCTCCCTCAGGGATTCACCCTTGCGTTTCTTGGAAATTTTGGATCGATAACATGTAGGCATGTGACGATATGCGATAAATTGTAGACTACACCTGATTAATGTTGCGATTGTTTAAGACTTCGCAATTATAATTGTGGAATATCAGAAATATGTATGTGTGTGTATGAACAAGTTTATTAGAATATGTCCACGATATAATAAAGTATGAGGAAATATGTGAGAAATATGTGAGAAATATGTGAGAAATATGTGAGTTTCTTAAATTGTTAAATGTTTGTGTTTTTATTTTATTTTGTAGTAAAAAAATATTTTTTATAATATTTAAATAATATGTAAATGATACGAAATTTAAGTACTTTAAAGCAACTTTAAACTTTAAAGCTGTTCAGTAACTAAAATTTATCATTGCGCAATTATATACGCTCGCAGAAGCACTTACAAAAATTCCGAGGAAACCAATTATCACTTCAAAATTATCAAGTTCAAAAATAACCATAGAAGTGCACTTCTCCAATTTTAATGTAAACTTAAAGCACTAATTTTACCAATAAAGATACTGATTAGTTTTAATATGAATATAATTTCGAGAAAACTAAAATTGTGCTGTCAACGAAGTGAATGACCATGTGTTAAAAGCGTTAAAGTGAATTTACGGCTGTGGAGTGTTTTGCCGCAGGAAATTTTCGGAGCGTATCGGAACACGTCTCCGACTTAAACGGATCCTTAGAACGATCCGTAACCGTCCGCGCCGTTGACGAAGGCACGGAGTTCTGGTGGCGTGAATGACAGGTTAGGAAATTAGATCTTCCAACCGTTGTCTAGGAATTAGGAAGTGTCGCCTAAGACGAGACACGTCTTTCCATCGTCCGATGGATATGAATAATTGGTAAGCTTGTGCCATGCCGCGAAATGTCGGACATTTAAAGCACAAATTTTAACGTTAAACTCTCGGATGACTTTCCCTAAAAAAATACAAAAAACTTTTTCCTTAAACGAAAAATACATAAATAAATTTTAATATAAAAAAAGATGTTCATTCTCTTTGTCTATATTTTTTTAAAGAATAATTCAATTTAACGAATTAATTACGCAGAAATTTTTAGATTAAATTATTATTTTTGTAAATATGTACATTTCTCATAATTTTTGCGTACTTTCTGCAACAAATTGTGTGTAAATTATTCTCATCAGAGATTCGCGATAATAATTTATAATGCAGCAAATTATTTAAACACATTTTTTTTTAAATGTAAAGTTTGCAAAAAAAGTCGCTTTTGATGTTCGCAATTTTATTCAAAATGTATAAGGAAAAAATATACGTTCGCATTTAATTATCAAATACCTATTTAGTTCATTATGTGAAAAGTACATACACGATTCCGATAAAAGCAGATGTCTCGCGATATGTTCCATACAGATAAGCATTCGTAGCTGTTCGCCTGGATTCGTTCTATGCCATAATCTGCGGTTGACGTTGATATCAGATTACTGTAAATGCTTCTCGTATTTGAATCCGTTGTTTAGACGAGGCGAAAGTCAGACACGTTTATCCGATTAGATATGCTGCATTTATTTATTTCTCATAATTCTTGATTCTCGATGTTTCCCAGTTCGCCTCGTTTCGCACATCGAGTATTCGTTCCCGTTTTATATTTTGTACTCGCACGTTTCTTTCGAATTATTTTGTTCGAATTATTTTTCTACGTAATAAAAGGCAAAATGTTTTAATTTTATTTTATTAAAAAATATTGTCCACGTCGTAAATTAGCATTAATAATATTTAAAATCTATCTGAAATCTATCGGAAAAAATAACGTTAAAATTAAGATATCAATAATTGTTGACTTTAAAGACTAATGCGAATTAAATTTTCGCGATGCACGTCAATAATAAAATCTCTCGTGCTAAATAAAAACTATCGAATTACGTAATAGTGACATCGCAAACATGAATTGCCGAAATCAGCCGCATGCAGCAACCGAGACTCCCACTCGTTCCATCGATTCTCATTCTTTAAACTAGACCAAACTAATTTGTTATTGTCACGGGTGCCGTGTCAGCGGCTCGAAAGGCCATCAGACTCTCTCGCTCTAAAACGGGGAGATTAGAAAAACACTCGAAACACTCGGGCAGGATGGCTACAACAAGTAGTCAAGGCGAAGGGTCGTCGCGCAGACGGGCGTCTTGTTTCCGGCTCGAACGAAGGACCGTCCGCGGCACAAAAACGTAGAGCCAGACACAAATTAAACGGCTGTTAGAGCCCTGGGGTTATCCATCGTCCTGGCAGCGAATCCAACGCGGAGATCGCGCGCGCGGCCCGAAGGGTAAAGGAAAAAAAGAGATGGCCGGGAGAAAAAGGCTGACGCGAGCAGTCTATTAGCGGAGGCATGCGGCAAGATTGTCTTGCGGTGGCGACGACGATGGCAGCTCGGACATGGGAAACATGGGAAACACTCCCATACGGCTTTTCCCCATTTCTCTCCCGCTCGGCAAACGTTTCTTCCAAATGTTCTTTTCACGATTATAGATCGTCTTATCCTCTTACTTTGGTCACGCAATACAGTTTGGGTGGAAAACGAGCTTTTATCATCCTCACGATACAAATCTCATTTCGCTTTAATCGTTTTTTCGAAAATATTGTTTACCTTGGATTTGACAATAAATTGAATCTATGAAATAATGAGACATTGTGAATTAATTTTGATATAAAAATATTTTAATTTGGAACATTTCATTTCAGTATAATTGTTTCCATTTGCACGAAACGTCCATGTAACGAACATTGAATAAAATAAGTCGGTATTGTGTCATTCTAACATGCATGGCGAGAACGAAAATCACTTGAGTCTATTAATACATTAAAAACACTCGAAGAGTTAACGTTGAACTCAGTTGACGAATTACGCAGCGACGTTAAATGTCTCGTCATAAAGCTGACATTCTAGCCGCTCACTCCGGCACAGACACTCGGTATACAAATTCCGAGGGCTGAATAAATAAATCCGAATTTTGTTGAACCAACACGCGGACAACAGCTCGCGGCTTTTCCTTCGGGCGTGCTTTTCTTTCCCCGTCGCGAAAGGGACCTTAATTTTTAATGCGGTTGCACTTCCTACCCCATCGCGCTCGTTCATATATTATCGTAATATACCGGTAATGCAGAGACGCATGCCGCGCTACAGCCGGAGAGAATACATCGGGACCCGAACGCGCGGTGTAATCTATTTTTGATGCGACGAGGGTGCAGTGCGCGCAGCACAGCGGCAGACAGGGGCGCCTACTAGTACTAATGCAGTTAAAAAGTGATTAAGCAAACCCTTTCTCGTGCGCCTTGCGACACGAGTTTCTGCCAGTTTGAATGTCGCGTGAGGAGTCGTAAATGATTGCCTCTAATCTAATGTCATTGGCGCGAACATAAGCGCGACGTTGTAATAGTCTCCTTAGTTAGCAGGTACACAGAATGGTCAGCTGATACCGCGTACTATTAATCATTCATTTCTTGAGAAAATAGAAGATGATTCTTTTACGACAAAAAATCGTGATGTTTGAAAAAATCTTCAAAATATATTAATTTTTTTTCAGAATTTTTGAGACATTTTCTAGAAAAATTATTCTTTTATATTCACATTTATAGATGATTGATAGAATTTATATTAAATGAGTTAAAATTTAATTATTCTTTATGTTATATTCATTTAGTGATTGATAGGATCATTAAGTAAATTAAAATTTATTTGATTATATATACGTCATGTTACGTAAGATCGATACATCGATATTGAGAAATCCCTTGTGTGTAGTCATAGAAATTTTCTCTCCATTTGAACTCTGCCAGAACAAGTTTCGCCCTTTTGTTTGCTCATTACTTGGTGCTCTCATGATGACATAAGCCGCTGCTCAAATTACGGTTGTCGCATCGAGACTCCATTTGCGCGGCATGGGACTCGCGCGAAATTACGTAATTTTCGCAGTATGAACGGCAAGTACGTTCCGCTAATGATAAAAAGATCGCAACGGTGAATTACACGAAATTGGATCGCCTTGTCTTCATGCCAAGTGAACGAAGGAGATAAGAACTGTCTCGTTTGCTAAAAATATTCGTCATTCTTGTGAAGAATGACAAATTGTGATTACACTACTTTTCACAGCCACGAGGGCTGTATCCATCATAATACAAGTCACTTTAATTTATCAGTTCTTAAGAAGACAAAAATAAAATTATATATCAATTTCTCACTTTTTTGTTATAAATAAATAATGCATCTCTGAATAAAAAAAAAAATTTAAGAGATCTGAAAATATATAAAATAATATAATAGAGAAGAAGAGATATTATTTACATATTTCTTTAATTTTTTAAATATTTTAAATATACGTTCTCTCTCCTTACATACATTATAGAAGGAAAAGACTTTAAATATTTCTAAATTTCATAAATCAACATATTATAGCAAAATATATATGTATATAACACATTCTGATTAATGTTTCAGAGTTTTGATTAACTTTCGTAATTTCATGTTTTCCGAAATTAAAAATAAAAAATTTCAATTATGCTACGCCAGTGTGATGCGAGAGGCTGACAAAAGATACATCAGTAGTAACTCGAGATACACATCGCACAGTCCTTTGTACGTTCGTCTTTTTATAGTATTGTGCACGTCCCGCAAACGGTCCGGTCTTCATTACGAGACAGCCGAATATTAGAAAATCACGGCTGCAGCCGTGAAAGCGCGACGAAAATTACACAAGTATGTATATACGTCGATGTTTTCACGCGAAACAGACATTCGCCAGTGCCAGACTTCAGACGATTTTTTTCAAACGCAAATCTTGACAAAGACGCGAATTGTTCATGGAAAGAGTAAGTCTAAACATTAGGAAGCGTTGATTCGCACATTTGTTCAAATCTTTCGAGAAATTTCTTATTTTTAATTCTACATAGAGAACAAATAAATGTTTTAGTCTTAGTTTCTAAAACTAAAGAATGTATTTTTAGAATTCCTCTAAAAAATATATTCAAGAAGTATGATTTCATAGCTATTCTTTCGGAAGATTCAGCACGACGTGCAAAATAATCGCTGAGAGCGCGCGACGATGATTACAACGGTAGCATCAATGATTCACGGCGTGGACGTTGGAATATTTCATTTAATGGCGCGTTTAAAACTCTGCAAGGAGCGCCGAGAGGGCAAGTTCATATTACCAGTCGCGATAATGGGGGGGTGTTCCCGTCTTTCGACCACCTCGTAAAATTCGTCCCCCGGGAAAGAAGCGCGCGTCGTACGAAACGTAAAACGACGTTCCAACTTTTTGTCTAATTTAGATTTGTAAGGAAACTCCGCGAAAAATTTATCGGCCCGTCTCGCTCTGCCTCCTTTCTTTTTTGATGAAAATAAATTGTCATATCAAAAAAGGCTATCTAAAAAAATCCGTTCACTCTAATTATACCTACATATTCGTAAATTATATTCAATCTTAAATAAATGAATTGTAAAGGGAGAATCACGATAATCGATTTATCTTGTTTATTTGTGTAACGAGCTCCACGTTACAGCAGAACTTTCACACTTTTTTTGATGCACTATGATAAAAATATCTTCTTTAAAGTACACGATACAACAATCGATAATCATCAAATATTTTGTAGAAATCTTGTTTTAAAAAATTTGAATTTCCGAAATTGAACGTTTCACGTAAAACGACTTAATAATTCGACGCTGCTGCGAGTTAGTTCTCGACAGAATCGACCTCTCATTCTACCGAGGCGTCTTCGGCGCGTGTTTACGTATGTGTATGCGAATGTATTGCGAATGTATGTGTGCATGCACGCATTTCTCGTCGTTGCGACGCGCACAAGCAAACTCGGAAACCTGCGCTTCCAAGGAAAACCGAAGCACTACCCTTAATGACTTCGACGACGCAACCTGCTCCGCACTTACCTCGCCTCCCTTTATTTATAGACGTAGTCAGTAAAGAAGCAGAAGAAACGGAGGAGAAGATCGAGCGAACTCGTGTCTGGAAAAAGGCGGCTCCGTGGACGCGCTATCATTCGTCGTAGAAAATGAAAAATATATGATACTCTGGATATGTCCGCCCATCCATAGCATCCAGCGCACAATATCACAGAGATCGTGTATTGCGCATAAAGATTCCCGGTATATCTTAGAAAACGAGCGCAGCATTAGGAAGACTATACAAGTTCCTATAGAAGTTAAAACCGATGTAATTTAAATGAGTTCAAAATTCGATTTCGAGGCTATAGAATTAATAAAAATATAAACGCTCTTATTCGTTCTATGTATAATAACAATTTGATTTTAATTGTATGTGTACATATATATACATATTAATAAGAATTTTAATGTAAATGAACATAGAAACTCTCTCTTGCTATATTACATCTTCTTCTACTATACATATAATTATTTATTTATTTATTTATTTTTTTAAGGAGAATCTATTAGCACGACATATATAGCAACATATTCGTATAAGATTATATTTACTTTATGTGTATTTAAAAATCACTTTCATCCTCAAATTGACAAGATCAGTCCTCGGGCGGCAGTTCAATCTTAATTAATCGATTACCCGAAGCGCCGAGTATTAATCTTCTCTAACAGCATCAACGTAAAAGCGACAGACTCTGCGAAACCTCGGCAATCGAAAGATTAGTCGTGTTATTTCTGTATTCTATGCAAACCCAAGGAAACGAGATATAAAAATAGGTAAAGAGAAAGAGAAAGTGGGAAAGGTTGCGGAGAAGGTCGGTTAACGCTTTCACGCAATGAGAGCTTATCTTTCCATCGATTCCTTGTCAAATGTCAAGTCATTTCGCTTTTACAAGCCGGTTTGGCTAATGAATATCATGTAACCGACCGTGCCAAGTTTATACGGGCGCACACTTCCGCAAAACGTGCGATGCATCTCTCTGCAGACAGACAAGGTGCGACTTCAGTGTATGTGTGCGTTTATATGACGAGAATATACAAATTTATATAATATAGAAAAAGAAAAGCAAAATGTGAAATACTTAATACAAAATTGGGTCTTTAAATCTCATGTACGTACATTATGTTTTGAATTGTACATGTGTGCATCTCATTAACACAAAGATAAAAATTATGCGAATCATTGCATACTCTCTTTCAACATTTCTATATTTCTCTAAACGAGATCAAAATTATATTTCCCAGTCTTTCACACATGTTGTATATCTGATTTCTTACATTAATTTCAATTTTTCGTGCTAAGTATAGAGTTACAAAAAATGTCTCAATAGAGAGTATATAATATGACTAAAACGGGTGTTAAGAAAATTGCATGCAGTCTAGGTGTCGTTTGGATCGTTAAAGTGCATCAGAGTATTAATTGCTCATCGCATAAACGCGCAATACATCGCGCCATACGTTATTTCGCGAGAGTCTCGATGCTCCACCATTATCACCATCGTCATCATCATCATCATCATCATCATTACCACCATCGCCCGCGTTTTCATCGACATGGAAAACACGGCCCTCTTGCCCGCTCGTTAAAAACGCGCGCTAGATCCGAGAGCATTACGGCGAGCGGTTCGCGGTAACGAGTGATTTACGATCGAGCTTCCCGCGGGCAGGAAATTCGTTAGGGCAATCTCTGGGATTCGAGAGATGGGCTACCGCACGCACCGCATTACAACCCCGAAGATAATGTTAACGAGTCCGTCCGAGACGAACGAGCGTACTAGTCCGGCTCCTCCTTAATAACCGCATGCCGTGACTTTTCATTCAAGCTTTTCGATAAAGCGCGATGGATGCGTCCTGCACTTTGCATACAGGATACACATAAACCTCGCAATTCTACGAACTCTTTGACCAAGGCAAAGCAGACGTTTTTTTTCTTTACAAAATTATCATTACCAATAATCTCCAAATAAGTATTTTCGAATATAAACAACTGCAAAAATTTTCACAAAGCGAATATCAATTTTATAAAAATTAGTTATGAAAAATTGTGTCGTTTAAATGATCGTTAAAAGTTGCGTTTTCTTCTTCATCATGTGTACTTTCAGTAATATTTATTTTGAATCATATTGTAAATAATTGAGCTTTCAGCCTTTACATACATCATCTCTCTTCCATCGCGCGTTACAATAGAGAAAATAGTAGACTTGCATGTCTCTACTGTATCAAACAATTCGTATCAAGCTCTTCGTAATACTTTTATAACACGGAAGCTTTGCCTCCTTTAGCCAAGGGATTGCAAGATAGGAGTTATTGAAAAGCGCTCGATCATGAATTCGTCGAGAAATTTATTCCCGCCAGATTCAGTCGCGGTGTTACGGTGGAAAATCCTTAAACTTCTCGCCGCTTCTTTCCTCATTTCTCACTCTACGTATCTGTCATAAGCATTATTCGCATCACGAACTATATACTTTTCGAGAAAAATTTGTCTTTCAATATTGACGTAAAATTTCATAGAAATATCTGCTAAACATTATATTTTTCATCTGCATCAACAGCTTTCGAAATGTAAGCATTGCAATTAATTAGTAATAGTTTTCGAAAATAAGGATGGCAAATTAGAACGGATCAAAATAAGATTATTCAATTAATTTCAATTAAATGAATTTTACGTTAGTGAAATATCTAAAAGTTATCAAAAATTAAAGAAGTTATGAAAAATATTTACAAAGATATAAAAGAACTCGGATATTCAAAGCATGTGTTTCATCATTTTATTATTATGTGCATTGTAAACACAAAACTATTTATAACTTAAGACCTACTGTTATACAACACATACGTACGTACATACATATGTACATGGAAGAACTATTTACTTTTTGAGGTCTATTCTATAGTATCTGTAATTCAAAGAAACTGCAACAATTCGGGGATACCGTGCACTTTCAATGTGGCTGAAAAGTCTACTAAACTCAACTTCGGACTTCATGTCCGAATAGCACCGCGATACTAAGAGTCTCAGAAGTACGACGATGATGGAAAGATACTTCTCTAACGCGGTCTGTATTCGGCCGGATTAACTTTCGAAAAGACGCTCGAATAAACTATTTTGCTTCTAACTAATCCAATTTAACTGGCACGCAAATTATACGATAAGTAACGCAAATCGTTATCCGTCCTATCGTGGCGTCCTCGTATCGCTGCCTGGACGGACGCTGTGACGTTACGAGACCTGACAGAGATTTATTGCATCTGCCGGTATAAAATCGCCAATCCACGCGACACTGGGACGGAAATTCAAGTGTAAACGTCATCGACGAACGCGGAAATGGCAGCGGTGAGCGTCGATGCGTGGAAATTCGGAATTTCAATGGAAAATAGAACAAAAATAGAGCTGCGCTATTATGTATTCTCCAAAAATGCTGTCATTCTAACTTTTTGGCTCCTAGAAAAAGAGAATTTGAGAAAATCGAAATTTGCGAGATTCTCTCTTCACTGTTGAATCAGAGTTATCTCGAAAAGTTATAGCTTCGCCAAAAGTAAAAAGTAGGAATATCTAAAGTTTTGCGTAAAGACAAGAATTCTGTAAGTTTATTCATCGATTTTTAACGCTCTCTTATATTTCACTCTATATCCAGTTTTTTCGAAAAATGGTGAACAAATAAAAATCCATTATTCATGCACATTTCACGAGCCCGTTTTCTTTTGTTGTTTAAAGAACCGACAACATAATGGACAAACAGGCCGCGCAGCGTGGCGCCCGATGGAGCGCGCGATATTTATTAATGCAACGGGGAATTATGTGCGACGAACAATTGTAATTTATTGACCAGCGGCACGAACGGGCGCGAAAACTGCGATTGCAATTTTGCACGGCGCGATGCACCACACGTCGCACGCATTATTTAAAATATACGGCGCGCGAACAACGGGTCCGGAATAATGACAAATATATTATTAGGCCATGCGCGAAATGACACGCGGATTGCGGATAGAACAGTCATCACGACAGTAATTAATATGTAATCCCACACGACCAAGTTATACATACGTTCTTCAAACTCGACCGGGGTAGTGATTTTCACCATACAAATATTTTTCATGTATTTATCTATACATCTCTGACAGAGTCCGCGTATAAATTGTTATATGACAGAAACTTCTTTATAGACAATTAGAAAAACAAAAAAAAAGGAAAATTACTATATATAATTATCACATATTATGCTAAACTTATAAGTAAAAATTATTAAAAATATAGAATGTATATAGAAAAATTTTTTGTTAGAAGACATACACTGAATGTAAAAATAATCATTATAATGACATTTTATTGATTACTTCGACTTAATATATATATATATATAATATATCCTCCTTATCTTTAGTACTAATTATTTAAAATCATCGAATAACTCCATAATTCTCGTTTTTAACGGAAAGAATATTTCAAAATTACATGATAAATTCGATATCGAGAAATGGAAATTCGAAACATGTAGCAGTTTCTGGTCGCCGATTAGTATACTCTATACACGCCATCGCCATCGCGCGCTTTTCCTCCGGAATATGACGAGAACGTTACTAATTTGATTAAGCTCATCGCCCCTTGCGTACCCCTTTCGCCTTTCTCTCCCCTCCTCACCGCATAAATACTCCAACGGGTAGGTATGTATGTGTACGCATTAATGTAGCATCGTATGTGATTTTCTGGATTCGAACTATCGAAGCGTGGAGGTCGCTGCACGACTAAAGGGAATGCCACCGTTGTTGCAGGTGCGCGACAGTGCCCGATAAAGTTTTGACACGGGCTAACCCATCGGGGGTGAATCCGCGAGGCGCAATAATTTCTCGGCGACGGATCCGCCGTCCCATCCCCGCCGGAAGTGGAACGCGCATCCGCTCTCGCCGATAGCCCGACCCCTCGTTAAGATGTTTCTCTCGCCCCTTCTCGAAATTCGCGGAGGTCGCAGCGATAAATTTTCCGAAATTTCTCTGGCATCGTGTATCCCCCTTTCGTGCCCACTCTTCTCACCGACACCTCCCCTTCCTCCTTCCTAGCAACGAGTTAACGCCCGATTATCGCCGGCGGAAAACACGGCAATTGATACGGACTCCGAGAAAAGTTGTAGCATTGCGTTAAATTCGTGCCTTCCATTTCCATAGCGAAACAGTAAAGAGAATAGAAAAGAAAACACGAGGGGTCTTGTATATTTTAAGTCTCGCGAAAGTTAAGCGCGAGCTTTAGTAAAGTTTCTCTTCAGATATTCGGAGCTTGCGATAAATTAAATTACATAGATAACAATTAAAGCCAAATATCGAAAATTATGTTTAATTTATAAGTTTGAAACATGACCGTAAGAGTAAGCTAGAGAATTGTAGGATATTGAATTGCTCGTTGGTAGAGCAATCGTTTAATGACCGGCAACATTTAATTTCCGACATTACTCTGCATAAATTATGAAGTTAATTTGAATTGAGAATATACATCCAATGCGATAAAAATAACCAAACGAGAATATTGAACTCTATATCCTACTATAATTATGATAAATAACTTAAATAATCATACATATATAATAATTCTCTATTATATATATTGTGTGTTCAATTATTGGCAATAATGCGTTCTTCTAATGCACTCTCCTAAAGAATGTAGCATTTTTTTAATACTGCGCTATTCCAAAACTATACATTATTACAAATCATGAAAAAAAATATACCCACAATATTGGAAACGAAAGGATTAAAACAAAATTTATATCTTAGAGCACAGTCATCGAATATATCTTGCGAGAACTGTGGTTTCTTTGCGTGATTATAATCTTCACGAATTACGAAGCAGTTTCTCTTCAGTATTATCCTCCACCGAACTGACCGTCGTCTCGAGAACGGAACAAGGCGGCAGCAGAGTGAGTAAACTTAATTAATAGAATAAATTTAGCAAGGACCGTAATCTCGCCAACATTTACCTTCTTGCCGCGCGAAAGAGGAAGTCCAGGAAGCGGGAGAATTGAAACTGGGTGCTGCAAGGCGAAAACTCCATGGCACAACGCGTAAATGTGGAATTCCGGGGGTGATTTACGTGAGTGGCCACGATCACGACTAACGAGAGCCAATGTCAGCTATACTTTCGCTACCCGAAAATTCCGACGAACAGCAGAGAGAAAAAAAAAACGCCGAAAAAAGGCCGAATGGTCGGCGTCGCGATAGAAACCACTTTCGGCGTCGCTCTCTTTAATTGCGCGATTCTGCGACGAAAATGAGTGACACTAGCGAAGCTAATGAGTTTCGCGAAGTTTCCTCAATTACGGCATCGCGGTCGACACTCGGCGAGATGGTCATTTCTTGTAATCGAAAAATTCTTCGCGCCTCGCGAAAACCACGAGTTTTTAAAATATTTTTCATATACTTTATTACAGAGCCGAGCATTAAAAAAGATTAGACAGAGTCATTCAGATTATTCATCCAGATAATTATCAAAATATTATTATATTACATGAGTAATTTACCCATGCATGTTAATAATTTATTATTAGGATAAATAAATTTAGTTGTCATTTACCTTACAACTGATTAATTTTAACTAATTGATTAGTGTGAATAACCTTATGTCTACTTAAGGATATAAAATTATTTTACTATAAATAATTTTATGTTCTCCTTAAATACATATAATATATTTATTATTAACTTTGCAGTTGTTACTTAACTCTCTCATTTCTTTTCCCTCGCGTTTGCATTCATTACTTTTCATTCAACAAACAAAATTTGAAAAAAGTAATAACAGTTAAACGTGTGAGAATATTCAAAGCAAAAAAGATCGATTGTTCTTCTTCGCTACCAATACGCGTTCGAGTAAGACTCGAGAAAGGTAATAGAAAGCGGTATAACGAGTCTCTGAATTTAACGCGGACCGAGAAAAGTGAGAATTGTTGGAATCATTAAAGATTACGAGATATCCTCTGAACCCGACGTGGTACTTGACATTACGACGACCGGCTATACCAGGATTATCAATTCTCTATGCCGACGAGAAAGTACGATTTTATTTATCGCGCAGAGTAACTTCCACAATTTTCCGACAGCCTTTTATACGTGCTTGTTTTCTTTCGTTTTTCTTCTCGACATTTTAATTCACGCTCACAACGTGAATATTTTAAATTACATTTATTTCTTAAATTTAATTATATATATCTTGATAAAAAATATTTTTAAAATTAAATTTCTTATTTTTGTATAATCTATATCATCAGTCAAATAATAAAAATTTATTCCGGAATTCAACATAGCAGAGAATGAAAAACGAGAATTGCAAAAATATTTGCAGCATTGATCGAGAGGAGATCATCAGCACAACGCAGAGAAGCTCGTGAGAATCGGGTAAAAAAAAAAAAAAAAAAAAAAAAAACCACGCAGGACGTAATTATAAGTATACCGAAGGAATATATTATTTTCCTGTGAGGAATACTGTACGATAGGCAAGAAAGGGGGTTTTATCTTTACGATACGCCGCGCACGTAAAGCATCGCGGAAAGATGCCATTACAGGGAGAAGTGTGACGCTCTCTTTCCGCCGGATACTTCGCGCGCTCGACGCTCGCTTCTTTATTCATTATTTCACTCGCGATAGCGAGCATCGCTCTGGTACGCCTTGATACGTCATCCCGATCCTCTCGCGCGCGTTACACGCCCCGGTATCTCTAGTTTTACTATTTGCTTTCCACGCCGCGTTTATATACGTCTTACACAACGCCATGAGAAGTCATGAGAAGATGAAACGCGTTCAGCCTTTATGCCTGTCAACTATTTTGTCTTTCTGGACGCGGGCTATATGGTGACGTTAAACCGGTAAGAGCCGCGTATAACGGCTTCGTATATCTTAAACTTTACGCCCGCACTCACGTTACGTAGCGAGAGAAATGCCCTGATTATTCTCGAGTTCTTTTTTTTAGCGGAGCGCGACAGAGTTACTCGATTTTTGGTTCTGTCAATTGAAATTTTAAGGAATTTCAAATAAATAGTTCGCTGATAAGATAAATAATATTTTTTGAAAATTAACACATGTTAAATTCTTACAGTAAGAGTTTATTAATAAGTTAATAAGTTTTTTAACAATAACAACAATCATAATTCACGCGTAAATAATAAAATATTTAAATAATTTGCATATTTCTCTTTATCTATGAATATCTGCGCAATACAAATTAAAAATTTTATAGTTCGTTATGCTACTTGTGCGCTAATAAATATCAGTTACTATTGATTTTCTTCACCATGTAACGTGAGAAAACGCCATTTCCGTAGCGACGCATGATATTCCCGCATGACCCACCGTCTTTGTTCCTTTATTTGCCATAACTCAAGTCGCGAGAGAAAAAAAAATCGGCATCGAGGGAGAAAGAAACGAAAGAGTGTTCACGTGTATATGTATATATACCTATAGGAAGACCTTTCCCAAAGTGATTTATTTAGTTTGGAAGGTACGAGCATGCGCGTTCCCATTCAAACTTGGCGATTTTTGCACAGGCTAATCTGAAGAAGCACAAGCGTTTAACGTTCGCCAAGATGTTATTAGTCACTCAGGTGGGAGCGAGGTCTCTGTTTAACGTCAACTTTTACATGAGCTTCCCCGTGGGCGAAATGCAGATGAAATGCATTGCGTTACAACCGAAATTACATTAAACTCACTGAACTAAATCTGAGAGAATGGCGATATAATACATTATAGATATAATAAATTCTATTCGAAGACTATTAAAGAGTGTTGCACAATTTGAGGCTTCCTTCCTCCGTTCTGCGCTTCAAAAGCTATAGTACCGTAATTTAATTAACTTGCAGAAAATAGAGGCGAAATGGCGCGTTGGTGTAAAGTTGATCAGTTTTGTGTGTGTGTGTGTGTACGTGTATGTGTGTGTGTATGTGTGCCAGTATTATTCTGATAAATTACAAGCCCGTAATGCGCAGTTATTAATCATTTGCCGTCGCAAAAGGAAAATAAGGTGAAGGAAGAGAAGAGGTAATATAAAATGAAAGTAAAGTGTCTGTTTAACGTCGACTTGTACACACCAATACTCCACAGAGGCTGCAAGTTATCCGAGAAACACTATACAAATATACTACCGTCTTGTAATTGCATTAACAATATATATAAAAATATAAAAAATAATTATTAGATATAATCTAGAGAATCTCATTTAAGATAATTTATTAATTATAATACACATTTTCATAGGAAATATTGAGACCTATATTCTTTTATAATTTAACGAATTGACACAGAGTGATGCAACAGAATGACAGAATTGTAATAATTATATATACAATATAACTAATTTTAGTATTAACCTTATATATATATATATGTATATGTGTCAAAATACTTCAAATAAGTCACAACTCTAGAAATCCTCTTAAATTATAATTCCAATAAAATCATATCAATAAAAAATTATATTACTCTAATTGTAAGCTAGAATGATTCATTATTAGCATATATAGAAAAAGAAAATACCGTATGTAGCAATAGAGTATTAAATTCTTTTCCATAAAAACGAATTACGAACTCCAATTATGAATTCACAAAGAAAAACATCGATTTCACTTTTTAGAAGCGATAAATTGCATTTTAAATCTTATATGACCCAGATATCGAATTTCCAAAAGAAGAAACGAAAGATCCGACGATGCCGAGTCAAAAAGATATAATTAGAATTCATATACGCACTCGTGTACGTGAGAGCATAACTCAAATTGAAATTTACCGGCGTGCAAGCAATAAATAACTGGCACAGCGGATGAAAGGATTGATTGAAGTTAATTTAAACGTCGTTCGCCACCAGCGCGATTCGTTGCGATTGACGTTGGCTCGAATGGGCAGCCTTAATTTATACGAAAAAATATATATATATAGTATGTGCCTAGTTCTAACTAATGGTTTCTTTTATCCATAGATTCTTTGGTAGATTGGAATCGACTTTCGCATAGCAAAAATTCCATTAAGCACGATATTTTTCACAATTTTTTTTCATATTTAAATACCCATTTTTATAATTCAAATATTTTTTATTAACTTTAAAAATTATATCAAAGTAGCATATTCAATTGAAAATTGATAACATTTACAACACAAAGCCTATCTCTCGATATTTTACTTAAGGAAAGATACATTCCGAGTTGATAGAGATTCGTCAAATACGTGATTTATTTCGTCAGATCGATCACATCTCGTCGCGCGAATATTTATTTCCGCGTTATATTCTATATTTCTCCCCTTTTCTCTCTCATGTTTACGCGTATTTTCTCTTTACCTTTCGTTTCCGCCCCAGTTCGCGACGTAATAACATTTTAACGCGTATCGAGCGCTAAACATCAGCCGCATGGGACACATTCTCACCGAATTAAACAACGAATATATATATATATAAATGTGCAAAGTGTTGGACATCCGATTTACGAATAACAGAAAACATATCACGATGCGCTGCGTCGATTCCATTTATCCGCGTAATTAATTTGCTTACTTTGTCGCTCGTTACAGCTACAACATATCGAACAATACATTTTCTTGTAATTCATTATAAATGAATCTATCTCGCGCGACTTCATACAATAAAGCTTAAAAAAACTTTTTAACAAATTCTTTTGTCAATCTGATCAGAAGCTTTCTATACTACACTTTTCATGGCTGGTCCATTAACCGATGACATCAACAATTGTGTCATACAAAAGAGTCGAGTCATTCCACCCACGCACAAAGCACACGAGAGGTGTTATTTCATTTACTATCTATTGATCGCTCAACGAGAAAACGGGACGATAGTCGTGATAACCATCTTCCCATAATCGGATTATTTCCCTGGAGATGGACAAGTTCTTCCCATTTTATTATTTATCACATGACAGACGTTATCACTCAACGTTACGATGGTCTGCGCTACGATATGATCGTAAAGGAGTTCGAAGCAAATTAAATCGAATCATCAAAACCGAAATTCCACGATTTTTATGTCGATTAACACGCATTAACGGATTTCACACCGAAACATAAAATATGTAATATAAAATATAAATATACATATAAATCCGTGTTATATTATCGGAGATAATTATTACTGGCCTAACAAACTGTGAGAATATTCCTAATCGAGATTTAATTTTCAAATTTTCCAATGGCTACTTTAAATGATTTTTTTTATAAAATGCTGCAAAAATTGAGATCGATCAGGTACATTGAGATCACGCACATACACCCACACAATCCACGCACAAAAGTGGATATGCCGTTAGAAAAACGCGACTCGCGAAGTCGAATAATTCACTTCGCTCGCGCGAACTTTCATAACGCGGCCAAAATGCAGATGTGTGAGTAAGAATTATTGGGGAAATTTCGCGGAAAGTTTCGCGACTCGCATCGGCATCGAGAATAAGAAGCGGTCGTGCAAATACAGGGTGCAGGAAGGGGTTTCGGGAGAGGAAAAGGATAAAAGTGGACGGGGTACGCGCGAAAGGGGATCCTCGAGATTCCCCAGAAATCCGCATAGCGAGGTTTTAGTGGTTGAATAATGTAACGGGCATCGGCTGAATGATTTAAAAGTAAAAGTCCTGAGCGACGTCACGAAGAGAGAAAGGGCGCGGGCGGGGGGTGACTCGGGCGAAACGAAAAGTTTTATGTTATTTCATGGCGGGGGACGAGCCCGTTGGGGCACCCTGAGAGAGATTAACACGAAAAGTTTCAAAGTTGCCGAAGCTCGCCGTTAAGTACCGGCACGACAAAGGAGTCGGTATCGTTTTTGCCCGACCAAAACGACGAAGGAACATCTTTCTTCATTCAAAGAAATGCGTATCACTCTTATATTTATTAGCATTCTTACAAAAGTTTTTTTTCCTTATCGTAACATAATTCTTTAGTTATTTCGCTATTCTCAATATGTAATTATAATTCGTAGATATTAAGAAATATTGTGTTATACAACAATACAAAGTTCCGATAATAGAATACTCTGGTCTTATCAAAATTTAAAATTGGAAGAATGTAAACTCTCTAATTATTGTACTTCGTAAAAAGTATATATTAAGAATATAAATTAGAAATATATTTAAACTTATCTGAATTATCTACGCTGTATTAAAATTTCGAGTTAAAAAAATGTGAACATTCAGAAAGCACACACACGTTCGATTTTTTAACGTTACTTCCGTTATGTAAATTATGCTTGATCGGTTCTATTTCTCTTCAGAAGCTAAAGAGACAGACGAACAAAAACGCGAGAAGTTGTTATCGGTTTGCGCGATGTTGAGGACGCGTTTTCGGCGTGATGAGCTATCACCGTCGCGATCGCCGGAAATATTCTCTTATCTCTCGAGTCCGTTGTTGGTTCCGGGTCGTTTCTCAGGTGACGTTAATAACCCATAAATAGCGTAGCGTATATACATATACGTTTCCTTACACGCCAGCGCGAAACTGACAATGACTGTATGCACCACGCGTGTGAATATACACACGAATGCACGCATATCGGCACTCGCGAGGAATTCATTTCACCGACCGACACGGGGGATAAGGAACGGTGTGTCTTGACCTGCCCGACCGTTTCACGCCTAACACGATGCGAGAGAGATACTGTGTCGGCCGTTGTAATAATAAACGCGGTGATCGGACGCTGCACATACATATGGCTCTCGTAGTCACGAGACCGCGCCCCGGCATCGTTTGTTGGGATCAACCGTGTAACACGTACGCCTTATTGATACTCGGTTATCAATCTGCGACGCGATCCGCGAGACCGCATTAGATAGGTGGGTGGGTGGCATTAGTGCGGTTCGAACGAAGTGTTCTCAGTCGTAGCGATTAATTCTACAAGTAGACTGATTAATGGGATCAATTTACTCGCGACGAGAAAATTATTTCGCACTTGTAAACTGCCATTATTATACAAGGGGGGTCTCATATTTCTATGGATTTAAAGCTTTCGATATTAACGGCGTCGAATTTGAACCTGCATTACTCATCGATATTCTAGCTCGAGATGCGATACGGAAAGGGTTGAGAACAAATCACTAAATATAAATGAGTTAACCAAAGTGCGACCGGATCCGGAAATGCTAAAACACCGCGGTTTCGTAAAAAGAGATTGACATTTCGCGTCGCGTTACACATTCGATCGGTATCTAATAACAGCGCACAATCAAAACCGGGAAACGAAAAAGAGCCAAACATGCGTGTATATGTGCGTATGCGTTCGAGAGTATAGTTAAGCTACGCCGCATATTCCAGTGAACGTGATATTTGATGGCATTAAAAAAAAATCATTCGATTCTCTATCCGTCGCGCGAGCGTGGTCTCGTTCGCGAGTGTATATATGTTCGATCACGTGTGCGTATGTTTGTATGTATGTGGATGCGTATTCCACACATAAAAAAAAAAAACGAAATATCCGGTGACCGACTTTATTCGTATATATGCTGGAAAAAAAAATATTGCCGATGCGAACCGACGAGTGCGTATGAATTAATTGAGCATACACGATCGAAAACAAAGACATTCGCTGCCATACGTTATAATATAACGAGAAACCGGCGTGAACTATGAATTAACCTGTGAATAGCTGGCCTCTTTTTCCCGCGATTTTTACTCCCTTTCGACACGCATTGTACTTCTGCACGTGTAAGTTGCACTTAATGAGTTCATGCTTCAATGGATCAGCGGTTATTTCGCGTGTTTAAGATGTTATCGATTATGAGAATAAATGGTGGAAATAGCGATGCATTTGTTCGAGGGGGATATAAATGCACGTGGTTCATTAGTTTGACAGCAAATACATTAATTAGATAATCGGGTCTTGTTGACTGACAAATGGAAAAATTTTAATAATCGATGTGCAATTCCAGTGAGAGATATGATTGTTACAGCGAGAAACTAGTGTGATATTATAAATAGCACAATGGGGTAAAGGTTTAATGTATGCTTTTAATGTGATACTCCGCAAAGTGATAAAGCAAAAAATGACAAAGAAATCTGTCATCCACGGCTTACACGACGAAAGCCTTTCTATAGATGAATGAGAATTATTATTCTATCCTATCGAGAACACACAATGCTGTGTCATCATTCACACACGAATATCGGAAACTACTTCGAAGTTTAATTCGCTTCAATCAAGCACGTGGCGGTACATAGTATAATACGCATGAGTGATGGTGTAATAAAAAATCTTTGTGTGCGTGTGGCACGTTACGATCGACTCATAGCACATGCATATGCGTGAATACCATCGTCGTCTAATCAGAGCCCTTGACGATGTGACACGATAAAAATCTACGCGAACTCGAAATATGTGTTTGTCGCCGATTGAAGAGTACAATTCAGGCCGCGATATCTTCCGTTCTGTCGCGTTATTTAAATCGCGCCCCGGTTTCACTGCGAAATCGCTCGACTGTTTTTCGCGCGACGGTATATGTCGAAGGGTTTTCACTCACACACATACATACATATATGAAGCGAGGCGATAAATAATATGTACCTATCGTGATTATAAAATATACTTCTCTTTACACGAGAATTATTAAACGATAGGCGGAGGTGAGAAACTGTGTGATGTTAATAATTAATTTATGAAATGCAAATTTTACTTTACAACAATATAATGTCAAGATATCGTTGTAATTATTTTATAACCGTGATATTTTAATATTAAAATATTATATAATTATGATACGATTACGATAATTGCCTTGTAGTATCATTGTAATATTTAATCGTGCGTTTAAATGACATTTCAATGGCATCTCGTGTAAGATACAAAGCGAAAACTCATTACAACAATTGGCGTTCAAATTCAAACTTTCGGTCAGATTATACGTCAAATTTAGAATATTCATATGTTCAAAGTTTTATTACATACGAGCGAATAAATTTTAATCGTAAGGAGATCAAGAGAGTCAGTTTTCTACGCGAATAATTTTCCGGCGAATCGAATTAGTACTCATGCGCGCGGAACTCCCGCGACGCGCATAAATCTCGATTAAACGTCCATTATATTCCTTCTTTTTCTACCGCGTTCGGTGAGTTATGAACGCGAGCGTAGTCGGTCTACATATTAGGCAACTGCAACGGGGAATAAATTACAATTGGTCGACGCATACACTTGATACGTGCACGGCGATCCGTCGAGAAAGGCGAGTACAAGAGTGAGGCAAGGCGTTATATACGCTTACGCGCACGAGGCTCGCATCGCGCTGGAGATAAAGTAATCTCTATTGTCTAAAGCGACAATGAATGATTCGTAGGTAGACGATAACCGCGCTCGAAAGCCTTCTTCTGCCTTTTCCCTCCTTCCAACTTTCTCCCTCCCCCGGCGACCTCCCGTGGCTGCGAGATTTCATGGGGAAAGTCCACGAGACGCCTTTAAATGTCCTCTCAGAGATTCTGAAGGGACGCAGATGCGAAACACACACGCGAAGTGAGTGAGAATGAGAGAAGACCCAGCGATTCGTGCCCGTTCGTCCGCACGCATTTTCATTAATCATTTCGATATCTCGGAATTATATAGAATAAAGCCGGTGTTGATCTGTGATGCCGGAATAGGGAAATGAGTATTTCCTCTATGTATATCCGACTTATACAAGATGCATGTTACAATAATAGATATTAAAAGTTACGCGGAAAGGAAATATTGACTATTCCAATGCCATCGATAGTTCTCAAGTACAATTGAAATTAATGGACGAAATTAATTTACTTAATTAAACATTTTATGCTACACACGTGACACAGGTTAAAAGATACATTCTGTGTGAGTGCGTCTATAAAAGTACAAAATTAATTTTGATGATATATACACTTTGATTAAAGAAATTTTATATTAGATACAATATAGAAATGTATGATGTAATGTAAACGAAGTGTCATGTAATCATCTCTCTTGAGAACCTTTTTTTTTTATTTCGCTTTAATTATTTATTACCTTTCATCAGAGATATTATCTCTACAAGTATATATGCTCATTTACTTCAACATTCCATTCCGCATGTGCAACTATAAAATTAACAAACAGTTATGACATCAAGAAACATTACTACATTCAGCAAATCGATTAATTCGGCGTTTCGAGAGAGAAACGAGACATTCGAGTTCTCGTCCGAATACATAAATGTCGACTTTCTAATTGTCGTATGTACATCTCTCCGCCAATCGGAGACACGTACACAACGTAAGTGCGTTTTCCCAGACACTCCTTGTGCCGACCTGACCAAGATCTGATAGCGGCTAACTACAATCAGAGTTTTCTCTGATCGCCGGTATTCCTTACCATTATAACGTGTAGGCGCACATGCATGCGATGTATCGATATGCCGAACGGATTAAAATGGACATATAAATAACTTCAAAGCCGCATATAATCCTCAAAGCGCCCACGCCACGTTGTTAGGCAATAATTTAAGGAACAATTATTGAAATTAACAGTTAATATATTTGCAATTGAATAAATCGATATCTAAGTATGCATTTGGCGCATAATTATGCAAATGTGTAGACGAGAATAATTAATGACGTAATCTCTCCTGGATATGTATAATAGAAGCCGGATATTAATTGAAATAATGTTCTATGTTAAATATTCTACTTTTAACAATGCTAAGAGAATATATTTTAATTAATCAGTAATTGGAGAAATAATATTCTAATACTCTATTGTAATTAAGAGAGATACCACATCGAATATACCTCGAAGTTATTCGAAACGTTTTATTAGCTTCCTGAAAACTGTTTTCATTCAAGGCACATTGATATCGTGGGATATATTTACGCGGTGCAATTTATTGCACTTGTCCGATGAAACAAGAATGGTTCCACGCTTTTTTTTTTTTTTGATATGTGTACATTGAGGCCTAATCAAAATCGGATCTGAGAGACATCGGCTATATTGGCAATAGTCTAGATATTCCCGACCGAGACACGGGATATAGCGGACTGTGCTGTGTCTCGCGGGGTCACGATTACGACACATTGGATCAACCGCATACCTTTTGAGCATGCTCTACGGCTCATTCATCTTAAAGGGGGGGTTGGGGTCCTGCCTCTCCAATCTCCGCGTGATTATGTATTACATTAATATGTAAGTCGACCTACCCACGTACGGATATTATATCCATCTCAGAAAGCCGGGCTCGCTCGTTCGTGATATGCGTTTCCATGTAGGCTTCGGAGATTGGAGGGAGATGTGCTTCGAGTAATAGCGAGACTAGAAGCGAGCCCATTATCTCGAAAAGGAAGCATACGTAAGGAAATGTACGGTGGACGGGAACGAAAGTGTCCCAAATTACTGATTCCTTGTGGAGATCAATTTTCATTCTTTCTCTGAAGATGTGTGTGTTATAGCATAACAGTTTCTCTGATTATTTATAGAAATAGAAAATTAATCAATATATCAGTATATTAATAATATTCAGTGCTATTGTAAGATAATATAAAATATGAAAAATTTACATAATTATAGCTTACATAATTATAACTTGCATACGCGAAAATACCCACTCCTGCCATGCATAAAATATGCGAATATTTCTAATTAAATATTGGAGAGAGAAAATGGAGGAGGAATAATAACCAGGCCATATGTCAGCCCATTATCTCGGAAAAGAAGCATAAAAATACAATAAGTAATCAATAAAGAGAGAAAAATATTATAAGAGTATATATTAATCTATATTAAAAATAAATTATAAAATTCTCTCGATACTCTAATCACTAATTTAATAATATATACAAAGCCCATATCATTATAATCATTATGATTGAAAAATATATATATTATCAGAATTTTAATAATATTCAATATTGTATACATCCCTCTTCACAATAGTTCAATATATTTCAGATATATTTCATAATTTATATGCAAAAACAATCGGTATTTTACAACTGAGCTTAAAAATCTAAATATTTTAAAGAAAACATATTTCGAGAATTGATTTAAATATATGTACATTATCTGAATCTAAAAACAAGTTTCATAGAATAATTATGAAATAATTATTACGTGTTCTATTTTGATTATTACAAAGGCTCCGAGAGACAGGTATATCTCTGATATCAAGGTGCGTATCAAAGCAAAGATGCATACAAAAATCGTGAGAGAGTTGCCTACAGTATGCAGCGCAATGCACTTTGTTGCTTTTGTCATCATTGAATATTTTGAAGCACAGAAACCATTTCATCTCAAAATACGATACATTAATATGTAAATGGATATGCCCACATACATATATACATCATAACCATTCGAGATGGAAGCCTCCGTTCGCGATGCGTGTTTCCACTGAGGATTCAAAAATGGACGGAAGATGTAGTGTTAAAGCGAGCGCGAGATACGCGTGTCGATTGTGATGCTGCACCACGTTGCATCTCATGCAACAAACTTGCATTTCATGTGTAATATACCGCAGATGATTTCTCAAATCATCCAATCATTTGTCCAACTATTACCGTCTAGCTATTCCTCTCGAAGGAGATTCTATTCGAAATTGCATTTCGAAAATTTACGAAAAATCTCATTTAATAATAAATGTCATATTTCTAATCATAGTATTTTGTCATGCCTAATTACAAAAGCCTTAAGCGACTTAAAAATTATAAGTTTTTTTTTCACAAAAATAGAAATTGTTTAGACGAATTGTTTGTAGCAAAACAAATACAAATGCATCTATTCTTCGAAAAACCTAAAATAGTAAGTCAAATATTTATGAACACAAAATGAATGTACATTTGCCATCCGACAGTTAATGAAATAATAATATCATAGATGGCATGCTAAATTATATGACCCAAAAATTAATTGCCACGTCTCCGTTCCTCAACGTCACAACGACGAACCGTCAGTTGCATTCATCCGGGCCGCTTAAAAATTAATTTCGTCACCTATTCATGAATACTTTTACTCGACATCCATATTATTCCCCGCAAGTTCAGCCCGACGCTTTTCACGCGAGCGCTCGCGCACTCCATAAATACCGCGCGGAATTGAAACGTATGATGTATGGCGCGATATACATAAATATCAACGGCAAAGCAGCAATAAACCAGGCCAAATATCAACGTGCCTATAACTCACGCTTATTCGGACTAACAAACGCTTTTCCGTTAACCGCAACCGGCATATAAATAATTACGGGTCAAAACAGGCGATCATTAGTGAGACTTAATATCGCACAAAACAGTTATTGCTTTTCTGCGATGGCGTTTCTTTCCTCCTGCGATTATTCAATTGTAAATGCGTATTAACATTCCGACCTTTCCGGAAATCTCAAAAAAAAAAAAAAAAAAAAGAAAATAATAGATTACTACTAGTATGTGCACCAGAAATCACGAACAGGTGCAAAAAGCTATATTCGAGCTCGGCTACTGTTGCGTAATATCTGCGAATTATTGCGCGAATGCATTGGATATGCACTTTCACATTGGAAGTCGAAACATTAATATTCAAAAATTTGATGCTTCATGTTTCTTTGATGATGATAAATCAACACAAGCAGTATCATCGCGTAATTTTCTTGTTAATTACAAGTGACTATAATTGGATGTAGTTATGCAAGAGGAAATCCATTCCAACGTTCTGTCTTACGGCTAAGACAATTTTAGAAGAACTATACACATGTGTATAGTTATATATTTCCAAAGACATTCACAAATGTAGAAAAATAACCGCGTTGGATTTTTCTCTAATGGAATTTCAATGAAACTTTTCTGGAATGGAATTCCTCGTTAGAATGTTGATGGAATTTTTTTCATTAGCATGTTTATGCAATTACCATTTTTTTCTCTTAGATATAGACAATCCTATAATTATTTTATGTAAAAAAAACTCTATAAAACACATAATTATATAAGAAAAAAAAGCTCAAAAATTTTACAACCTTGTTTTTCAAATATATCTCAGAATATATGAACATATGAATGCATGAACACACATATTTCATTGACGATCGATAAGTTTAATGATTTGTAAAATCGCAGTTTCATGTACAATTAACATAGGCATAAGTTTTGCGCAATGTTGCATTGCAATTGGCAAAAATTGCGTACACATTCCCGCTCGTCGAAATTCAACATGCCGTTCGATCTCATCCGAGATGATATCGGCAATAAGTAATGAATCGCAGAAACGCGACGGGCCTTTCTTTTCGCGAGCATTACAAGCACGAGAGCAAGTGCAGCTGGTTGCGCGGCGATATGTCCCGTGATGCATCGACGATGCAGACAGAGAGTAAGAGGGAGGAGGGGGAAAGGGGGGGAAGGGAGGGACAGCGAGGGATAGCGAGTATGCAATCTGACCAGCGGGAGACAATCGGAATCGACTCATATCGAGGCTTATCTACTTAATCTAGTTGCGTGCGATATACTACGTCTATAAATACGATCGGCAGCCCCAGGGCAGGCAGGCAAGCAAGCAGGTATCGCATATGAGTTGAGAATGCAGCGCATCGTACATATAAAACGTTGCGCAACATTATTCGTAGGCGCGATATTGTGAACGGCTTTTACATCTAGAAAAACCATGTGCTGTCCGTACATGAAAACTAGAAGAGAAATAAACGTCTAAAGTTTCCTCTAGAAAAAAAGAATCCGCGTCTCTCTTATGCTCTATTCGAATAATTTACGATATGTGCTTTACACAATATCCTTTACAATAAAAGCTTTTTATAATCAAACGAACCAATGGACTTAAATTTAATTTGTTCACTGTATCAGAGAAAGAGGAACTTTCTGGAATAATAAAAAATGTTTTATATATGTATATGTATATATTGGTTTACATTTTACATGTGGACACACACGTGCATTTTATAATCCTGACCGATGGTTATTAAACTTCATCTCGTCTGAACATACAAAAGCAAAAGTAAGCTCGGTTCTAGTTTGCATTGGTAGTTGGGTAACTACGTCCATTTGAAATTCTACGCTTTCGAAGTCGCGCCGTGCAATTTATTCTTGCATAATAATACATCCAAATGAAGAGAAAACTCCGACTTTAAAAAACGATCTCTAGAACGTATTCCGGGATTAAAAATACGCGAAATAAATTCGCGGATAGCAAAAGTAGAACTACGAACTCCGGATAAACGTAGCGTGGCCCTATAAATCAGACTCAGTATAGCTCAGCGTCATCATATGATGGACAAAATAAATGTAAGAGAAATATTTTTTCCCTATCTCACCTTTAAACAAACAAAAAAATATACCATTTAGCAAAGAGAGGCTTCTGCCCGAGATTTTTATCTTTGCCACTTACAGACCGCTCTGTACCAGTCGCGCGCGCAATTTAATCCGATGAAAAATACTCGAAATAAAATTGTGAAAGC
The DNA here is from genome assembly GCA_963971435.1 of Lasius platythorax. Taxonomy (NCBI): domain Eukaryota; kingdom Metazoa; phylum Arthropoda; class Insecta; order Hymenoptera; family Formicidae; genus Lasius; species Lasius platythorax. The sequence continues at coordinate 5,308,886 of OZ020535.1, forward strand.
GAAGTTACGGAGTCTCGGCGGAGTAACCGCGGACCGCGCTGTAAATCAGTTGCTCCCTCGGTGTCATTACATGATGTACATTACATTCTTCGGCAACAACCTCGCCCGCATATCCGAACGCTCGTGTGTGCACATCTGCACACACGTGCGAAAGTCTCACATCGACTCTCACGGCTCGTTCACTTTCTAACGCTTCCTTTTATACCGCGGATGACCTTTAAATGCTCGCTTCATCGAGCTCGTTTTACGCCTCGTCTTCATTGTCCGGGGAACGCATAATTTCCCGCGATTCTTCCGCCAAATAATCGCCATGGAAGATGTCAACATGGTGATTAATACATTCTCTCTTAATCAGATCGCCGGAAAATTAAATTTTCTGCAGAAAATTTTTTAAAATTCGTCGAAATTATTCGAATTTTTCCACAAAGTATTATAGAATAGATAAATAAAAATTTTAAAGTAATGCAAAAAAAGTATAACAAAATTCTAATTTTTTTTTTTTTTTTCTAAAAACTCGATGTTTTTACAATCTGAGAAATAAACCCCTAAATGTCACATGCAAATAAAGTTTTTTTACTTGCTTAAATTTTAAAGCTAAACTTTAATTTCAATGTCTAAGTAAATTTAATTATAACTTGATAGGTTTTGATATTCAAAGGAAGATTATAGATGCTATGTCATGAACTTCTACAATTTGAAAGTTTGAAAGCCTCAGAGTTCGAAACTCCTTTGAGGCTCATTCCCCTTTTTGTTTCGTGTCTAAACTATTAAGCCCCGTTAAAAAGAGAGAAAAAAAAAAAAGAAATTGCACTTTGATTTTCATCGTGCTTATCCTGATAAACAGTCGACACATAATCTGTGTAATAAAAGTATTCGGTAGCTTCTTAGGAATTAGACTCCTAAATTATATGCCGAAGAAATTCCATAATCGAAGGTTTATGTAAGACCTTTACACGCGCGAAACGCCGATATTCCCAGCCAGCGGCAGAGGTCGGCATTTTCCAGCCTCGATTCGCTGGACCGATCGGCTGGCATCGCGGTGTGTAACAAGTACGTGTAGCAGCGTAATTACCGCATACGCGCTCTCATAGAAACGCGCATATACCATGTCTAACCCAATTAAATGGGCAATCAGATGTCCGATACCGAGCGGTTAATTAACTGCGCATTCTTATACACGTACCTCGCCAATCTCGTTAGATGTATATGCATACATATATATATATATATATATATACACGCATACGTAATATACGTAGACGAGCGGACTTACTTATCATTGTACAAAGTGTCCCGGTAAAGGAAGGAGAGAGAAAGAGAAAGAGAGATCCGCGTCTCTCGGATAAGTTTTCAAAGTAAGCTCATAAATATGCGACTTGTTATTCCCCGCCGTCGCTTTTTTCCGCGCATAATCGTTCCTTTCTCGCGGCGACGCAGCGATTGAAAATTCAGCCTGACTCCGAGGACTCGCCAGCGCATCGATGAGGGTGTTTATATTAAACTGATGTTTCACGCGAGAGACCGCGTCGAGGCAGACACCCAACACGCACGCGAGGAACACATCGACAATGTTTTCGCGCGCGGATTTCTGACGAGTGATGGACGTCCGAATAGATGACAGGCATCGTGAGCGACGTATGAAGAATTCTTTTTTTATCGGAAATGTGGGACACTAACGACGAAGAATTTTAATTCCTTTTAAACCGCTGAAAAATTAAAAACTATTTTCCGTTTATTTATTTACTTAATATTTTGATATATGAAATTTCTCGCGATAACTTCGTGGATGAATATAATTCATAACGCGCGCAGTTTATTTGTAATCTTTCTCTCTCGTAATCCGTCTTTTATTTTCTGGATTCTCGATTCACATCCTCTCGATTAATCTCTTATTTTCTCTCGCGATAGCTTTATTTTAATTTTTCGGATCAAACACAGAAAGCGATTGCAATTTAACGGTGATCAGTTCGCACCCCGCTACGACGAGCAATCTCAGGATCGGCATATCCAAGAAACGGGATTCAACCACACTTGCAGTTAGTTCTCGACTCGATACCGCTCGCCTCGCTCGTAATCCGACTGCAATTTCTAAGTACATAACACGCGCGACCACCAAAGAGAAAATCGGGTCGCGCGGTTTATGGCGAAAACCGAGCCGCCGATCAAATCGATCATTCGACCGAACAAACCGCGCGATCGTTGAAAAGATCGTCTGCGCGCCGAGAAATCACGTTCATCCGTACTAATTATCCTTCCGCGAGCGGAATAGAAACGTCGGTGCGGCTGCACGTATACGACTTACGTTACTTAAGATAACGTACGTGCGATTCTGAACGAGGACGAGATCGAGCCGCGCAAAGTTCATGTGAAAGGGGAACCAATGAGCATGAAACATGCAACAAATATATATATATATAATATATATATATATATATATATATATATATATATACACATACATATGTAGATTTATACGTGATATATCCACCCACATAGACACACTCATGCGTAATTGGACACACACGACTGAAGAACTCTCGCGCTAAATTTAAGGATAATCTCTTCTTGCGTTTCCCAGCTCTTTCTGTATATGCAACGCAGTTTCGCAATTACTCGTTTTTAATAATAATACTAGAAAGGAATGAATGTACTTTATATATATACCTATCTGCGGTATCTTTATTCTGCATTTTTTGCGTCTAAAGTAAAGCTCTTTACGCTTTTTTTCTTTGAATGGGCTCTTTGAAGAATTTTAAAATAATTCTTTTTAAATAAAAATTTAACTAAAGAAGAGAGCTACATTATGTGTACTTAAAAAAATGCAATTCAATTCTCTTTCTAATAAAAAAATAACAGTGTGTGACAAGTGATTTAAATTCTGTATAAATGTTTATAGTCCTGAATATATATCTATGAAAAATTACGATTGGAAATTTGATGTCAAGGATATTAAGAGATCCAATTTCGAGATACTGTAATTTCGATGGAATAAAAATCCGATCGTCGAGAAGCCTTTAAATTCACGTAATTCAATAACGCCGATATTCTCTCGTAAAATGAAGAAGAATTCATTTTATACGAAGGGCGAAAGCGCCCGACCTTAGCAATTATTATTATCCTCGTGATCCCTTCTCCGACACGTATCCTCGTTCACTTGCCCGCGTCCGCGTTAAAAACCGTGCTACCTTACACTTTACGGTGTTTTGCCGCAAGGTTACATTCCCATTATACATACCACCGTAAAGATCTCGAATTTAATTGCGCGATCGACAAATTGCGCTATTAGATACAGCAGGCTCAAAAAGAGTTACAAAATGGTCAGCTCTTTATCTTATTTGAACAACAAAGCGATCATCCTGCGCTTGCCATAACCTGCTATAACTCTCTCGCGTGCATTTTTGTTTTATCACTTTTATAAATTTATTTATAATTTTTTCGATAAGAAAATTTAGCGAATGTATCCCTTATGTATAAATGACATTCTATTCAGTCTAGTATTAAATTAAATTATGCTTTCAACGGGCGGATAATGATCAGCTCTGTTAAAGAGCTAAACGAGGTGCGTTCGTGTTTTACCTGTCGCGTAGCAAAGCACGCTATTTACAGAAAAAAAAAATGTTGGCTCGCGCTTTTTCGCGGTGGTTTGCCATTGTGCGATGGAAAAAACCAATTTTTCCGGTGACACGCGAGAATAAAAAAAAGAGGGGAAAGAAAAAAATGTTATACACAAACGTGCTATTTCATGAAATCGGACAGACGGACGGGACGTGCCACAGAGAGAGAACAAACATGCCCCAATTGAACACTTTGGCTAATACGCCCGGCTAATTCGTCCTTCCATTTTAAGTACGTTAACCGACAACCTGAATCAAACGACGTCCTCTCGTTGCCTTAATATAATTAAATGGCAAACACACTCCGAACGACATCGAGATCGCGCAACCATAAATGCAAAGCTCGCCCGTTAGCTTCAAAGTGCGGACCGGCAGAAACTAAATTTTACACGGCAGCGAAAAGCTATTTCTACGGCCGCGGCGGATTTTTCGCGGTTTCCTACTCGTTCGATAGCGGCAATTCCCTCCGCTCAGGCGCGAGCGATGCTTATCAAATTTTATCGACTACATTCTGTAGCTGTGGAAAGCTGTCCTCGTGTGATTTTTATTTTCTTTATTTCGCCCAGTTTTGTGGAAAATGGAGTCGCGCGATTGTTCGTTTTGCGATTGTGTATTTTTTGATGATTATCGTTGTCAATACAAGTACTGTTTTGGTATCGATGTCACACTCTTGCAACCAAACAATGCTATCTATGGAGAAACACAATTTGAGTCATAACGTGTACTTCGCGTTATACAAAAAAAAAAAAAAAGAAAATTGAATAAAGTGATATATGTATTTAAAGTGTAATAAGAAAATGCACATGTGACAGATAGAAATTTCTTCTCCTCGCCTAATAAAAAAGTTCCTTAATAAAATAATATATCGCGTATACTTGGAGCAAGTGAAAGGCCTTGAAGGACGAAAGAGAGAAGGACAAGGACGGCAAGGAGCGAAGAAGTTTGCTGGATGGGAAGGCGAGTAAAGAAGGGCTGGCTGGACGGAGAGAGTGAAGGAGACGAGAAAGAAAACGAGGGGGACAGGTAGGGAGGTTCCGCGGAGGGCTTCGGCATGCACGATGCACGTAGCGAGATAACTGGTTTCGCGGAGCCTGCTATCATGGCACTCTAATTACCAGCCATTACACCCGGCGAGCCCCTCTGAATTGTTGCGTTCTCTACCTACACTCGTACTAACCGCTCGACCACCGAGACCGGCGTGCCCCGACCACAGCTTTAAACGCGGAATTAATATACCGGCCGGCACTCATTTTGCGCGCCGGCGTTGTTGTTACGCGCGGTTTTCCCCCTCGCGCGAGCGCTCTCTTCGTCATCTTTGCCGATGACGTTCGGTAACGTGAACGTGTACTGTATGGCAGATATAGACCGCAGGTGCGGGGCAAAAAGTGAATCGCGGCGATCATCTTTAAATCGGCCAACAGGTCCACTAGAATTTTAAATTCTAGAGCGGCCTATTAATTTTTCAGTCGGAGAGATAGAAGAGAAGATGGAGATATACGAAATTGAGTAGAAAATTCAGATAGCATTATACCCAAATACGTATAATCATCATGTTCTCTAATCACTATATAATTAAATACTGAAATTTTTTAATCGTATAAATGTATGTTTTTATAGTAAGCATGTTTGAAGCATACAAAATATATGTATGTCTGCATGATTTTTTTAATTAGCTGAAAATATAACACTTTAAAAATATAACACTTTCTTACAAGAATTCAAGTAATCACATAAATTTCATAAAAGCATTTCAATTTCGCTTTATTTTATCTCTCTACTACTTTTTAACGCGTTACGAGAATTCGCTGCGAAAATTCCCCGTCCCGTTTTCGTTTAATACGACAATTCTCGTAGCTCGTTAGCAATGTTAAGAATTAACTCCCTCACTCATTTATTTATGCACGGCCCTTAATTAACATTTCCCATCCTCGCTTTTAATTACCATCTATTTATTCCTGCGGGACGCATGTTTAATTCCTAAAGACGATTATAGCCGCGGACTCCTGGCAGTGTCATAAATATCGGTTGCGATTTATATAACAGTTTCCGGTTTAAACAATAAAACGCTTACCAGTATACCGGTGCAGCGGTTTCGCGAATTTTAGTGTGACAATAACACCAACCGCAATAGAAACAAAAATATAACACACAGTCGAAAAATGTAACATACAGTCTACTATGCAAACAGCCATCTATAACGAACGATGCCGTGATTGAACCTCTGGACTCAATTAAAAGCCAAGTTGTAAGCATTTCGTATACATAGAAAATTCCACTATTTTCATTACCAATTTCATGTACAAATATCTTTATCGAGTTGAAATTTGATCCTCTCTTTAAAAATTTGATACAATGTACATAATTTTTTTAATTCTCAATATTAACATTGGCGAATTTATTTTTTATATATATTTTGAAATAGATATTTTTACAATCAAAATAAAAATTCGATATATAAGAAACATTGGATTGAAAGATAAGACTTTCAATAAAAGGAAGTTTATTATAAAGCTTCATTCATAAGTCTGCGAAATGTATCTCACTTATTTGAGCCGAGAACGAAGATCACTTTGAAAAATTACAGTACTAAAGCGGACCTTCGGGCTCTTATCTAAGTTATTGTTCAAGTCCGACGGTGGCTGGAAAACGATAAAATAAAATAAAATAAAAAAATTAGTATCAAATATGCCAATAAATAAAGTATATAAATTAGTTAATTATGTATAATATTTATATTATGAGTATTTTTTAAATAATTTCCCTATTTTTATTCAAATTTTGTTCAATAAAAAGAGAAAACTGAAAACTATAGCTTCCTTAATAATGAATAACATCTTATTGTTAGTAGATATTTATTTTTCTTGCATAGGGATAGAATTTCTATAGAGATATCTTTTTCCACGGCTTATATATCGATAGCTTATAAAGTGCACTAAAGGATTCGAAATACCGAAGATTATTAACCAGCCTCTTTCACTGTCCATTAGCCAAATAGCCCGCACGAATTTTACACGCGCCGTCCTTGAAAAGTATTTCTTAACCATCGTAGACGGAAAGATATACGAGGCGCCCGAGACTCGACTGAGAAGCGATCGTAATTTTTAACTTCGTATCGCTCCGATAAAACTCGATTCGCGATACTGCCAACAAGTCAGATATAAATGCCTCAGAAATGCATAAAAATGATTTCTCCCGTAATTATAGGCAATCGGTCCAAAGGATTTCGTGGAATCATTTCACAAAACTGACTAAGATTGAAGTGTACGATTACAACTGCTAATTAAATTGCAGAACTAAATTAATTTAGAAATACAAAGAAAAAGATCCATTTTAAATTTAAAAAAATAATTTCTTTTAAACTTTGATCTTTCAAACTTTTTTTATTTTGACACTTGTACTGATTCCGCTTTGTAATTATAAATTCGGAAAAGGCAATAATTTGATAAATCGGAGAGAGTCCGTTACGTTCATCGAGACTATTGGATTTAATTGTAAGGGTAACACAACGGTTGCTGCTTAAAGATTCAGGGCTCGACGCCAATGCCTTGTGGCGTTCGCATAAATAGTTGCAAAATCATCGATAAATGATTTAACGGAACGAGAAAGTGATTCGGCCGACGTGATTGCGCAATGCGCGACTACCATCGAGATAAGCATCGAGCGAGCTTGTATGCACGGAGTCTCCGAGAGGAGTCTCATCCATGCCTCTCACGACTTCTCGCGATTGCTTTCCTCCGCGCGTCTGATTGTTTCCCTTATGAGAAAACGCGCAGCCAGGTTATCCGCGAATCTAACGTCGGTGCATTGGATATAACGACACGTAAATCCATTTGCGAAAATAAAGATCAGAGAAACTACCGCGGTTGAATTAACATTATTTAGATAACGCGCTAACCTTTTCGTGAGATGACTTGAAGAAGAAACCTCGTTAACGGCGATTCAATCAAAGACTGTAGAAGTATTAAGAGTAATTTCTAAATTGGCATTATTTCATGTTCGACTAATATGTGTACATAGAGAAAGAGAGAAACGCATCGTAAAAAAATGCAGGCAAAATTATCAAAAATAAAATACTATTTAATCTCTATTCAATAGTCAATGAATAATTAAATTTATTATTAGCAACTATTCATATACTATATTTTCTTATATATATATAAATAATTAATAATTTAATACATCTAAAAAAATTTATTTGATAATCCAATATCGATACAACACAAACTTTAACTTATATGTGATAAGTTGTTTATATAAAAAATGATAATTCGATGTTGAATCACTATCGACGTTACAGACGTGAAAAGACAGAAGAGAGACAGAGATAACAAAGAGGGGAGATAATATAGACACTTTCTGATGCAATTTCATTTTCGGTCCATACTGGACGCAGGACACAGTCCGTCGTAATCGGTTTTCGTGCGCGTAGAAGGGCTTCGATCGTACAGAGAATAAAAAGGGCGCCTTCCTTTCTCTACTACCTTTCCCTCTCTACCACTTTCCCTTACTCGCACTTATCGCGGACGCAGCACTTTTAACGTCCGACCATTTCCGTCACGAGAAGAAGGAAGGCGAGAACGTGAACAATCGCAGGCAAGTCGAGACGAACATTCGCGACTTGTCCATAAAAGCATCGAAATGGATCTAGTCTGAGAGAGGATGTTACGACGACTGTTCGGACACGGCCGATTGTCGTCCGTCGAGAGTTTCGCGTCGATATATCGACGAGAGTACGAATGGAGAGATTGCGAGAATAAAATAAATGCGTGATTCTTTAATCCTTTCTCGATTCCGGAGACAATCTATTCCCCAAAAATGTTCATTGCTCCGCGAAATGAATATACATGAATATATGCCATACTAATATAACTTAAAAAGTGTAAGAATCCATTTTATCTTAATGGTCAGAATTTACTTAGCAATATGTAATTTTGTCACGGATCCTTAAGTGGTCCATAAGATCCCTTAGAAAATCGATACATTCGGTAGGAATGTGCTGTGCCGTGGAGATTGAATATTTCACAACGAAGAGTGTGAAAGGCAACTGTCACCTGATGAATTCCTAAGGCCCTCGTGAGCGCAGGAGGTCCCGGTAAATCACGATACGGCAAATCATTTAGAGTGGCCCGACTCGGCTCAACTTGATAACCACTGCCCATGTATCAGCTCACGCCGTTATATGCGTTCGATAAATTAAGCGTGTCCGATTACTTATGGCTCAACGATATTGACTGAACTCAGGCATATTGAAAGACCTCGAAGATTGATAAAAGAAAATGGCTTCACATTGCGTTAATTAATATCAGTACTTACCATCATAATGTCAATCTTCAAATGCGTTTTAATATTATTATTATTGTTGCTTTTAATAAAATAACACAATATAGTACACAAGAATAAAAAATATAAAAATGTGTGCAAACATACACACACATAAAAATAATTAAGAAAGAATAAAAAAATTGTAACATATAAGTAGTAATATAAAAAAGTTGTATATTATCCAATCTTAATTTAACAAAAAGATAATTATATACATATGTATATCCATACATATGATATATGTATATAATTGTATATATACAATGTATATATACAAAATATATATATACAAAAAATTTCCGATAGAAAAATCTAGATTATATAAATCAAAAATTGCATCAAATATGATATATTACGTTTAAAGAATATAGAAGCTTAACTTAAAATTATACCTACATAGAAAATGTTTAATCGAAAGCGAATTCTTTAGAAGGAGCAAGAAGGAAGCAATTGCAAACTTACCAAAGTTGTGAGTACACCAAAGTTAGATAGGAAACATCTGTAAGCCCAACTTTAATTTGGTGCAAACACGAAATAGCTAACAACAAAACGCGTTGCAACCAACCGTATTCGGTTGCATAATATAGCGAAATGTCAGAAGAAAAAGAAATAACTACTCTTGATCTGACAATGAGTACGATTTTACATAAATCTCTTATTTACATTTTAATAAAGTAATAAAAAATATTTCGTCATAAAAAAAATTTAGATATTTAATGAAATCTAAAGTTCGCGATTTTAAAAATATTACAATTGTACATGCATAAAATGCACACAAAAAAAAACATAAAATAAAATATTAAATAAAAATGTTTTTTTTTTTTTCCAAAATAATATAAACAGTTGGATTACACTATACATATATCACGTTATGTTCATGTGTAATATTGTTGGACAAATATAATCTTATTAGAAAGTTTATATTTACTGCTCATATTTAGCACTCTCTAAAAGTTGCTTGATTCTATTCTCACATTTGTGATATTCATATATCAGGCAAATAAAACTAAAATATAGATATTTAATGTTAAATACTCCGAAAAAGGAACCCAAATATATATAAAATTTGATGATGACCAAATGATAACGAAAAGTCGAAATTCTAAAAACATGAAGAAATAATCTCTTGCAAATGACTGAAGAATAAGAAAGGAATAAAACGGCAAAAAAGCTGCATTCAAATGTAAGATGCAGCGCAAAATAGTGGATTCTGAGAATAAATCGCATGTAAATGAAATTGGAAACGTTTTTAAATATCGCGTCCCTCACGATGTCCTCGCTTGTAATTAGCATTATTATCTCGAGACTGTTGTCGGCGCGAGAGACCGTCCCGAACGAGCTGCGTGACTGAACGTTAAGAAAAAGAAACATTTTAATCGCATCTTGACCGAATCCTCGTTCGTCTACGAATGTGTTTGTAACTGATATTGTATATATCAATTCAGTTCTGTTTTGAATAAAATAATCTTGCCAATGAATAATCAACATGTGATAAAGAATTGAGACGCACGAGATCAATTTCTTCCTTAAACTATTGTGATGACATTGTGTGTGTAATTTTGTATTTTTAAGAATAATAGAAATTTGCTATTAATGTCTCGAGGTTGATCTACTAGAATTCATCATCGGTACCTTTCCATCTTAGCATTACGCATCTCGCACTCATTCATTTTCATCTATTTATTAATTTACATTTCATCAGACTGTAAAATTTCTTTTCTATTTCTTCGAAAATATATTTCAATTAGTACAGATTAACTGAGCGTTACTAAAAGCCATCAGATCAGGATTGCAAACGAAACGGAAAATTGGACCGTGTCGTGGCGGACGGAAGTCGGTCTCCGCTCATTAGTGTGTTGTCTTTGTGCCGTCGGCGCGAATAACAAGTTCGAATTAACGTTACGAAGAGGACTGGTTCTTACGCAAATGAAGAACGGAGAGACCGATAAGAAAAGAAAGACGAGGAGAAAGCTGAAGAAGGGTGAGGAAGCAGGTGACGAAGAATGCGGGTTAATCAGCCGCAGTATTCGAGAAGCTTTCTTCTCGCGCACTTTTCCGTCTGAATTGCAAGGCGAAATTCAAAGGAAAACATTAAAAAATACGGCAGTAGACGGTCAACACACGAGTGGAAACAATCGCGTGATGTGCGCGAAACTGTGGCAGCCTGTGGATACTTCGTTCCTGGAACGAAGGCCGTGTAAATGGAAATTAATCCTTTCTTTCTTTTTTCTCCATCGCATCGCATGATGCCAGATGCGGTATTTCCCGTCGCGTCTTAATCCACGGCGATATCATTAACACATGAGATTATACGCGGCTACTGCACGAACGTGATACAACATGCACTGTGGAAATGGAATGGTCGATTCGTTAGAATTAATGCTTAAAGCTCAAAGTGCCATAAAGCTATTCGATCTATTATGTACATTCATTATTCTTATTATAGGCCCTTAATATTAAAACGACTGGTTCATTGAAGTGGAGATTTTAATTACTCTGTCGCGTTAAAAAAAATTGTATTCCTCTGTTCTTCGTAAAAAATTTCTTATAGATATTTTTAGTAGAGAATAACAAGAAAAAAATATAAACAATACATATTCACAAAATTCGATTGTTATCAAACTCAAATATTAATCACACTCTGAAATTTAAAATTAACATATTATTACGAGAATTATATTATCATTCTTATATTATTGTATTTTCTAAAAAGATATCTTTGTCGGTATATTAAACAAATACTAAAATGTCATATCTCAAATACATCCATATCTCCGTTCTAGCGACTACTAACTCTAATTTTTCGTCTTTACTTTTGCCGAGATTGGGTGACGATAATCATGATGCAACGTCAGTAGAGATGCCCTGCCATGCTCTATATTCCTGAAAGCCGACTTCTTGCTCCTGACAACCCACTTTTCCCTTCATTTTCATTATTCTTATTCCAGACGATAGCACTTACTGAAACTTCATTCTCTCGTAGCTACTGGTATAGCGGACAAATATAGAAACGCTTCTAATAAGCGCTACTAATAAAACTCGTTTATAGTAGCTGCTCAACCGTGCATATAATTATTGTGCTCTGTCACTTTTCTAGCTTATGCTAAAATTAACTAGAATTAACATTGTTCCTTTTTCGTCGCATAAATCACACACAAATTAATTTATATGAAAAAACTTTTTCAAATAAAATTCTATACGGAAATAATTTATTATTCCTGTTTCATTCTTTATTCGCGATAATGAAAATATCTGAAAGCTACACAAAATCTACGGTTAGTTAATTATAGAAATGTGAAATATTATTTTTTTCAGAATATTTTTTATTCTAAGTTTAATTATCAAAACGTCGATCTATTATGTATATTCTAAGTTTAATTTATCAAAACGTCGAATATCAGAATTTAAAAAAACTGCGACAAATTATAGCATCAATTACGAGACACAAAATTATTTCTGAAAAATTGTCTCTATATATATTCATCAAAAAATCCATCAATAAAATTAAAATTGTTCTATATACCAAAACATTGTAGATGGACATTATACAGTTTACAAATAGGATAAAAACGAATATTTCAATATACAATAAGCAAATACACATCTATATGCGCTAGTAGACTTTACAAGTTTCAATTAAAAAATTTGTTGCGTATCAATTACCGCAACGGGAGGCAAATTCGTCGAAAAAGGCTAAAATCATTTTTCGCCTATTTATATGCACAATCGTACCGGAAATCGGATCATACCGGCTGTTGCGCAAAACTGTGCAACCAGTGCATTTCAATCCGAAAAATTTTTTGCTACGTTTTACAAAACACAGTACCTATCGTAACAATGTGTCTTTAATGTAACAAAGCGATATGGCAGGGAATATTATGCTTAAAAATTGTAATCGCGGAGAATGATCTTTATATCAGGAGTCACGTTACAGTGAAATTGCTGGCGCAACACTATATCTTCGCGCGTCAACAAAAATAAATAAAAAATTCTTACGTGACCGCGATATAACTTTATAGAACTACATAAAACGGTCCTCACAAAAATACTGTTATATTTCACGTATATAAAAAAAGTTATCTGATAAAAATTTAGAAAGAAGAAAAGATTTTTAAAAGAAGGAAGATCAGAAATAGAAAGAAAATTTATAATACTTTTAATACTTGATGCCGAATGACATTTTTATCATATTGAGAATACAACTTCGCAATTTCACTGTGCAAACCGAAAATAGATTCTATTGCTAAAGTTGTCGAAACTGCGAGAGAAAATACGTAAAAAGATAGTTATTCTAAAATATATTTGAATAATTGTGAGTAATTGAGTAGAGTGTCCATATATGTATATACATAAATATATAAACACATTGGTTATATATATATATTTTTTTTTTAACTCTTACTCTTCTATATCAATTTTACTTAATGTAAAACCAAAATTGTTTTGCTTATATAATTCTTCATGCTAAATCTACTGTCACTTTAAATATAAAATGAGATGTCGCTCAAATGTCAATTAAAGACACGATAACTCCATGGAATCGAGTTAAATCTGATATATCACATGTCTGGAATAAATATCCACATTTGACTTATGATTTAACGCTACACTACAATGCAATTGTCACTTCTGCAAGATAAATGCGCGAAAAATCTCGTCTTTTACGAATGAGATTAATTCAATCCTTGTGAAATTATCCCTCTAGCGTATCAAGGAATAATAATTCACCGAGACCGAGACGTCTTCAGAAATAATGGGTTAAGAAATAATATGTGTGTGTGTAGCGCGTTTATATAAATTGTGTATATTTCCTCTAATCCCGCGCATGCAATGCAAGTGATTTCTATCGCGCGAGTCGACTAATGCGAGATGCGAAAATCGCACTTTCTCCCGCGTGACGGGCACCTAACCCGAGGTGTAAGATTTACATCGATGATTACGGATGATCGGCCTCTTCCGGGAAAACTCTATGAGCGATCCGCGCGCGCGCGCGTTTAGTCAAGTATTTCGCGATAGTAAAAAATCAAAAATTATACAGCGATGTCAAGAATATTTCAAAGGAAACGAACAGCATTTTACGAATAGTTTTGCAACGATGAAAGAACTTGAAAAAAATGTAAATACACGAATATAACATACAATTACTATTTCTTCAAAGATTCAATATATTTAGGTCTACAATCTTCAAAAAAAAAAAAAAAAAAAAAAAAAAAAAAAAAAAAAAAAAAAAAAAAAAAAAAAGAGAGAGAGAGTAAAAGTCGCATGAAGTAATTCCTGACTTTAAATATTGTATATTCTCCCTATTTAAATTATATTTCAGAGAACATAAAGCTGTCGTATATATTTTAATTTTACTTTATTTTTCGAAATGTTTAATCATTTTCGTTCATTCTCGCGTACTACGTGAAATAGCTGTGCTTGTTTTCGCGTTATATGTTCAAATCCCCGCAATACATACATCAATAGGACGTTTTTCAATTAGCTTTAAAAGGACGATGCACTGTTTGACGATCGCGCATGCTCGGTCTTAATTTAATCGATGAATCCCGTGCATTTGACCCGCGCCTCGTTATGCAGAAGCGGTGCACAACGCATCTCGGCCTTGCGCCAGTCAACAAGTGCACTCATCGACCGCGAAAGGGCACGACGGCCGCCGCGACGGCGGTCGCAATCGACGCATTACACGCGCATTACCTGCCAATCAGTAATCGATTTGACTGCCATGGCAACAGGGCTGCTTTTTTCCCGGTCCGATAATCAGAACCGGGGGAAAGCCGACCGGAGAGAGAAAGGGAGAGAGTTTGGCCGGCCGACCGGAGCGTGCACTCGATATTAACTCGATTCGCGCTCAATGCCCCGTCCGGATGGCTAAACGAATTAACCGCGACGAAATGGGAATCGCCGCTCGTAAACAGCCAGTTGGAGCAGTTTTTGCGGTTAATATTTAACGAGCGTGAACGACAAAAATCGCATGATGCTCGCGAAATAAGTGGAGAATCGTCAACGCGCAATTTTTAGCCATATTTTCTTTACATACGACGGTTTATAAAGTATTCCCTCTTCTTCTTCGGGCACATAATTTTGTCGCACACACCTCATACGTATGTATCTTATTTTTCGCGCGTACTATATATTTCGCGAAATACGAGGATACGCTTTATTCACTTTTAAAAGGCACAATCCCGCAGGAATCGCGACATCGACGTGAAAATAGATTTATCCATATCCGCGATGCGTGCGCGACGCCAGCGCATTTCGCAGCTCATGCATTCGCGAACTCTGTGATTTCCTCGGTATTTTACTTTGAAATCGAACGAAAGAGAATCGAGAGATATGTATGTCTACGAGCACAGAGACAGAGAGAAAAATCCCTCGGTGAAGGAGCAAGCTCGCAAGCAAACTCCGTCTCTCTGCAAAGACGCGCGACCGCGAAATCGCTGCGCATGACGTTACGGGAAAACGTAAACCGCAGAATCGAACGGTTAAGCGAGCCGAGCTTGATATTCGTACCGGTATTCCGATGCCGATTATATCCGTTCGCATGACTCGCGCAAATACGCGTCCACCCGCCTGGCATAATTTCGCGTAGCGAAATCCTGGAGGATTCCGGAAACGGCCAAATCCGCTAAGCATTCCCGCGAGGATAATTGACCTACAATTGACCGTCAATCTCTAACATCGCATTGTAATAAGACAATAATTTAACCGTCAATTTTTTAAGAAACTTGGAAAATAAATGCAAAATTTAAATGTAACGGTGAAAATAAATATAAATATATTTAAAGTCAGAAATTACTTCATGCGACTTTTAATAGGGGTAGAAATACATTTATTACACGTGATTAAACGACAAGGAAATGAAGAACATCGATGATCGGTCAAAGGAGCTTCGACTAATTACCCTCCGCCTCTCTCCCACCCTCTCATTCTCCTGTTGCCCGATTGAAACGACCGGCATTCGATTATGATTAAGCTAATTCGAGTTTGATCCGTGTCAGGTGGATATAATGGAGGTCCCGGTAATTACATATAAATCAAATTATACTTCGCGAGCGAGCGTATCCGTTTGATAAATGCTGGCGTGTCATGTCAAGCGATCAAGTCAATTACGACACGCGTCCTGCGAAATTTTATCTCTATCGCGATGGCATCATGCGGCGTAATATTCGCAATGCGGTAGCTTTTCGAAAGCGACATTCACGTCAGAGTTCCACATGCTCTCATATCTAAGGCTTTATCTAATAGGACACCAAAAATGACGGCTTGATTCCGAATTTTACTTGTTTAATGGAAATACTGTGTACACACGAGATGTATAGCTACAAAACGTATCAAGAATATATATCTAATTTTAAACATATCAGAGAGACATAAGAATTGTACATTTAATACGTTAAATACTAAATCGTGTCGTATGTCAAAGAGAATTAGACAGTTGCATTTAGCGTTAAATGTGTGTACGCGGCACGAATACGAACCAAAGTATTCGCGTGGGATCCGAAGTTCAAAGACTAGAGTCGCTGAACTTCGATCGAAATTAACCGCGTCGATTTCGCTGAAAGCACGAAGTTCCGTCGCGAACTTCGACCAAAGTCGGCGGATTGATTAATTAAAATTCATGGCACGACGTGGCCGATAGAGTTGGCTCTTCTAATGAATTCGTTCCCGCCGAGTGCACGAGATTATGAAGCCGTAACTTGAGTGTAAAGTAAAGCTTAAATAAATATAAAAAAATAAATCTAGGTGCCACTTTAAAGAAAAATTATCGTAAAGCTAAACCGAGCGGATTAATTATATGCTATAATTCTTTCAATCTAATCTGTGCTCGCGAAACGAGTGTTAACTAAATTCTAAATAAACGACTGTAAAATTAATTATATGTAATATACTATATACGAATGTAATTAAGACGAGAAAATATATTTTTATCTTAAATAATTTCTAAAAAAATTAAAAATCTATTTTTTTGACAAGCTTGATTACGACAAATATAATGCATTGTTGTATATAAATTCTAGCTAAGCTAGGAAATAAATTTAATTTACTAAAAATAGCTAAGCTAGAAAATAAATTTATTTTTAGTAAATTCTTAATATTAAATTCTAGCTAAGCTAGAATTCATATACAATGTAGAAGGGTTAACCATGAAGGAATTAAAACACCGGTTCCACGTGTGTGGCTACACCGTTTTCCGCAGTGGAGCGCGTCCGCAATTAGACGCGCCATCGGCCAGGAAGTAGTAGAGCCATGTAAGATCGGTCGGCACGCCTTTGGGCGACGAGCGATTTCGTGCCGGTCGGTGCATCGGGCCGAGATCTCTTTCTAAATGCGCCGCAGATCCGACGCCGATAAAAAGGTACCAACGCGATGTAACCTACCGCCACTTTGCGTGCCCCGGGATGCCGCCGCCGCATTTCCGACAGCGTCCCGATCCTATCGATCTCTAGATATCCGCGCGAAATTTTATTCGTGAGAAAAGAATATTTTCCAAGCGAGCATGTTTAATTAAAAGAAATATAGCAAATATATAGCAAATAAGACTAAAAATTAAAAAAAAAAGATATGTATATAAAATAAAATTGTGTGTATTTTACAATCGTGTACTATATAGAATCATAAGATTATATTTCGTCCTACGTTTTCAAAAGAAATGTTATCTGCTTGACTACAATGTTAGTAGCGATGCGGGGAACCGCAGAAGTGCGTAATGAAAACGGCAATTCGAAATGATATGCGCTATAACATTCCGAATACTAAACATTCTCATGCGTCTGCATCGCATCGCGGATTTATCCAGCAAATGCCCGGGGTTGCAAGAAATCTGCATTTAAAGACGATAAATCATATCTGTACGCGCGCGGGCGAAACGGGCGCAATTTCGGTTTCCTGCCCGTTCATCTCGCTGGATTCCGTTCCCTCTGGCTGTTCGAAAACACGCCGCGAGAAACTGTCGATTTGTCGTATTCTCCATCGGAGAGGAGCCGCCGGCAATACGCAACGTATCTATAGATGTGTGAGAGAGAGAGAGAGAAAGGGCGAGAAAAGGGGAGAGAGAGAGAGAGAGAGAAAGGGAGAGAACGCACAGGTGTGCGGCTCGTAATGGGCGTCCGATATCATCATGGTATCGTTGGGATCTTCAGGGCGTACCTCCGCCGCTCGTTACAGGAAGCCGTGAGATCTTGACTTTTTCGAGCGAGACGTAGTACTCGCTCCGTAGAATATGCCAATCTTCTGTGACCGGTCAGAATTATAGTACGGAGAGTATCGGGTAATTTAGATCTAATTTAGCCGCGTATATCAATATGTTTCCCCTTAACTCAAAACTACGCGATATCATTTCGCGATGGTCATTTATTTATCAGAATTAACCACGTTTCCGTTCTCAGGAGACTCGACTAGGTGTTATAGAGTTAATATATATCGCGAGCTTGATTATAAATATTTCGCCAACGGCTATAAATATTTTTTACCGAGATAATCTCGAAGAATTAAATTACGCGCGAATTAACCAACTACTACACGAAGAGATAATGAAAAAAATTCCATTTGAGTGTACCATTTAGAGGAAAATGCAGTGTAACACGGTATGTACATGCATTATAATCGTTCTTCCTTTTCAGAACTTGCAGCTTGTGCTAATTTTAATTTTAATTGTCTGTATCTTATTAACGTTATCACACTGCTTTTTTCTTCCATTATTTCATGAATTTATACATTTATTTTTTGCTTTCAATTTCTTCTTTCTTATACTGTCTGGTAGCCCGAAGAAAAAAAAACGGAAGGCTTCGATTCATAAATCGGCGTATCCTTGATTCTGCAATCGCGCACGAAAGAGCGGAAAAAGAGATACACCGAAAATCTTGAAATTGCGCCCGATTCGTGTAATGCGCGTTAATGCGAGTCGAAGAACCTCACATTACCACCAGTGATCTCTGAGCGAAGAAGAGATAATGCCTGAGGAGGAAGGGGAGAAGGGATGCAAAGGGCGCGAATGAATAGTTCGGAAATGCGCAACCGTTAAGAGCAACCTCCGTCGAAATTATCCCTTCCGTACGTTTTGCGGATGGTATTTCGTGTGGTCTACCATACATATCCGCATCGATGAGTAATAATTAGACGTTGCAGGAATCACGAGGAATTTTGTGGAAACGAATTCGGGGTTTCTCCGTGGAAGCAGTAAATATTAATTCTTCTCTTCTACCTTTAATCGATTATATTTCTCATAGAAAACTCATTAAAGTCATTAAACGCGTGTAATCAATCAAGAAAGTACTTGCAAACATTTACACAAATAAATCTATAAAATATATTAAAGCATTTTTAAGTATCAATAAAAGTTTAGATTAATATCAAAACAGCACAAAGGAAACTTGCATCTCTTAATGATTAAAAATGTTAAAGACGATCTAATTTTTATAAGCAATTATACGAGAATCAATCGCAATGCAGTTTCATATGTTGTAACTTCGTGCAAAAAAAAATGCATTTTGTGACATAAAACTGCGCGCCGTACGTTCCTCGGATCGCGATACACGGCTTAATTAAATGCACCCACGTAAGATGATACTCTATTCGCGCGAGAGTCGCAGTCACGGTTTCTCACGTGGAAACATGCGCCGATAATGCAAGCGCATCGTAAAAGTTATCGTACAATTATCGTGCTATACACCCATATCGCTGACATTTATCGGCCGCCCAACATTTTCATAGCCCTCAACCCGCACCGGATCATAATGAGCGCGCGTGTATGTGTTCCTGTACACGCGTATACACGTGAGAAACGTACTTCTATAAGCGCGAAAGTACATTCTTCTCTGTGTGTCCGTTCATCGATACTGTGGTATAGGGTGTTCAAAGAGATATAACATACTTGTATACACAGCGGACTTATAAAAAGTGTATAAATTCTAATGCATTTTGATGACATCTAAAAATAGTATAAAATTTCTTTATAGATTGATAGAGAGACGTTCAAATTTTCTCAAACAGAAAGCTATATTGAGAGATATTAAAATATACAATGTTCACATACGCGGTTGAAATCGATTTATCCGTATAAAACAAGCACATGTATACAATAAATAATTAAATATAAATAATTATACATAAAGTATATATATGAAAATATATAATCTTTTCTAAGCAATTAAATAATCACAAGCTGTGTCCATTCATGTGCATATTCACGATAAAAAAATATTTTCCAATCTGACAGAGCAACTTGTTTTACTAAATATTAAGCGCTAATGATTTGACAAAATTAAAAGCGCACAATCCGATTGCTATTTCAAGCACACCCCATACATCCACACGTCAACAGCCACGCGGGATCTACAGGACGTACTTGTCTGTTAATCGTGCGCGTCTATAGAATTGCATTCTCGAGTTACCCGGATAATATATTAGCGCCAGGACTAATTTAATGAAGAATAGATCGCCATTATTCAAGTAATCCGATGCCAGACTCGGATCGCAACAGTTATATGAAAATTATGGCGAAGATACCAAGTCTTTGAATACATGACTGTTGCAATTTCTATTTTCGAACATCTTAATTTTTCACAGAGCACTGACACTTTATTTTATATATGTACTTGTTGACATATAGGTAATATTAGAGCTAATTCAACATTGGTATATTATTTTAACATACATTCAAAAAGAGAAGATTAGAACAAATAAAAATTGTTTTCTAGAGGAAACTTAAAAATGTATTTTTACATGTGTTTAATCAAAAAATTACGATTAAAAAGTGCAATTATTTTAGATATTACCGTTTAAAAGATCAAAATTTGGCAATTTGAATAATTATTTGTTCATATTTATTCGATGTTTTAATCGAACTTATATATTGAAATCATTGTGTGTATGGCATAATTTCCGAAGAGCCGCGTGGTCAGCGTTTTAATGATCTTCGTTAACTAACCATATCTCAAATGGAACTGGCGCGATCATTACGCGATCGCCAAGAATTATTAAGGAATACGATAATAAGGCAATAAATAGTCGATGTAATAATGAATTAAAAGATATTAGCGCACCAGGCTTAAGGGCCCAATCATTTGTTGATCTAACGATCGCAATTTATGTTGTGGAATAGCTAGCATGATTTTATAAAAGAAATCCACTGTTTTTACAAAGCAACTATTGGCATTTAATTGGCGTTAATTACGATTAATCCATGTAATTATAAAGAGTGTTTCAACAAAAATGATAAATGTATTATATATTTTTTATGAGTTTTGAATACAATTTTCCTTAACGAAAGTTTGATTTCTTATCAAGTTTTTGATAATTCTTTCATTTGTTTTTTTCTCATATATTTTTGTGACTAAGACTTAACTTAAAATTCAATCGAAATAACATATGCTTGAAAAGATGAGACTTGAAACTATATATTCATTAACACTGATTTTTAAAGACAATATTCTGTGAGAAAAATAATGATAACTCTATGATTATATAATTCATAAGAAATTCCGATTTTCTCAAATATAAATATTATTAATTTTAGTGTACGAAATCATGACAGAAATCTCATTTACACGCGTCTTAAAACATTAAAATATGAATAATAAGTAATTCAATTATTCCACAAACAAATTTTCCTTCTTTTGCTATCAGCGATTCTTTTATTTTGCAGAATACGTACCACTGACAATATTATAATCTTATCGTTAATCACATTTTAAGGGACTCCTCCATCTTAAGATCCACTCGGAAATGGTTGAATGAATTCCTACGCTCGCAATATCGCGAAATTGCAGGCGAGACGGCGCGAGTTTCTGTTTTCCGTCTCGATTCATCCGATCTGATTTACATCGCAACAAGTTACTCCGCGCCGCGCCATTTTCGCGTGTACACACGCGTTGATTCATCGCGCACCAAAGTTTCGCGGCCCCGCTGATACATTATTTATCGACTTTGCGAAACTGTGTGTGTCGTGTATATCCGAGACTGTGAGAATTGCGCGGGGGCATGTAATAGCTAAATGGAATTCCACTTTGAACAACCAATTTTCCTATAACCGCATTTTTTTATTTTGCACCTCTCCTTCCCCGCTGCAATTCCCTCTAATACATTTACTTGATTTTACACAAGGTTCTTATCGTTGCTTTTTCTCGAAAAGTTTACCCTTAAAGCGTTATTGTTAATATTTCCTTTGAATATATAAATGCCGGTTTTGCATCTGACAATATGCATTTTATTTTATTTTAAAATTGCTGCAAATTTGCGAACAAATACTCTATAATCATAAAAATTAAAAAACAGTAAACACTTGGCTTGACATATAAAAATTTTTACGCGAAAAATAGCGATAAAAATACTTATAACATATTATTTCAGCAAAAATTTCAATTTTAATAATTTTAAATTAAATTTGTGTAAAATTAAATATAGTTACAAAAAAACTGTTTTTGCTTCACTGAAAAATTTTTTATTTTATAATATATCGAATTTTCTCGAGAAAAATTTTCTACATTGCGTATCATCCAATGATGATTGCAACTCGATCCAAAATCAGTCAATCCGATTCCGCCATAGCCCAGTCATTTTCCTATGACGATGGAATGCATTTGCGCGGAGAGACCTTCAAAGGGAACATACAGAAACACATTTAATTAGGCGGCACACGAAAACACGTAACGGAAAAGCGCGGAACGAGCGAGCAAACACGGCAGGGAAGCGGAGCTTCGTAAATACCAGAAGCGAAAAGTCGGCGGGGAATAATTTATCCGGCTCGTTCGTGGCCGTCCACGGAACGCGCGATTTATTGCGAGAGAGCTCACAATGCGGCCTCAAAGGACTATAATAGCGGATATTTCGAGGACTATGAGAATGGCGGATTAATACAGTGGCAGCTTCCCCAGCTTTTAATAAATCGCGCGGACGACAATTCGGTCGGCATGAAACCGACGCAAATGAAAAGAGATCGCACACTCGCTCTTCATAAGCTAAAGTGTAAAGACCGATTCATGATCTGCATGATAAGCGTGTAAACATAATACTTTTATATACATATGTATATATCTGTGTGTATATATATATATAAAATATACGTAAAAAAAATTTAAAAATTAAAGTCTCCTCCGAGAGAAACCGTTACAATTTCATTCAAATATATATATATATATATATTATACACACCTAAAGTTTTAAAAATTTGTATACTAAGTTTTTTAATTTTATGTTAAATTATGTATTGTATAAAAAATTTTGGTATAAAATTATGGTTCAAACATAAGTTACACTGATTGTGAGTTGTGTGATATACATGTATTACACGTTTGAGACACGTCTAATTGAAACGATTCGCATGTGGAAATGTGAAATAATTTTCAAGCTCGAAATTACAACGACAAAGGGCGGACAAAGGGCGGAAAGAGAAGCGCATTTCGATGGAAACCTTAATAATGGGAATCCAATAGTCGCCCAGACGCATAATCTCGCTGAACTATAATCGCAATCGCACGTGAGCATCGTGCGTATAAAGTATATGTCACGCGTGCGGTGCATACGAAAAATCAAATTTATGACCTTTAAGTGCGGGCTTTATTACAGGAAACGTAATATGAGAAACGTAATATTAGCATTGCAATGGGAATTGACTTTAATATTTTACTGCATATTTTTATGAAATCATTATCGACTTTGTGCAAATTTCACTGAAAAGGAAGTTATATATTATTATTTTCTGTCGAACGCTAATAAAGAAGTAATGCCACCACGATTGATAGAAAAAACATATTTAAGAAAATCAGATAGAAAATTAGATAAATGCAACATAATCATATTATATTTTAAAGATCAATTCCGGTCACTAAAATGATAGATGCAGATACATTTTGATACATCTCGTATTTTTACGTGCACATCGATATACTGCGTTAGCTGAAACTCGCCAGTGAATATTGCGGATTAGAGCTTCTTCAAAGAATGGGAGTAATATCGGAGACGACGGAAGCAAGATGGATAAGCGAGGGGCGATAAGTCGATAATACGCATACGAAGTTACACATTGTTGTTTTTGTTTATGGAAGACGGATGAGTGGTGTGTGTGTGTGTGTGTGTGTGTGTGTGTGAGTGTCTTGTAATCCTCGCCCTATCCCTTATATTGCCATAATCATAATTGCGAAATTTCGCTTTGTCTACTTTACCTTTATTCATTCGTTGTCTTACACTACACTATACTGGCCACGTGTATTGCAGAATTAAATAGTAACATTCGATGAAATTGCCTAATTCGAACGCTATTAAACATTTTGAATGAATTTAATGTTTACTGCAATAATGTAAACTTATTCTCGATCGAAACGTGTTCCAATTATAAACTGTTTATTCTAAAATGAAATTTTACGGCTTTATGAATATGTGGTAATGCAAAATAATAAATATTAAAACTCATATATGTAGTAATAATTTTAACACAGCTGACCGTTTGCAACAACAACAATAATCGAAAACTTTTAATTTTTTTCATCTACAATAAACTCAGATTAAATTACAGCACTGCGATGGCATGGAACAATATCTGACATAATAGACTGCTCGACAAAAAATAAAAGTAAGCAATTCAAATATGATACGTGTAATGATATTTAAATTAAGTGTTTTTTTACTGTCCATTTTTTTCATATATGTATATTAAAGAATGCGTAAATATATAAATTCTATGCGGATGTAAAAAGTCACACAATTTTAACTATACATATTAATATTTCTTTTTCTTCTATTCTATTGAAATAATCATAAAATTTGTAAAAAATATAACTTATATTTCTTTAATATATTTATAAAATCGGATATTATAGAATATTAGTATTAATATATAATACCGATAAAACATCGTCTCACATATTTTTTAGTATCATTATGTCTCTAGCATTTGTCATGGAACATGCATCGATAGTTTTAGGACGATGTGTATTCAGCCATAGCTATTCTCAATCGGCTAAATATTCGCGTTAACCACTTGATTTTCGATCCAACGTATTGCGTAACGTCGTTTGCCGCGATTGGAATCGTCTCGAAATCCCAGACATAGCACTGCTTGTTTACGTGACTCGGTTAAGTGCGGCGCCGGGCCCGACGACGACATGTGCTAATTGGTTAATTAAGTCTAGGAAATTACTATTCCCTCGCCACGTAGCGCCGACTACGCCGTCGGCATACGGCATCCGAATCTAAGAATCCTAGCTGATTAGCCCGGAAATCGGAAGCGTCGCACCGTAGAGCAGATATTTGAGAAACGATCTCGAGCAAATTGTCACAAGCGTTTTCGCCAGAAATTATAGTTTTACGCTTGTATTTATTGACACTGAAATCTCGTAGATTCTGATATAAAGAGCATTTTAATTAAAAATTACATTTACCTGACTTTAAAATAGCTATAATAGCTATAATACCTATAATCTTCAGATATATGCTACTTTTTTATGATTAAGAAAAACAAAAAAGTTCGTACATACAAATTATATATTAATTGTATATTATCTGTATATTATATAAAATTTAAATATAATATTGGAAGACAAATGTGTATTAAAAAATTGATAGCTTCTAATCTAATTGTAAGATAATTATGATCTGATTACTGATATAGCGAATGCGATATATGCATCAGATTTAAGAAAGAATTTTACACAACTGTTATTTGCGAAGACTATTACAACGATAATGAGACTATTATGCGCGAGTCGTGCTCGTGCACTGTTTTACAATTTGTGATAAAAGTGGCACGAACTTTATGCAGTAGGACAAGATGATAGACTTATGACGGTAGTATACATTATACGAACATCTTTTCGTGTACTACAACATGTCATACGGAGCAGATATTGCTGACGGCTATTTTTTCTCATGTTTATATTTCGTTTATATAAGTCTCTCCAGTCGGAGATAGGAGAAGTTAGAGCGAAGAAATGAGTAGTTCGTAAAGAGAGTTATATTTATTTTAATCTGCCTTTTGCGCAGAGAGCAAGTTGACGGTTCAAACATTGCGTAAAAGATCTATCGTTTTTTCCTTACATTCATCCTGATCTTAAGGATACGATGTATTGCGCACAGCCATCGTTATGGCACTTAGCCTATCGTTTCCGGTTTTCCTCCGAGCGAACGAAGCTTATTTCTCGGAACTAAATTGGGGGATTTCGAGGGATCGTCGATTTATGGTCCGGAACGATTCGAGATAGTCGCGTTTGATGGAACATGATTTATTTGAGGCTACTTGTAACTTGTTCAAACAATTCTAGACAGATCTTGTGATGAAGATTGCGAGTTCATTTGCATGTTGCATGTGTTGCACATTAAACTTCAGTTTGTAAATACGTAAGAACTAGATTATATTTTGAGAAAAAAAATATATTTACAAAATTACTAATGATTTGTTCAATCATATTCAAATAAAGTATTTAATATGCTTTTCAAAAGCACAATTGACAAGAAAGAGAAACAGAGAGAGATACAGACTGTCAATGTTTCTAGATCAAACTGAATATCATAACAATATCAAAAAATGCGTGCAAAGAGCACTGTACGTTTATTTTATCTTAACAACATTAAATATTTTAACAATGAAATAATTAGAACTCATGCTTTAGAATTTAAACTCGTATCTAACAAGGCTAAAGAAACAAAAGCAGAACATATAAAGAACACGAAAGTACCGTAAATGGAGAGATCTATTTTGAAGAATAGAGGAAGGGAATTATTCGCGGACGAGTAGAAAGAAGAACGCGCGGAGGAAGCATTAATCGAGTAACACGATAGGACATATTCATCATAAACCATAACGCGAGCATTCACGACCCGTCAGCAGTCTTTAAAGAACATTCAACGACAAAGAGAGAAAGAGAAAGAAAGAGAAAGAGAGAGAGAGAGAGAGAGAGAGAGAGAGAGAAAGAGAGAGAGAAAGAGAGAGAGAGAAAGAGAAAGAGAGAAAGAGAAAAAGAGAGAAAGAGAAAGAGAAAGAGAGCCGCGGAAGCGCTTCTATTATTTTCAAGCTCATAGAGAGACCGCTCAGTGTTCTCCCATTATATCTGAAGATATAGAAAAATAGAAGCGATCGCTCGATCCCGCAATATGGGTTCGAAACGAGATATAAGGTTACTGCGGCTAGAACGTAATCGGAGATGACCCGGAAAAAGCGCTCCAGAAGCAAGAAATTTTCGAAATCTTTAAGTGGTCATACACAAAGCTATCAAAATCCGTCCTACTAAAAAATACAATCACTATATAAAAACAATCGTACTGGATTCAAGTTGTACTGGAAAAAAAGACTAGCAATTGTATTTCGTTTCAACTCGACGCGTTCTACTTAATACGCCAATTCTAACTTAAACGATTTGTCAAACAGGCGAGTATTTATATCACGTTTGATCGAGGAAGCGAGTATGTTATATATATATATTCTGAGTTTCGTATTTCCCCGGAATATTTCCAGAGGAATATCGACAATCCGGTCATCTGGAGATGGCGGCTGCCCTCGACTCGCCTCGATAAGGGCTTTGATATGCTAAGTTCGAATGACTCGAGACTCACCAGAATCGACCACGCGTCGTCGCAATTGGACCTCGAGGACTTCGGTGTGGCAGGACGAAAATAACGGGCGACTGTGTGCGTTAATCGAAAATTGCCATCAAGGACTTCCAGAAAGAACGTAATTTGAATCGTAAAAATAAGCCATTTTCTCGTCCGTTAATTAAAAACAAGAATAGTCGACATGAACTCTTTAACGCACGGATTTCGTCTCAATAAACTATAAAAATAGTTTTCAGTATTATAAAAAAAATATGAAATAGGAAAATATAAATAAAAACTGAAAGATAATTTAAAAAAATATATATGTGGAATCGGGACTCCTCCATCACGGTAAAGTAAGCATCCTTTTTTTTCCAAAACTGGAACTTATAAAAAATTTCTATTGCTTGTTTTTATATTACTTTTAATTGAGAATAAGCGAGAAATGATATTTGAAAACGTTATATAAGACGCCGGTCACGATTTTGGATATTTTATGCGATTAAAAGTCAAATTTTATTAATGATAAACGATCTATTTAAAATTGTTGCAATTTAAAGTTAAAATATTATATTCACATTACTAGTAAAACTACATTATATCTATATACATTGTAGATGTTTAACAAAATCTTTGATTTGGATTTTGGTATTATTTTTATTTCATATTTTTATGACATGTCCGTGTATCTTATTTAAATTATAAAATCTTTTTTAAAGCTTTATATAGATATACATATGTGTTTTGTCGCATCTAATTCATAAAACGGCCTTGCCGAATGCACGCATACCAGCGAACGCATTGCGAGTGCGTGACGCCGAGTCGTTCTCGAAGCTTTAATTACACGACTATTAGGAAATAAATGTTAGAAACGGCGGATCGATTGAGGAAGATTGAACCTGCGGAGTAAGAAACGAACGTTCTCCAGTATCGCATGAGAATTTAAGTGTTATTTAACGAACTTCGCCTACAGCAACAGAGTGCATAGCGTTTCACTAGGTGAAACTACCACTTTACTCTACACATTCTCAGTTGCTAGTACGTCGTCGATGTTTTTGTTAAAACAGAATCAACTCCGAAGAACAAGTATAAAAAATACAATAAAATACGAATCGAATCGTGTGTGAAAACATTGCAAGCAAAATAAATTTGTGATTGTAATTGATAAATTATTAGTATATATAACGCGCTCGTATATAATATCTTCAATTTTTCCAATATTATGATATTATGATAACCTTTTTTTTTTTTTTTTTAGAAAGAAAGAAAAGTAGTAATTAATATATTTATGCATTTCTTACATTAAATAAAGCTGCGCTAGGAAAACGAAAAGAGTTGTCAGCTTGATTGTAAGAATTTCGCCGCGCGGAAAACATTTGACATACATTGGCGTTTATTGCCTTAACTTGCACTAACAGAGACAACCGTCTTCGAAGGTGGAGATAAGACCGTGTGCGGTCTCGTGAAACACGACGGAGAATATCCTCGGGGATTTCCCGTGTCACGTGTCACCGGGACACTTTCGATCGCGCTTCCAAGTTGACGAGAAGTGGGGGATGCCAAATGGACGACTCGGTGGTAGGAAACGAGCGTGAAGCACGGGGTGATAAATGTTCACGCTCGTACATTGCCATTCGACGCGTGCGAGACGTGTCGTTATTACGGACAATTAATGACAGGTGTCGATGTAATTATTTTTATAAGTACGATCTTCACGAAATAATTTTATTCCCTTTTATTATTTCTATATCTATGAGAAATGTATGCACACTGTCGTAAAATTATTAATATTGTAAGAACATTATATATTACTTTTTTATTGCTGCATAATAGCATTATATATTACAGTATATTGTGCTACTATTGCTTGAGTTACTATTGTGTCATTATCACTATACCATATAAAGGATTCCGAATCTTTTTTTTTTTTTTTGTGAGCGGCTGAAACATTTGAAACTCTCTCTCCTATCATTCATGATCCTCACCAAGCCGGTGCCAAAGTCTCCCTGTCGAACTATACATCAAGACGTTTATGCTCCCCCAAGTACTCTCGTATCTTTCGCAACACCCTTCCCCGATTTCTTCTTACCGAAGAGTAGCGTTCTCCACGTCAGTTCGCAAGACAACTGGGAACGCGGTAAATTCGGTCGGGTATCGTTGGAGAGAACCATCCGTTTAGGATCCTCGGTATTCTCCGGCCGGGTCTCGATGTGGGGTCGCGCGGGGGGTTCGACGAGACTTAACATGTGCACTTTATTGTCTCTTAGGCGGAATAACACGCGTTATTTGGCGCGAGACAAATGTTTAAATCGAAAGATACCGGAGTCGACGGGGGCGGCCGCGAAACTCCGTATATCTCTCGCCGCCGGTGTTTCGCCTCATAAAGGTCTGCCCGGCTGTCCTTTCTTCCCGCCTGCTTGGTTGTCGGGAGCACGGCGGGTCGCTCTTTGTCATTCCTTTTATGGTCGTCGCGAACGCGCCACAGAATGACGTCGGGAAGTCTTTATGTCGCGGGGAGCACATTCGCGGCGACTAATGTGCTTTATCGAATAAATTAGGCTAGGCTGTTAACACAGCAGAAATATATGTATCTTGGGCAAGTAATTACACACACACACACACACACTCACACCGTAATGATTCTGTTTTTTAAATGTAATTAAAAGAGCTATATTTGCAAAACAATTTATATATGTATATCTTGACTGGGATTTTGAAAATCTCAAGAGAAAATATATATGTGGAGAGAATACATGTTTATTTAAACATAAATTGAAATATTTAAGATGTTATTTCAAGATATTTTTTTAAAGTTGAGTAAAAGAGGATAATTAAGTTTGAGAATATACAGTGTATTCCAAATTTCTGGCACATTCTTTCTCACTAATTTAGAATCGATTTATTCGTAGCGAAGATTTTTTTGTCACAACTTTCTCATATTCACCGTTGAGTGTCCTGGTCTCTAGTCAAAATTCAATAAGCAAAATCTCCAAATTAAAAAATATTTATAAATATAAAAAAAAATAAGAATTTTGCGGGGAGAAAAATACGATATTCAAATAAAATTCATCGAATGATAGGTAAGGGAACGATAAGATTTTTCTCGATTCTCTTCTTTAAGAGCCACGGTGGTCCGAAGGAAGATCCTTTCGCGCTTATTTCCGCGCGATCTGCAGACGGAACGAAGCCTCCGGGAGGCGGGACGTTATTACCATAAAATAATGAAACGGGATCCGGGGGCATTACGGGCTCCGCGCGGTCCATTATGCGGGGGTGAGAGCCAACTTCCTTCTCTATCTCGAGGCACGTATGCCTCACTGGACGGACAGATAGCCGCCCGCAATGACAGGGCGAAAGTACGAGGCTTTCCGCAGGGCCTATCTAACGCCTAGACAAACTACAGACCCGTATCTAGGTAGATAATTAAAGATAAATGTTCAAATGACAATGTAGGAATAGGCAAGATTAATTTTATTGATAATGAATACTGTAACGTTTTTTATCTAAATTTTAAAATAGACTTTTGTTAATTAAATATTATGCATTAAAAAAATTTATGTATTAAAAAATAATAATTATACTTTATGAATATATACATAAAATGTATGTATGTTTTAAAGCATTACGATATCAGAGAAAGATTTATCGATTATTGTTGGTATCGGTATTGGTAATGATTAAATCTTAAAAAATACTAATTTCGCATTTTGTCCCGCTATTTTTTTTATCACGCATTGTATAAGAATCGCATCGCTCGCGGTTATATTATGGCGCCTCTTTCCCATACACCATACGAGGTGAAATTTATGGGTGAGTAGTCGCGCTAGAATGAAAAGGCAAGAATGTTTGGTAGTCACGAGAGTGCACCGCAATAAACGCATCACGACTATATACGACTCGATATATCGGCTCATGATTTTCGGTCCTAGAATCGAGAAGCGCGTCGTGCGCGACATACCGATGGCGCCGAAAGACGAATGGCTCGCGCGCGTCGCGATGGCTACACCCCAAATCTGTTCGAGATTTGGCGAGGCCGACGGGACTTGGAACGAGACTCACGTTCCCTATCGGGAAAGGACGCTGGGTGGCTCTTCGTAGGGAGGGACATATTCACGTACAAGGGCTCATCCCCGGTATTCGACTCTCTCCCACGAGGATTGTTCGGCTGCTTCTAATTTAGTTTGTATTCGTTAGCTAGTAAGATCATTGAATTTCGGATTATTTCTGCATTCGGCTGTCATCGGTTATAGCAGTTCTTAAAATTACAGAATTAAAATATAAAAAATTATGTATTATAATTATATATAATTTTATTACGAGTGACTTTGTATGAGAAGCATATTTAGTGTGGCAAATTTAAAAACTTTCAAAAATTTCATAATTTTACTACGAATTATTCTGGTTAACGAAATTAAAGTTCATTAGTATTGGAGCAGCAGTTCTATTAAAATTTTCCGGATACTGAGATTCATATATATAAAAAAATTTTTTTAGTTATAAATTATATAATTATAAATGATTATATATGAATTATATATGTATATTATTGTCATTTTGTTCAATGTTGTCATTTTTCTAAATATTGTTTTAATTGTTATGCACATATTAAATTTATTCTTTTTTTTCGACTTATTCTGTGCAACTAAGAGATAATGAGAGATAGAAATAGAGAATCCCGGAAAATCATTTGTTCTAAGCTTCTACGGTTAACTTTAATAATGAAACCTTCCCATTTCGTAGCCACCGGCTAATGAAAGGTGTCGAAAAGGCACTCGCGGGGGTGGAAGTTTACATAGGGGTAAAAAGATGGAAAGAGAGTGCAATCTCAATCTCGACGCGACTCGTCCTCGCACTACATGCTGAGTGTCATTTTCATTTCTGCTAGCTCGATCGAGGTGCGTCTGTATATGTGCCGACACGATGTATCCCGAAGCATGAAAACGCCGTGGTTCACGAAGTAAAGATACTAACAATAAGTCAGTTAAAGAAAGAAGCGTACCTAAAATTTAAATCCACAAAAACGCCATCTGACTACATAAAATATAAAGAGACAAGAAACAAAACCAACGCGAGAATTCGCCAGATTAAAGAAGAATTCTGGGAAAGATTTACTAAAGATTTAGAACACGACATAACTGAAGCACAGAACAAAGTGTGGAAAATGATTCGGAACCGAAGGAAAGATATAAATGAAAATTACACCACCACTAAAATAAGCGCCGAAGACTGGTATAAACATTTTAAAAATATGTACGACCAAATCCCAACAGGCGATGAACTTACTGGCAGGCAGACGGAGGAGAATACCATCAGAATAGAAACAGAAGACATTATGAAGGCACTGAAAAATTTAAGGGGAAGAAAGGCACCAGGATTGGATGGTATACCAAATGAACTGTTGGGGGCAAGGAATTGATCTTGGAACTTGCTTCATTCACCCAAAAAGTTTTTGACAACCAGGAAATCCCTAATGAAATAAAGAGACCAGCATTATCATACCAATATACAAAAAAAGCGATAAAAAACGACCTGAAAACTACAGAGGAATCACCTTGCTCAGCTTCGTTCTAAAACTCATAACAAAAATCACGCTCAACAAGCTCAACATGGAACTGGAAAATAACGAAGAACAGATGGGATTAGTTTATAATATAATTTTACTTACTACGATGGTCCATTTTAGAAGCTGAGAATCTTAAAGTATAATATAACAGAGAAGTGGAACGTGTCAAATATAGCAGAATATATCGATGTTTTATTAAAATTTATTTGAATTTATTTAAATTGGAATATTGTATTTTAATTAAGCAATAATTTTATTTTATATTTACGTTAATAAATATCCTCAACACATTCTTTTTTAATTCGTATTAAGAGAGAAATTTACGCTACATTTCTTGGAGACAAAAATAATATCTTACAGCATCGTCGAGACGCGGGAACGGCCATTCATTTTGATGGATGCATCGAATAGTCCGAGTATCGATTTTCGTAATACACCTGTGCCGTGATCGAACTCATCGCACTGCGCCGGTAGTTTACACGCTCGCGTCGACGAAGAATGAACGTAACAATTTGCCGAAGGAAGTTTAATGCACATCCTCGATCACCGCCCGCGGACCACCGGTGCGTTTTTCTCGGGAACCAGGAAGGAAAGCAATTTTTCGTAAGAGCAGCATCCCCTTACGCGCATCCTACACGCAACCGATTCAGATTGATGTCGACGGTGCTCTTTTTTCGCGCCATATTTTCTGAATTATAAATAGCGTTTCGCGAAACGAGAGTAGCAAGGGTAGGATAATCTCAGAAAAAGTTCGACGGAAAAAATTTCTAATATTGAAGAAAGAAATAGTTACTGAATATTATAAATTTATATATTTAAATATCTAAATTTTTTTTTTATGCAATATAAAATATGCAGTATAAGATAAGCCATGATTCAAAATTTAATCCATGGTGTTTGAAACTGTCAAAAGATGAATGAAAAGCAGAATAAAGTGAACGACCATAGATTCCTATGCAATCTCGCAAAATTCTACTGAAGTATCGTCGACGGATCACATTGTTTCCGGAGAAGATTATCTCTCCGCGAGCGGAAAACGCGTGACGGAATCCGCTCTGGGTGCGGACCAGACACCGGGGGATTTATCGATTATTATCGGTGCGTCTTGGATAGCGCCAAATCAAACACGTGGCTTGATTGAAGTGCACTTTCCCGAAAAGGGGTAAGGGGCAGGGAAGAGCGTGGTAGGAGGCTCTCCGGTCTCTCATCACCGGGGATTAAACTGTTATTGCAAACTCTCCGCAACGAAGAGAGCGCCGGCGTCGACGACGTCGGAGGCGACGACGACGGCATATTGAGCGTCGCGAAATTAAAATACAGGGCGAAAGTTTGCACATTGGATAACGCAGGCGCGCGCGCGCGCGGCTCTCCGCAACCGTCAATATTGAAATCCGGAAATTGTGACAGCCGTCCGACAGTCCTCCTCTCTCGTCGTGGATTTCGCATGATTTTGGATTTTGGCGCCGCGCGAATTCCTCTGCCAACGCAAGCTCAAGCTTGACATGTAATATGCACTTCGATGCAGCTGCGCAAAATGCAGTCGGATATAGATGAATGAGTACGTTTACGTCGTGACTATCGTGGCGTTAGAATAAGCGCAAAAAAATGTTCAGATTTGTAAATAGATTAGCAGACAGAGAAATGTTATTGATGAGTATATTTTAGAACATAAAAAGTCATAAATATTTGAAAAAAATTAATAAGAATTCCTTTATCTTTCTTCCTTCTTCCGATTGATCCATTTTACATCATTACTTTTAAAGAGAAAAAGTTCGGTAAGAAAAATTTCGAATATTGAAAAGATAATTATTGAATATTATATAATTAAACTGCTGAACAAATGCTATAATAGAAAAAAAAAGTACTCCGTAAAATAATTTAATTTTTACAATTTTTATTGTTTTTGATATTCTAATGATATTTTGCAACGCAAAGCCGTGCGTTTCATCTATTGCATTCTTTATGTAAAATGTAGTATGGTGTGTAATTAGAAAATATAGAGAATCCAGAATCGCAAAGATGCATCAGAAAGTGAAAGAAGACTACGAGATGAGAAAGGTAGAAGGGATTATACCGTGATAGAAAGGGCTGAATGTGAGGGGATGAAGGAAGAGAAGCATTGCCATGTATGATTATACACTATCACGTACGATTATGGTCGCTCGCCCATGCGAGATTGGCGCATTACAAGTTTATCGTAAGCGTGTACGATAGCCGCTAAATTGAGATAAAGCAGGGGGACGAATCTATGGCGATATGGTCGAATTTTGAGAGAGATATGATGGCAATTACTATGCATATCTCTATTTGATCACACATAAAATAAATAAAAGGCTAACGCATTTTTTGAATATACACTTATTTTTTACTTCCTAATAGAATTTCTAATAGAAAATTTAATCGATGAGATGGCGGGAATGGAGATAGATAGATCGACGTTGTCTCTGCAAACGAGGAAGAATAGACCGCAAAAGGGGTTGGAATCCTAATTAACAGCATTGATCCGCGCTCATTTGCATGCGTAAACAGAGGGTTCGGTAGGCGCACTCAGATTCTTGGTAAATCCAAGAGCGACTCTAACACACAAGATAACCCTTACTAGTCCCGTCATTTTCTACGGAATGCAGCAGAGTACAGGGAGACGCAATTTCACGGGAACAATGTGCACGAAGTCAACAATAATCAATCAAATATAATCTTTTAAATATAATCTTTTAAAAATATAAAAATTGGAATTCTGTCATATATTACCATTAGCATAAATTGTTTTACGAATTTATTTTTGAAAGTTTCTTAAGTACGGATAGTTTATATAAGAGTCGAAGTAATCTCATAATCAGAGATTCACTTAGACTCTAAATTATCATTTAAACAATTATATACATATATCATATATACAATATATGTATATAGAATAGCTAACAAAATCGTTTATATTAAATTGAGAAGATTATTTTATACAAATAATTTCGCAATTGCTTATTAAGGAAATAATGACGGAGTATCGTTGGTGATTCAGTGATCTCATCTCCTCTGTTGCTATATTTTCATATTCTGTGAAGCGCTCAAACAAAGACATTATACCTGCCTGTGCGTCACGATTACCGTCATTAACCCATGGACATCCTGTTGCATCTCGATATAATTTTCACGACATTCTCGAACTATCGCTTTGGCGCATAGTATCGTATTATTATAATATTCACTGAAAAATCGATGTTCTCAAACTCCGTAAAACCCGATGAGAATCGAAACGCTAATTAGTGTGAACTTATTTTCATGAAATTTGTCGTGCATAAACCGAAATAAAAATATGCAATATTGGGAAAAATAATTTAAATAAATCAAAAAAAAAAAACAATATAAAATACTCGCCGTATATCATGAAATATATAACGACTTGCGAAAGTATTTATAAACGATATTATTTAATTTATAAATATACTTGAATGATTTTGTAATATTTTTCTGAATTTTTATTATACGCTAAATATTTTTTGAACATTTATTAAAATTCAAATTGTTTTAAATATTAATTGTTTTTTAATCAGTGACAGAAAACATTTTTATAAATTTATATTTTTAATTTCAATGTTAGATATCGCTCTAATATTTTTGTATTATAACTGAAATATTTTCAGTACTGTATTTTCGAGCGTGTGAGTAATTCTCTCAAAGAATTTTCAAATTGTGTTTGATTTATTTGGTTGGATCTCTCGATGAACATTGCTTGTCTGTAAATTACAAGAATACGTTACTTTTGCGTTCGCTTGAGCGGAACTAACGGAAGTTACTTCTCGCGAAAAAAAATGGATTTTACGGAGTCGCTGACGGCAGATTTATCAACGAATGCGAGAGATTCCCGATCTTCGTTTTATGAATTTTTTGTTGACATACGCGCGGAAAATTTGATCGGTCGGCGGCCCCGAAGTAATCGGACCGAGAGAGCGTTCTGAAATCAAAGTATGGCTTCGATATCCACATCGATAAATCACTTGCACGGCAATTG
Organism: Lasius platythorax; assembly: GCA_963971435.1. Classification (NCBI taxonomy): domain Eukaryota; kingdom Metazoa; phylum Arthropoda; class Insecta; order Hymenoptera; family Formicidae; genus Lasius; species Lasius platythorax. The sequence goes on from OZ020535.1 coordinate 5,345,913, forward strand.
ATACGAACGCCTGGCTGAGAGTTTTTCTCTTTAAACATCAAGATCAAACGTTTTAACCAGTCGGTAAACACGCACGAATTTGCGACTGAGATAGAAATATCGTTAATTGAGATCGTCTGTGCTTGAATTTTGATAAAAATAGAATGTGACAAAAAGCATGAATTATCATTTTTCGCGAAAAAAATTTTGAACTCTTGTTTTTAAAAAAATTAATACCTTCTTTCTCTATTATTATTATATTTATCGAGAGCAGCAAAACATTATTCTAATCTGTACAATGCAATCATTTTGCTTGTCGGTATGACATGCAAAATCACCAGCAGAATTAATAGCTATATTGCTGAGGAAAGAATCTGGCCATTGTGTGGCTCGCGGCTAGATCCGTTTCAATGCCAATGAAAATTATTACCAAGCAGATAATTAAAAGATAATGAACTTCATGGTTATGTGTGTAAATCGTGCTAAGGACGATGCTAGATTATGTCCTCGCTATTTCGTTCTCTTCAGACGAGAAACGGCATGTTTCGGAGATTTGCTTAATCCTTTGCTGGTCATTGTCATAATAAATTAATATTTATTTCATGATTAAGAATCTTTGTATAAGTATCATTATGTGTGTTAAAATCTTCAGCAGTATGAAATGATAAAACCATATATATATATGTGGGGGAAAAAAAAATTAATTATCCCACAATTTTGGGAGCTCAGCCGGGATTGACGTGAGTTGACGCTGTGAGGGATAGTGAGCGATAGCGATAAAAATTATTACGAACGATATCTGCGACGGAAGACTGAGTTATTTTACGAAAACGAAGAGTTGAGTTGTAACGATTTGTGAGCGAGAAGAAACGAGTGAGAGAAGATATCGAACGTGGAGAAAACACCAAATGACTTTACAGTCAACGAATTGAAGGAAATATTGCGAAAGATGGGTCTATCAACAGCAGGCGTAAAAAACGAATTAATAGCGAGAATTACGGACAGAGATCCGACGGGCGAATGGATGCTGCGAGTACCAGGAGAAAGAGAAGGAAGACGAATCGAAAATATTGAGAGTATGAGCGAATCTAATGTGAATAACTACGAACATCTTCGACGGGAGATAGAACTTTATCGAAGAGAAAGAGAATTGATGGGACGAGAATTATCAGTGGCACGACGAGAGATCGAATTATTGAGGCGGTCGCAGAATGCAACTAGCGATGGGCGTGAGTCGGCGAGCGATGCAACCAGAAGTCCAGCAATCTCCCACGAACCGGTTGCAACGAATATAAATTCAATTACGGGCTTGTTAGGACATTTTGATGGTGACAGTGGCATGTTCGAGGCATGGAAGAAACGTGTCAAATCTCTTCGAGATGCCTATGGATTGACGGATGATTTGGCGAGAATTATGATTGGATCACGTTTGAAGGGCAAAGCGCAAGAATGATTCCATTCAAATACAAATTATACGGAAATAACTACCGACGAACTCTTAGTCGAGTTAAAAGATATGTTCTTCCACGAACCAAGCAAAGTATACGCGAGAAGGCAGTTCGAACAACGCACGTGGCGAAGAGACGAGACCTTCAACGAGCACCTGCATCAAAAAGTGATAATGGGCAATCGAATCAAAATTGACGAGGACGAGATGACGGAGTATATCATTGAGGGGATTGTTCCTGATCCAATGCTGCGAGACCAGGCGCGAGTTCGGCGTCTGAGGACCAGAAGGGCATTACTGGAGGCGTTCGAGAGAGTGTCGCTGCGCGAAAGGAGTCAGCAAGGGCCGCAGCGGAACGCGAGAGAACAACGGGCGCAAGGAGGCAGCGAGAAGGAAGCTCGAGATGCGGCGAAAAGCGTAGGGCGGTGCCATAATTGCGGGGCTCAGGGGCATCATGCGATAGATTGTCCTTCCAAAGCGAAAGGTATGAAATGCTTTAATTGTAAAGAATTCGGACACATTGCGTCAAAATGTCTTAAAAAAAAAAAAAAACAATATTAGCGAAGTAAAGAATATGTGCGATATTTCGAGACCGGATCGCCGTAAATATTAAAAAGGTAAAAATTGATAATATAAATTTGATCGCTCTAATAGATACGAGTAGGGACTTGTCGTTAATGCGCGAGAATCAATATGTAAAATTAGGATATTCCGCGGTATAGGCGTAGAAAATTTTAAAACTATCGGTCAATTTAATGCGGAAATCGAAATTGAAAATGAATATTTTATGATAAACTTGTCAGTGATGCCGGATGACTTAATGCGACATGATTTGCTCTTAGGAGCCGATTTTCTCGATAAAGTGAATTTGTATTTCGAAGAAGGAAAGATTACGATGCGAAAACCGCGCTCAGAAATTCAAGTGACAAACGATCTTCCGGAAATATTTAAGATTGATTGTGCGAGCGAAGATAATGATAGCGATTTATTTCATTTGACTACCGAACATAGAGGCATCATAAAAGATTTAATTGATAATTATAATCCTAATAAAAAACGCGTAGTAGAAGTTGAAATGAATATAATTCTTAGAGATAACGAACCGGTATATCAGAGGCCTAGACGTTTATCGCCGACGGAAAAAGAACAAGTAAACGCGCACGTGAACGAGTGGTTGGCCGAAGATATTATCCAACCATCGCTTTCGGAATATGCGAGGCCAGTGATTTTGATAAAAAAAAAAGACGGGGGAATTTGCTCTTTGTATTTTATTGATGAATCGCGTATGTACCGCATCTCTATTTACGAATGTTTTGTATACCTTTTATGCCAAGACAGTATAAAGCATAACAATCTATAAAGAAGTTGATAATTGAATTAGAAGTGTGTATATATAAAGAATAATTTTAATTTTATTTTAATAAGTTAAATGTATAATTTTAATAAAGTAAGCTATATATATATTACTCTTCAAAGTCTCATAGATTTTATAGTTGGGTATAATTATACACCATGAGATTACGGCTAATTGCGGCATGATCATGTACGTTGTTCTCCACTAATGACGATTTCGATAACATGTCGATGCATTTAATAATTCCGCCGTAATTGGAATGGCTATTATTACAATTAAATAGCATCACTCGCCGCATGCTCCACAATTCCGGTAACTTATCAATGTGTGTCTGGACTACCATTTAATAACGATGGGATATACAGCTGACCCCCGAGGTGAACGGAACGCGTTCGCCTTTGTATTTATATAGAAATACTCATATACATCCGCTGTTCTGCACGATTTTGATGACGTGTCGATGTGCCGTTTAATATCGACGCAGCGGGAGTCGTGTGTTTGCGTTCGCACGGGTGCATATGCGGCCGATCTCACCGATTCGTCATGATCGAACGGGACTATAGAGAGAACGGGCGGGAAGGGAAACGATATATATTCTCGCGGCTGCGAAAATGCCCTGCTGATTAAATCTATTTTGGGTAATCGACGATGTATGAATGATGGCGCGCTCGTAAGGGGTGCGTCGGATCTGGCGTCCGAGAAAATACGAGCTTATCGGGTTATAACGGCGCGGAACTTCCTCAGTATTTCACGGAGACAGTCGCGTTGTTTGTTCCCGAGCTAGGGAGTTTGCCTACGGAGCAAATCGGGCGATCGTCTCCCTCGCAATTAACGCTGAAAATATCAGACTTCCTCTAGTCATATCAGACAGCACGTTTCCTTTTTTTTTCTTTTTCTTTGAACAAGAAAAATACAAAAGAGAAAAAGCATCTCGCAGTGTGTATAGAAAAATTCGTATATTTTCACGTTAAGTCAGAGTGCGCATATATAATTGTTTTAGAATTTGAGTCATCGTTAGATATGAAATAGCGATATTTCATAAATCATATTTTTCTCATTTTTAAAATAAAATATATTATCGAAGTATTACACTCTAAAGTGTGAAATTATACAAAGTATGACATTAAAGCGGCTGTTTTGTAAATGCAAATAACTTGAAACTGCAAATATATTTAGAAAGAAAAAATAAATTATTTAATTGATTTGTTTTTCGTGGAAACGAATGCGCGAGAATACGTGTATGAGAAATAGGAAGGTTACTCCTATATGCACGGGATCGCCGAATGTACTGATGTCTTACTCGGTTGGCATGTAGGTAAGCTCTAAGCCGATAGTTCCTAGGATCGAAGACCATTATCACGTACGTACAGGCGATGACGTTTGCGTGTAACGCATTGTGCGAACGCAATTACGGGTCTCAGGACCGATAGATATCGAGTTTATGCTTAGTTGAAAACGATCAGGACTCCGCTTTCGTGCGTTCAAGAATCACTCTGCGCTTCGGAACTTAATAAGATTGCGCAAGATTATTTATTAGACTCAACAAATAAATTGCAGGGATAGATTTGAAAAATCACGGCTGTTTTGCGGTGTCCCAAAATACAGATTTGTTTTATCGGACGTTAACGAAGATTTAAGATTCCGGATTTGTTATAATTTTTTTTTTTTTATTATCATCCTTACATGTCTGGATTATTAAATTCTGAGATGCCTCAAAATGTTTAAAATATAATGCAATCACATGTTCGTTCATGTGTGAACAGGAATTTTTTGAAATTTGCGAGTTCGAAGAAGAATAATTAATGTATCGCATTAACAGATCGGATTTCGAGCTCTATTCGACAGGCGTTACAATTTCTACCTTAAAACGCGTCGGTTCTCTTTGACGCGCGTTGTTGGTTTTCAAAGCCAGACGTGTAGCGTCGATGATTGAATGTTTAGCATGTTACATGGCTTGCGTGGTATGAAATTACAGAGTCGATGCCCGTGCTACTCTTCGACGAGACAACATGTACAGGCACCAACGATACTAGTTAGGGTCACCGAGGGTTGTTTCGCGAGGGGGAAAATGGCTGGGCCGAACAATGTGGTGCGTGTGTTTTTTTACAATTTGCCTGAGAATAACCTTCAATTTCTCGCTGCGCCGAAAGCTCTCGCATACCATGAAGACCCTTGATTTTCTCACGTAGATGTGAACGTCTGTGTGCAAGTCGCGCGTATTAGTATCAGTGTAATCAACTCGCCAATTTTCGCCAGTTCTCGAGCTTTATGCTTGCATGGGACTTTTAATTCGTTATTAGGCCACGGGTTAAATTTAAAGGTGATTAATATGGGAACAAAAGGCTCATTTTACTAAGCGTAAGAGTAATTAGCATAAGAGAATGAAAGCAGAAAGATTATTTCTATTCAGATAATCTCATTCTATTCAGATAATGTGCTGCATAAATAGATATGCCAGATTTTATATTTAAAAGGTATTTTAAATATTACAATCACATTTCTAAGCAATGCTTAATAAAATTGGGACATCACAAAAAAATTTAAATAAAAAATTTTTTATTTTAGAAATATATGATGTTTCCCGATATATACACTTGAAAGCTGTTTAATAAATAATTTGCATATTTATTTTTACCTTCTAATCTTTTGATCTTCCTCTCTTAATACGGTCTCTTAATTTTAAAGATAGAAAATGGAATAAGAAATTATATACGTATAGTAGAATGAAAAATATAAGTATCTCTACGTTTGGAGACCGCTAAGAACAGAGAAACCGAAAATGATCGAAACTCACAGTTACAATTATCATCAATCGCTGTAATCTCTTTTGACGCATCCGCTGTCTCTCTCTCTCTTTCCCAGATAGAGATTTCCTTTGGCAGCGCACAGACGTAATGCGTTTCCGCAAAGAGCGTGCACACAGTGGCAATGGATTTGCGTGCTCAATCGACGCCGTAGAAATGCGCGGTTGATTTAGATACGCAGAGAGAGAGAGAGAGAGAGACGAGCAAACGGGAATGCGCGCGCGCGCGTCCTTACCGGGGATGAACTCTGAGTCACCCCTCGCGTTTCGGGGATGTAGTCTGCCAGCCATCCTCCCGTCTACCCCCGAGCAACCTCCCGATGGCTCGCCTGGCCCCGAGCTACGCACGCAATTACCATCCCTGATTGGATTAGGCGGCGTCTTGATTTGAGCCCGGCGTCGACAATCTCGCTCTCGAACGCGTTTACGCTGTCTGTCGGTAAAGCTACCGGAATTCGTTCTGCGTAGAATAATAATAACCAAGACCGAAAGGAGACGCATCTGCCGTATAAAACACGAAGTCGTTAAAGAAATAATTATATTAATAATTAGTTTCTAATGCATAACGCATTGATTTTTTTCCACAAACTACTGATCGAAATCATTTAAGTTCATTAATTTGACTAGTTCTTAGATATGTTCGTCTGAAAGATTAAATCAATTTTCATGATATGTAAAGAATATATTTATAACACATGAAGTAAGATTAAAAGTAATAAGATGCCAGAAATCCTCGTTGCGATGTTATTAATGCATTATCCAATAATAATTTTATAACGACAATTGGAAAATAAACGCTGCTTATTGATAATTTAATAAGTTAAAAGGAGAATCACTTAAAGCTGAAACGTTTTAAAAACGAATTAAATAAAAAAAAAATGGAATAATCACGGCTACAATGTTTTTCTCACCGCGTGATCAATATTTCAGCGTATGAATTGAACTTTAAATGTCGCGAGAGAGGCAATGCACGCGCGCGTGCCTAATGATGCACGTAACAGCCGCTTATTTTCTATTTCTTACACGCAATTACAGCTGTAACCGTCGACTGCGACCTGCCGGCCGCTGATTCGATTAGCGATTTCTAACACTCGCGCCGACTTAATGGCCGGCAATTAGGGTCGCTCGGAAAGCGACGGGATGTCACGCACGGTCGTTCGTTGCGAAACGCGACGCATTTAGACGCATGCACCGGGCTGCGCTTGTGTGCGGCAGATACGCTTATGGCAAGGCACTTATACCGGTCGACGAGCACGCTCGCCGTTTTCGGCACATACATTTTTTATGCGGACTTTTCCCCAAACTTGTTTTCTATGACATCTCTGATATAATTCGATTTTTATCGCAAAAAGTGTCATCAATCGTAGATATATTTAATGTTGTTAGAAGTCCAACTAAGAAGAGTGCTCTCGTTATATTCTTGAATTATGAGCGAGTTATTTTTCGCGAATCAAGCTGGTACAAATATATCTTATTAATATATCATATAAATTATTTTAGAATTATTATTTTGTGATTATTTTCAAAGTCGTGTATTTTCAATATACATATTTTATTGTATAAATCAATTTTGTTGAAAGCGAAAAAAATAACGATTTTATACTAGAAAATATATACATAGTACTATATACTATGCAGTAAATAAATAGGAAGCAATGATGAAAATTTCGCGCAATTTTTAAACGCACGCGCGAAGCATTAAAGCTATATTGATTGACAATTCTATTCCAATTCCGCGATAGAATCATCGACGAGCTCGAAAACAGCTGGAATCGTAACTCAGGATAACGGAGAGAATTCGAAGGTTCGCGAAAGGAAGACTATAAAAGGCCAAGGCAGTTATAACATTACGATCATCATTCGATGTAGTAGATATCCGTTCGCGGAAGTTATATCGATTATATCGATACGAAGTAGTGTAACTTGATCGCGATACAATAAAATCACTCTGCATTATTGAACGATACGTCTTTGAGATATTCAAAATCGCAATAAAAAAAAGTATAAAAGATTGCGAAAATTCTCCAACATTGCACGCTTTGCACAATTCTTACGATTGTGAAAAAGCTTCCTTAGAAGAATTTTTGCACGAATGCAAAAATCAGGGCGGCGCATTTCATCCAAAAATCCTCTGCAAAACGCAAGCTTTGCGCCTTCCACACGCGTGCGTCGTATCGCGAACTTACGACGGTGGAAACGAACAGTTTCGCACCACGTAATGATTTTCGGCGCTCATGCGTGAGCGAGCAGGCGTGTATGCGTAAACTAAAACGATTAGGAAGGTGAGAGCTAACGCCGTTTCGCCCTCGCAAGAGCAGACGTAGCGAAGGAGAGAAGGGTGAAACGTACGGCAACTCGGCACGGAACTGAATTACGCATAATTGGCCTGGCGAGTTTAAAATATATTTTCGGTGATGTGCGATTCCGCCTCTCTTTCTCCTTCTTTCTCTCTCAGAGAACCAGCCATTAGTCCAGCCGCTCGTTATGTTCCAAGCCGACGACGGCAATCCCATTTCCGTAATCCGAGTCCACCATAGTCTCGGCCGATACACAGGATGATTAGGAACATGCAAATTCTCGAGAATTTAGAACGATCGCGAAGGAAATCCTTGAGAGCCGCCACACATTCCTTTGCCGTAATTAAAGAGTTTTTTTGGGACTAAACGCGCTTACAGAGACTAGTCTATACGAATAAAATTGCATCTATACAGATACCAAAACACTGCATTTTTCTACAAATAATATAGATAATTCTGTAGGAATGCGAAATGTATGTCTTTGAGTTCTTATAGCGAATGTTTCACATCGCTATGTTGTGGTCTATCACTAAAATGTCAATACGATGGTACTCGATCGTGAATAAATACCCGTAATTTAATTAATTTTAGATAATGATAAAATAATACTCGTGATACGTGCATACATTCAACAGAGTCTTATACGATTTTTTCGTTCAATAAAATATACGTCTATTATATTTTCTGCAGTTTCGATATTACGCGAGCGATTGAATAATTCTCTTTCGTACATTATTCAATTTGCAACTCGATTTTGCATTAACAGAACATCGACGGCGAAGCTTGAAAAAATTTTCATAGTTTATATCAAATTTCATGCAGAATTAATTTTAAAATAATCACGAATTCCGTCGTTGTAGCTTTCTTCACAGTTTTATAACATAGCTCCCATAAAGCATAGATACGAAATTCTGTTAATATACGCAAAATTTTAAATAATGAGTAATATAAGAATAAAGAGAATAAATTTTCATATAACGAGGAGAAGAAATTGTTTTTTCAAAAATATCAATTTTACATTTTATTGAATGCACCTTGTACCTTGGAAAGATACATGGCAACCGCGAACAAAATAAACAATTTATCATTTCATCCGGAAGAAAAAGAAAGGATCTTTGTGCAAAGACGGCTAACGCGCCGGGATACAAGTGCACTGCGCAATTACCGATCAACAATTCCGCGGGGGACGCCGATCGGCATAGTTCCCTGATAAATGTCCGACGGGGTTATTGCGAGCTCGCCAATAAAATACTTGTTCCGCGGGAATGAATGGGCCCCGGTCGCGAAGTTAACTACTGGCCCCGAGTATCCCCCGTACGGAAACTATCAGAGAACAATTCCGGAACCGCCTACTCCGCAATGGTACCCGCGGGATGCGAAGTAGGACGACAGCCGCTCCGTTGTTGCTGAGGATGACGTTTCTTGGTACACAGAGGAAATAAAGGTAAGAGAAAAAGAAAAGAAGAAATCCCGAGAAATATGAGAACGGAAGAAAATTAAAAGAAAGCAAAAAAACAGAAGGATAAGAGTGAATAGATAAAGTGAATAGTATAAAAGATAAAAATAAGGGAAGGATAAAAAAAAATGAAGAATTAAAAAGAAGGGAATGAAAGAAGAAAAAGCAGCAAGGAAAACGAATATGAAAAAGACAGAAAAAACGAGAGATTAAATATGGAAGAAATGAGAAAGAAAGAAGTAAATTACAGAAGTTATAATCAGTAAACTAGAAAAAAAACAAGGAAGACAAGACACCGGGAAACGAGAAAATGTAAGTGATAGTCGGAAAACAGTCGAAGAGTGGAAGAGTATCTGTAACAGAGAAAGGAGGGAAGAAAAAAGGAAATAGAGACTCTGGGACGAGAGAGTACAAGAAAAGACGGAAGAAGGGGAAGAGAAGATCGCGAGGACCGATGAGTGGAAGGAGTAATAGACAAAGAGAACGAAAGGGGATGGATGGACGATGGTGGTCGGGAGGGCTGTCGGAGCCCCCTATTATCGGGAAATTAAAGGCAGTAACTCATCTCGGGACTTCTATTAGACTTTCGCTGGTCAGGGCGGTCGATATTACTTTCGATATGAACGAGCCACTAAATTAATATCCACAATGCACTGGCAATTATGAACGGCCCTTATTCCACCCCTTCCTCCGTCGACGATGTCGAGGGTGCGTCGATTATACGCGCCAACACTACGGTTTTCAGGACGCGCTCTCAGAAGATATTGCGCGACCACCGATCGTCCAATAACTGACGATAAAGTAAGATTATTAATATTCTCGGTTATAACGTGTAAAAACGTTTCTTGCATGATACATGAGTCAACAATAAAAGTGAACAGTAAACAAGTGTTAATTATTAACGCGTGATATGAAAATGGAATAATAACATTTAATCAAGAAAAAAAATGTTTTTAGGTGCGCAGGACGTTAAAAAATTCCATTAATATAATATAATGTTCTATAAATGCAACACAACAAAAATTCCATAATTTATCTCTTCAAAATGAAAAGAATGATTTTAATAAAAGAAGCTTTAGATTTTTGAAATTTAAAATTTCTTAAAAAATTTCTGTCCGCGTCTGTGACTGGCAAATATCCTGTAACTGAAAAATATCCGTCCGACAGCATCCGTGCATATATCAGATTATCAGAGGCATCCCTCGTGAATCGACAAAGCGAAAGCTCTCGTAGCACTACGACAGCGCGCCTTTTGATAACACGCACGTGCTAGTCGGGAGAAGAGACACGGCGCGGCACGCGCTGGACCGAAAGAGAGGATGATTCTGCGACGTCAGCGTGACCATGCAGGATGACCGTGGTCTTTCTGCAGATTTATGTGGATAAGCGGAAAGCAACGCAGCTTTTTGTAATTCGATAAAGCCGACGGCCTATCCACGAAATTGGCCGCGCATGTTCGCTCGACCATGGGCGCCGCAAGAATGATATAAGTCGCGTGTTAAGCAAAATTTCGCGAAATAATTTCATGTTAAAAATCGTGGATTTTATAATGCACCGTTTAGAACAGATGAAATATTCATTATTCGCAATGTATTAACATAAGTATAAAATAATGCTCATGTACACATTTTAAAGAGATACAAGAAGATGTAGTTTCTATCGGAGAAGAGAAAAAAGTTCGATGAAAAAATGTCGTTTCATGAATTAACATTTTTTGTAAAATAATAGTTATCATCAAATGCACAAGTTTGATAATACTAAATCTTTAGACTACGTGTGTAAAAGTGTACATGAAATTTTTGGCGGCGCCCATGTATTAAATTCGGCTTTTTTCGATACGTCACGCTTGTTTCGCACAAAGCAGCGATCAATGACGATTTCAAGGATTTCCGGTAATTCTGCCGAGGGATAACATCTGCGATTGGCACGTTTACACGACGCGTTTCCCGTTAGTCACGATTATTGATTTCGTTCCCAAAGCCTCGAATTTTTATAACGAATTTTGATCATGATCATCGTCATTCATCATTGTTATAATTCGTTGTTATCATTGTTAAATTTCTTGGATACAATTAACTATATATATCAAAGACGCAGAAAATGAAATGTGATCTTGGAAATACGATAATAGATAATGGCAGAATTGGGAATATCGATCTATTATCTCACGATATTTAAATACATGCTATCTCAGTTATTCTATAAGAATTATATATCAAAGCCGTATTAGCTTCTAGAGAAACTAAAATGTTTTCGTACATTTCGTGCCATAGAATGCTGGAGACAGTCTCGACCGGTATTCAAGGGTTTCCAATTACGTGGCAGCACTTTGTATCCCGCGTTGCTTCCCTTCCGACGGAATGACTTTCGTCGAAATGAAAAAGAAACGTGGCATGAAGCAGAAAGACGCGGAATCAGGCGAGAACTGGCAAGGACCTTGTTCGGCACAGGCCGCCAGATATTTAACGGAGCGTATGAGACACGTTGCATCGAGCTGTATTAATTACGATGTTTCACAAAGAATTCTTTTCAAAGCAATACGCGGAACAACAAAACCGCGTGATGTTGCTTGCAAACGAACGAAAATATACATTCTGAGAGAGAGGAAGACTCATCCACAGAACGATAGCTTCGTTCGAAATTATGTACTTATTTTAAAATTAATTAATTAAAATTATTGACACTTTAACACCATAGAATTTCACTGATGATAACTGCATCGCTTTGTGTACAGTGTTACTGATCGCGTTGCAAAGTTATCAATTGTAATCTGACAAAAGGTCTGTTCAAAACCTTAAATCTCGACGCTGGAATTGATGGGCGCTCGAAGACGACGCTCAATGAACCATGACCCTTTTAGTATGCTAATCGGACATAATATCGATGAATTTATGACGTGGTATGACTCTGCTCGTGACACGTCGGCATTTCAAATGATCCGAATGGACGTATTTCCTCGGCTTCGGTTGCATCAAGGCGCATAATGCAACGACATGATAATACAAAGCTTGACGCGCCAACTACAAGCTGATAGTATAGCGTATGTATCTATTCTATAGTACCATATTTCGTGAATTTCCATTTGCGCGTAATCTACAGTAAAATATTTATGGAGAAATATTCGTTCTCTACATAGATCACTTTACATTTCGTGAATTGCCGACAAGTGTTGTTAGCACAATAAAAAAAAAATAAATTTTCTTCGAAAAGGAAACTTCAGTCAGTAACTATTTTTTTCCGAATACTCTATATTTGAAAATATTCAGCTAATTGAAAGAGAAAGAACATAGAAAAATTATTTCTTTGCTAAAACGATTACCGGTAAAAATACATGGTGTTATATTTTCGTCCTGACATACATGCAGTTTTTCAATTTCGGAAATTAATTTAGCATTTCGTAATAAGTACGCTCTCTCCGATACGTAACTCATTCCGTCTGGGTAAATGAATTTATTTTCGTAACTGCCCCGACACGCTCGCGACGGCACGCACCTTCGTCGCCCACGCGTGGACACAAAAGTACGGTGCATTACAAGTTCCACCTCGCTCTTCGCCGAAGGTCACAAATTCCAATAGCTCTTGTGCGGTTTATACACCGTAGAACTCGCCGTTCATTTCTGAATCATCATGTTTGGAATAGATGAATTGACGTTACTTTGCCATAAAGAGAGCGTGAAAATACGAAATGCATTGTTATTAAAAATTCGCGACTATTTACTGCCAGAGGATTCACATAAATATTGTGTAAAGGCTATTATTTAACGTATATATGATAGAAAAGTTCATTCAGTATCGTTAGATGTATTTTAAGGACTATCTGAATGGGATAAAATTGCATATTGTGCTAATAATTAAAAATGTGTTGAATCATGAGAGAAGAAATATATTATACAAAAAAAATATTTTTCTATTAAAAAAAAAATATAGGCAAATCTCTCTAATTTCTCTATAATTTCATAACGATATTAATAATTCGCCTAACTAATGTCGCGTTCATTTTTGTACCTATTCATTTGTATGTCAGGAGTCGCATTTCGAAGAGATGGAAGCGCAAGGTCGCAACTACGAAGGACTGGCGGTAGTCTACACGGTTGGTTTACGCGAGCAGGAAGGAACCGCGATAAGAGAACTCTCGCCGTTTCCGTTCCGAGGGACAACATGGGAAATCGTTCTCTGGAATGAATAAAAAGGGACGCTAATGAGGCCCCTCACGCTCATAGCTCGCGGAAATCGCCCGCCATTCGCGATAAGCTCGATCGAAACGATTCACTTCGCGCGAACATGCAAAACATTTATCTCTCCTCTTGTCTCTGCATTACGAAATCAGTTAAAAAGCGCATAGATATTATAAATTTTTAAGTAATATTAATTATAAAATATTTTTCTAAGTATTTTTTTTTTAAATGTGTGAATATTATATAATATATATTGATCTCTCTGTCTCTAGATATATAAATGTGTGTATGTGTATCTGTGCAAATACATATTGATCTTGAGAGAAAATCATAATACATACATATATACTTATGTCAAAGATTAGACAAGAGCAATGATGAAGAAAATTATCAAGAAGATATCTAATTATAAATTTGCCAAATCATCCAAAACATCGCCGCAAAAAATACCTCAATAAAAAAAGATTCATTAACTTAATTAAAAACGTAATTGCAAATTTATGGTAATAATAAATCTTACGAGGTGCTCTCTTAAGAATTTTTAACTGTGTACAGGAAATAAATGTCGGCCTGTAGGGGAACGTCGCATAAATCCATGTACGAAGCGGATTCCTGTCTGGAAAGCAAGACGCTCGCAATCCGCAACACTGGCACCGTGCGAAATTCATTGCGAGGGGGGAGACAAATCAGGCGCGCGAAATTAACAGCGCGCATGCATAATTAACGTTGCTCGCGCAGTCACGCACACGCAATTCCATGTGCATCAAATCGAATCGAATCTATCTTACCGAATTTGCAGTTCGAATCTTACCTTGCCAAAAGCCATCGACGTCTTTTCGATCAAATAAAATATAACATATCAATATTAATTAAAATTAATAAAAATGTCTTTCTCCGAACTCACACACAAATTCATCAAAAAACAACTCTCTACTGAATTCTATCTTTTTTCGAACATATTTTTAATATTTTAATTAATATTTTAAAAGTATTTATATATATGTATGTGTATGTTTATAAATTAGTAATTAAAATGTCATATATATGTTGATTTTGTCGGAGCCAATAATTTTCGAAATTTATCTAAAAAAGCTCGCATTGATCTTTACCATTGCGCGATCTTTTTATGGAAAAAAAAAAAAACGAGAAAGTGCGTTTTTTTCTATTATTGTAACAATTATCAACTCTTGGCTGCAAAATTGCGTCTGCCGGATGGGAAGACAAGGGAGGGTAAGTTGTAATTGCGCAGTTACACGTGGAAATTGCGAAGCTGCAAATCTGGCGTCTGCCATACAGTTGAGTGGCGTAAAGGACTTAGCCGCGACGACGGCGTCGACTGGTGCGAATGCAATTAACCCTTAACCTGCGATGCGAAATTTTGATGCGGTTATCTATAACGCGATTAATTAACAAACTTGCGTAATTCGGCCGCGCTGTGCTCGACTGCGACGCGTAGTACGTCAAAATCGAAATTAACAAATCACGAGAATGATACGTAATAACTTTCATCCTAACACGAATTGCTAATTAATATGATTTCATATTTAGTATTAATTATGTTACATATAAATCACACAACGCACGATGGCATTCGATATACTTATATTTTGCCTAGTTTCGTTTATTTCGAACATCTATTTTGCATTTACTATATCTTATCATATACTGCAAAAAATATCACATAAAATATTCCAAAATAAACTAATAGCTTATGGATTTTACATCCCCTTCAATTTCTTAGCAGCAATTCCATTTAATGAATTGTAATAGATTGAGACAAACTGAAATTCTCTTCACATTCCTATACTTAATAATTTATTAGCGCGGAACATAATCGCGAGCAAACGCAAAGTCCGAAGAGAAAAATTATCTGCGAAATAAAGTCAAACAGAACGGGATATTTTCTCGTGTCGAGTAGAACGCTCTTAATATCGCTATAACCGAAACTGCAAATTCAGCGCCGGCACTCGACGCTGGAAACAACGCGACGCCACTTATTTATCCGTCGACGCAATGCCCCATACTCGGATCGGGAAAATTTCGGCAGTCCGTTAATGGTCGTTATCGACGACACATGTGTGCGGCCCGCTGTGCCACGTGCGTGGAAAATCCGCAACGGGCCAAGGGGAAAAGTTCGACATCTGTCCGCAACGCGGTTGCAGCAATACGCGCGTATTTCGTCGCGCCCGATAAACGCGACGCTCGTGACGTCTTTATGATGCGTTTCGTTACACGCATATTGGACGTTCGCGAATATTGAGATGAATGGGCAGAGCATATATGCTGCGTGTGTACTTTATTATGCAGGAATTTATATTATTTTTCTCGCTTGGCGGTAATGATCAAAAAATTTATTATATCATTAACTTTTGCACTAAAACACTGTGTATGTGTGTGTTGATCGTCAATAATAAATATTAATTTTTATCATAAGCTTTTATAAAATATTTATTTAAAAAATCGTGATTTAAAATATATATTAAAAACTCTTGTAATCGTCTATCTAGTTTACATGTATATTGAGACAGAATCTTTTATAATGGCTTTAACGTATCAAGAACTTTTCGTCTTTAATGTACACGAAACCAAATCCACCGTAAAAAAATCCTGAACGAATCCACCGAATAATAAATTCGCTTCCTTCATTTTATGGACGATCTGTTCCATTAATAAACAAACAACGACGCATAAAGGGGTTAATGGTTCCTCTCGTACCGCAATAAAACTCATCTTTCTTACACATCACGACTTGAGCGCGCTATGAAGAAGTGTTCGCCGAGATCCGCCGCGGAAGAAAGTGCAGAAGAAGCGAACGTGCAAAGGAAGAAGAAAAAGGTATTGGACGAAGAGAAGGGAAACGGGAGAGAGAGGAGAGGAGAGTAGACCGAACGGAGGAACGAAGAGCGCCGAGTATATCTCGCAATACAGTAGCCACGCCGAAGGTGTATCATAGCGGGGCCCAAAGTGTTGGATGCTCGTGGGACGTTCGGACCCCTTGCAGAAACACGATGGAGACGGTAGGATAGGAGAGAGCGTGAGGAGAAGGAGGAGGACAAGGGATCAGGAGGGAGAGACGGCGTTCCGTCTTACCTTGTAATTTACTCACCGCGGGCCTCAGGCTATCCATCTCATGGCATAACTCAGGGATGGGCCTGTCGGGCCCCTGGAGTGTCGTTTCGTGCAAGCCGCTGCGCGATTTTTCACGATTTGTTGAACTTATGCAATTTTTTTTTTTGCAATCTTTTAGCTTTTCTTGAAGGATTTCGATACGATTTAAAGAGTCACAAAAAAATCGGCAATATTCTATAAATGCTTCTTTAAATATAGTATATATTTTTCTGATATGTATCAGTATCATAATTTATGTTATGCATTTCATAAATGTGGCATAATATATACAAAAATTGCTATAAATATTTTTACGTAATTTTTACGACTTTTGTTTTTTTTAAAGTATAATTTTGTTATAATAATTGTAACATTATTTTTAGCTACATTTTTCTTTCTTTCAAAATACAAAATTAATGATTAAAAACTCAAAAAAAAAAAATGATTTGAAAAATTAGTATGTTATAGGATAATTGTAGTAAGAAGATATTTGTGTTTTAGGATTAAATATCTCGATGAAAAATGGAATAATGATCATTAAAATAATGTCTTATATTGCACACAATATATTAATTAATTATAGAAAAGTTATGTGCTACAAATGGTTATAATGGAATTAAAATTGCATTAATTACGATGAAAATTGATTTGAAAATTAATATCGCGATTATGGAAGCGAGACGTTTTCCAAACAGATCGAATTTCCAAACGATCGATGATCCGCATATTCATATTCAGGAAAATTCGAGTGTGAAATTCTGTTTTAGATGGAACAGTTATGTAAAATTTATATTAAAACACTTGTCGTACCTGACTGTAGAAATATAGCGCAAAAACCGATACTGGAATAAATTTTAATTAGCCGTCAGGATCAATTTAAATATATTTATCATTCGTTTATATAGGGAAAGTAAACTCCGTCGAAAACAGGGAATTATGCGAACATATTTTCGTGTTAAAAAAAATAATATAATGAACAATAATCAGCATCAGCAGAATAAATTGTATTCTTGTATTGAATATATTAAATGCCTGAATTTACGAAATCTACCTTGTAAAGCCATAATTATGTCTTATCTAATAGCTTTATTTAAACGATGTACATTCAAAATTATCTATGATTTAGATCAATTTATGATTTCCTTCTAATTGTTCCACAAAATAATTTGTATAAAATCTTTATAATATTTCTATTAAGGGCAAGTATTTTGCACATAACGCGATTTGCATATACTGCATTTCGATAGCAGCGATATGGACAATGGATAGTCAGATGGGTTACGCGAATTACGAGGATTAGTAGTCGCGACGCGTAATTGAGTGATTGCGGATGCTACGAAGAAAAACGGCGGTTGTCAGCGGGCGGAACGACGTCGCGGAAACAATAGACGCGGAGATATAACGCGATCGTAAATTCTATTATCTTCAATGGCATTATTTGTCACGTTCGATCGACCAGAGCCATCTCCACTTCAATATACAGGGTGCTTCAGGCGAAGCGCGTTTCCTCATGGGCTATAAAGGCTAAAGGTCTAAATTTATATAAGAAAAGTTAAGAAAATATCAAAAATATATATTAAAAGTATATATGTGTATATACTTATATATAATATGTATGTATATATTAAATTTTTCAAGTATATCAAGAAAAAATTTAAACATTTAATTCGACAAATTGTTACGCGAATCAATATCATTCGTAGATATATCTCTAAAAAACCTCACGATCTAAAATATCAAAATACTAATAGTTCTAAGTGTCAAAGGCTTTTAACCGGATCGTAAAAATACTCCTTTATGACTTTAATTCGGGAAAATAATTTTTAATACTTTTTCGAACTAATTCAAAATAATTTCAAGATACGCTTCTCAAACGTAATTACCTTGTGACAGGCATGATCAATAAAGTGCATTTCTTAGCACGTCCCTGCGCTCGAAGGCGAGCTTCAATACAACGCTGCATACGTTTAGCTAAATTACACTCTATATACACCGTTATTATTTCACGGATGCCGCTGATGCACCCTCTCACGTCTGACGCCTTTTTCTCATCTCCCTCGCTCTCCCTGGACCCCTTCGTCTACAACTGCCTGAAGCTCTCTCGCCGTGGCCCGACGAAAAAGCGGCGGATCACGTACCGCGGTAGGTAGGTAGATACGTACCTGCTCGTATCACTTCTTGATTGCGCGCAACGTGGGTGAAAAAATGCGCGTATGCGAGCGCCGATGCATGCACAAGGCGGTGACGAGTAAATATTATCATATAGCTCGCATACGTGATTCACACACGGCGTGCCGTTAACCCCCTCAAAAAAAGTGGTCGCATTTGAATCCGCGTACATTTTATTTCTTTCTTTTAGAAACACACACACACATACGTGTGCGCGCGCAAAGATTGCGGTTTAATCTTTTCAAAATATCTTAACAAATATATGACTATAAAATGATTTGGTTTTTTATTTTTAGTTTGCAGGTAATAGTATTTTGGAAACTAGAGTTGCTTATAATATCTTTATCTAGCATTAGAATAGAATGTCTATAAAAATTTCGATATTTAATATTTTGTTAATTTTATATAGTATATAAATCTCCCATACAAAAAAAAAATAACACTTCCTGCTAAATAAATGAAATATTGCTAGTAGTACTTAAAAAGATTAAACTGCTGTCCAAAAGATTATCATAATCATGCGACACAGAGAAAGGAGGAAATAAATATACAAAGAAGAAAAATATAAATGCGAAAGACAGAAAAAGAAAAAGTCAGGAAAAATGTAAAGAATTACACTATGCAAAAATTATCCTTATTAATGGGTCAAAGTTTGCAGAAATTATACAGCGACGACGACTGTAAAAATGCAATACCTGAGCGCATTTTTCTTCAAAAAAGTTTTACTGCGCGTGAATTATATTTAACGCGAAGACTTCTGCAGAAATTGTTGCTTCGCGAAAATTACTTCATTTCTTTGGATCTTTATTCAAGAAATATCACCTAAATGTATTATACAATAGTATAATAATATATCCGCGTAGCATAATTTCTTTAAGTAACTGCTGGCTGCCCAATAATAATTGAACATCGTTTATTGACAAATTTAATTAGTAATTTAATAATTTAATTATCAAAACAATTAATAACATAATTTAATCATTAAAGCTCATTAATGATTCATTAAATCGACTAAGAAATTTCTTCTCTAAATCAAGGTGTTAAATTATGCACTCATCAGAAGGATATATGATAATATATCAGGCAATATACATGATAATATATCAGGCAATGTACATGTTTATATTTCAACCCGATGATTAAACCTCATCAGGATAACACCGATTAAGGAGGGCTGAATTCTTCCAGCCAATCCTCGCAGTTTTTATCTTCGAAATGGTATGCCTCGATGCCGTTGCATAAATTAACCATAATTACAGTTTATACATATTATCATTATATTGCATCGAATTACACTTTATTAGTATTATTATTTCGCGAGTTCTCGTTCTGCCGACGCCTTATTCTTCTCGACGGCAAAAAATACAAATCATCACAACATCTCTCATGCTAATAAAATCATATTTCTTTGTTGCATTTCGCGCGTTGTAAACATTTATTTTAATTTTTTTAAATGCAATATAGAATTAGCTCAGAAATGTGTTCAAATTGTAATGATTGTACAACGATTGTACGATAACATTAACACGTTTATGTTGTACAAATTTTTCCGTTTTTATGGGTTTTATATGCATATACCAATTAAGCTCGTAAACTGTAATTATGCAAATAAATTCCTATTTATCTCCTTATTATTGGTCATGCAAGATCTCTGATAAAAAAAATTAATATGAATATATAAATCTGAATAAATATGAATTAATCCTTCTCCGAAATCCGATTTTTCTTACTTCAGGGGACAGCGGAATTATGACTTCCATAATTATTCTTCTAAAAGAATATAAGCTTTGTGCTCATCAAAATGCAAGGTGGAATATTTTAGGTGAGCGAAAAACAATAAAGGACTGTATAAAGAGCTCAGTTAAATGAAACTAATAATTCCTTTTATATTTGAAAATATTAACTGAACTTTAATTTTATATAGAAATTAAAAATAAATAATTAAGAAATATTTTTTAATGACGTGTAAAATAATTGTTTTTTATACTCAAGTTTGTTTACTTTTAATCAAAGAATTATGATAAATAATTCGCTCGACCAGAATTTAGAGATAACAGATATAAATTAACGTTTGTTTTAATTAATGCTTTCGGTGTTTGTAACGAGTTGATAGGAACGATTAAAAGCGCGCTCGGCTTTTACGTTTGCATAAATTATTAATAATAATTCGTTGAAGTTCACAATCGTTATCTCCGGCAGGCATATTAATTTTGTCGACATTCGAATGGCGGATATCTCGCGCTGCATGTCACTGCGATCGACGTCGCGGCCCGTCAATCCGTTATTCTCCCCCGTATTTTTGATGAGCGTGTCTTCGTTATAATTATTAATTACGATAAATACACATGGCGCATACTTTTTCGAAGCCCTGTCTATCAATGCTTACACGCAAACGCCAGTAGATGTTACATGAAATAATTACATGGAATATATTCGCATAAAAATTTATTTGATTGCAGAATGAAAAGTCGACGTTTGCAAAATCAATTATCTTTTTGCTACTATTAATGTAATAATGTTATTGACCTGTAATTGACGTATTCGACGTACGTAATATCAAAAATTATGAATTACATACAGATAAATTAGAATGACTGGAAACAATATTTTTACTGTATATGACAATTGAAATATATAAAGAAATGGAATTGTAACACTTGAGCAATTAATGTTCTTCCTGGTAGAAAAATAATACTATACTAGAGTAATTAGTAATCCTAATTATGATTTATTCAAGATACAGTACGTAGAAGAAATTAAAAATTTGTTTAATTAAATTTTTTTATTTATTTAATATTTATTTATAATGAGTATAAAATTGCTAGAATTTTAAGGACTTACTTTAAAATATATTTTTTAATATTCCATGCTCTCTGAATAATTAGCTGTAAAAAATCAAAACTATATTGTATAACTGCTGAGTGCATCGTTGCATCCGGAGCGAGTCTTTCAAAACTGCCACGCGAAAGCGAGCTGCTCGATAGTTCGGTATACGCGTGTCGACATTCGAGCCGCGAGCCCATCGCGAAATCTGTCGATAACATTCGCGCTTGGCTTACTTCCAGCCTCGAGAACGAACAAAAACGACGAAGAGCGTGTAAAAAGCGGCGTAAAGAGCGTCAGCGACTAGCGCGATCGAGACTTCCGGTAACTTTAATTAGTGGTTTCCGATTCGTTAGCGGTGCGATACGTGAGAGGAATTTTCGTCCGGCGAAAAAATTAGCATTTTGCCCACCATTGGCCTTTCAGCTAATTCGCCAAGACATGCCTCTTGGTAGCACGCGTAACAGAAAAAGCCTCGACAGTTGTAGCAGAGTTAACTGCGGAATTTTAATTCCGAAACGTAGAGAATTCGATTGTTAATAAGTCGATTCACATTTGTTGTTTCTGAATATACGCGCTTCTCATTATGATCAGTAATTTGAATAAAGATATTACGAAGAAATTTTTCATTATATTGTAATTTCTGATTTTGTGAAAATACAAATGGGAATATTAGATATTAAAGCAAATTTAGATTGTCTAACAGGTAACAAAATAGTCTCGAACGTGTTATTGAAAGAGTAGAGGATTGTAGCAAATTTGTGATATATACACTTTTAAAAAGTTAATACGAGAGAGAGAGATAGAAGAAGAGGGAGGATTCCGTGCACGTATAGGATCTCAGAAAATGAAAAATAATCAACAGCAATACGACCCCCCGGGAGCCGATCCTTTCGTTCCTCTAATTTCGGAGAGTTACGCTTCTGACCGCGCGTAATCGAATAACATGGAATTGCGCAGAACTTATACTATTGCGAGCGGAATTGCGGAATATAATCGTGGACTAGTAGAGTTGCTTCTGGGAAAGTTGTATGAGCGATCTACCTCCCCGCATCTTTCAGTTTAACTAAATTCCAGTTCCTCGCATTTAATCAACCATTTTATTTTTAATTTTCTTTTGCTTTAATATTATTGTATACGTAATCTAAAAAAATTGTTACATTTGATGAAATGTTATTTGCTTATATAAAATTTCTCTCTCTCTTTCTAAATAATTCGAAGCTTTTACTCCTATCGTGTATTGTAAAATAATTATCTATAATTAATAACAAATATGTTTATAATTATAATAGAAAAGGCATATAGACATAATTAATTATAATAAATCTATAATTAACCATTATAAATTGTTCTAAATGATAAAAATGATAAAAATGATAACAAATGTTAATAAATAATCCATTTTTTTATTTTCTGTAATCTAATCTGTATAATATTAATTTTTTTTATTAATATTTTAAGTATCTGCATTAATAAAAAAATTAATTGATTTGAATTATTGCAAAAGTTTCTAGGAGAGACGAAACGAAATATATATTTACATATATTATATAATTAAAATGGAAAACCCGTTGTTTTTCCCATCTCTCTTAAATCTTAATAAAATTTTTTGCATTTGTCTCTAATAATCTTTGCAGTAAATATTTTTAGAGGCATCTAAGAAGATGATTTATACTGCAAATTTGTCGTAAATCGCGCAGCCATAAAAATAACTTACACGTCTTCGTTAGAAACAGGTTTTGCGATAAGACCAACGCGGGAAAGCAGAAAGAGCGGAAAACGCGTTAAAGCGTTTCATATAATGAAGACAAAAGCATGGTCGCAAGAGATTGTCAGTGAATTTTTTAGGGTCAACTCGTCACAATTAATTACACCTTCGTCTTGAAGGAGCGCTGAAAAATTCTGCAAAAGATATATCTCTCTCTCTCTCTCACTCACTCTCAAAAAAACTTTATTATGCCGAGCGGAGTTTAAAAGTCAAAAGCCCTTTGCTCGGTTTCATAACGATTTATTTTAATTAAAGTGTCTTCAAAATGATTACGGAGAACTGGTTTCTGGAGAACATTCGATTCTATATAACGATATCGAGCTTTCTTGATTGTTTTATGATTTAAGTCACAAACGTTTTATTTTCTCATTGATAAGCGGTATTGTGTTTATTTCTATTTTAAAAGTAACAAGAGTTCGCTTTTAAGACGACAGATTCAATTTGATAGGACAAAAGGTGTTAAGATGGTAAGGTTGTAATAGCAAAAATAGCTTTGTTCTATAGTCGAATATATATTCCTACTATTTAATTAATTAAAACTTCCGTAGAGATCGAATGCATACTATTCGTCGCACCCTGTCATTGCAGCTGCTCATCGACAAAGCCTTGAAAAGACTAGTATCGTAATAGTATATCCTTGGCTAAACCAAGGGACACTAATTACTCACGTACTTTTGAAGTGCATTATAGTTTCACGTAGTATATACAATTCACCGGCCTCTCATCGGTACTCAATTCTATCGAGGCGATCATTAAGTTTTGCGCGAGGTTGACCAGGCGAGTGGAAGCTGTAAAATATATTTTTTCTTCTTTATTTTGACCTCTTCGAGATTGAAAGTGCGCGCACGTTCTTTTCATTATGCTCGAGAATTTTAACCAATCTCATAAGTCGCAACTAGTTGTTTCACATTCCACGGAACGAAATTGCGGTGAACATCGAATTTTACTGTGATGGCAGAACTCGCAAAGTGGAGTCCGATCTTTTACCTCAGATTGTAATGAGTTACAGTTTATGCACTAGATTCGTTTTATTGTCTTGTATTCTAGAAAATTAGATTGCATATGAGATTATATTCTGATAACATTTCGATCATCAGCTATTTTCGTGCAAGAGTATTATAATTTGTTTTTTTTTTCCACTTTTTCTCCAATTGTTTTTTATATTTCAAAGACTTCAAATTTTCTCTAAGGTATAATCAATTTAATGTTCGTTGGAGAACTCCTAATCGAATTCTAGTGCATCCTGTATTTAAATCATATATTACGAATATTCATTCGTAAAAAAGAGAGCTAATTGGAGGGACATAATTACCCGGAAATTAAACTATTTTCCGCGCGCAGGCGTCGGGTGCGCGTTTAAGAGTTCAATGTTTCACGACTCAGAAAATAAAAAGAAAGAATTGAGAGAGAAGAAAGGTGGCTTGAGAAAACGGGCGAGAGGATTAAGAAGGAGAAAAAAAGGGAGAAGGCTCGCGGATTCGCGCTTGCACACGCGCTTTAGAGGGTCACGTATTCGGCCGGAACTTCGCTCCTTAGGTCTAATTGTTACTTAGTTTTAATTGCAGCCGTCCGCGCGCGCGCTGCACATAAGTGGCCCGGCGGCCGTTTGTTTCTCTTTTGACGTCGCGAGAGAAGAGAGAGAAAGAGAGAGAATGAGAGAGAGAATGTGTGAGAGAGAGAGAGAGAGAGAGAGAGAGAGAGAGAGAGAGAGAGAGGAGAGAGGGAAGAGAGCGATCGCGAATCCTCGCACTCGCGCGTGTATTAAATTGAATTAATTTCGCCCTCTCATTCCGCCGGTCGTTACCCGGGACGAGATAATTAATTGCCGGTTCGCATGGCGGTCGATAAATAAATCTTTTTAAAGCGGAAACTCGCGTGCGACCCAATAATGTCCGATGTTTCATAAACGAGCTCACCATTGCCATTTATTAATTGTTGTGTATTATAAAATATTAATAGCAGAATATAAAGGATTTATTGAAGAATAAATAAGAATAATATATTCGTCTATTTTTTAAAGTACAGTTTAATGTAATATTATCTGGAGGATTATGAAGATATTTTTTATACATAATATTCAGAGTTGAATTTTGAATAATATAAAATCGTTTAAAAAATATAAAAAAAATCCTAAATTTGTAAAAAAATTTTATATTCGCGGACACAATATTAAAAATTTTTGCCAAGAGAAAGATGGGAGGATGGGGGAATATTGCAGTTTTTTGCGAAGAGAAAGATGTATAGAAAGTAGAGAGACTGTATATTACGCTTCGATTCAGCTAATGAGAAAGTTCAGTTATGTTTCCGTAGAAAGAGAGCGCGGTGGTTGCTGGATCATCAAATTGATGTCCAAAGGTATCATCAAAACCAAACGACGGTTCGATTAAGGCGATGAGAAAAAGGATGCTTCAGTTGGTAGCTCAAGGGGGCGAAGCAAAGGATGAGAGGAACAGGGGGGGGGGGGGCACAAAAGAAGAATTTTGCATGTCTGATTACTTAGAACGAAGGAGGCCTTTTGTAACTTTCAGGACGTTGCTTCTTCGAGGAATCATTCAATGTCTCGCCGCGCCTTTATTGAAGGATCGCGTCGATATCTTTGTTATGATATCACGAACAAATGGAACAAAGAGGAAACTAATCTTTTGTGATATTGAAAATCTCTATGCATATTGGAAATATCAATGTTGCGGACTTTTTTAATTTGATTTGTCGTAAAACTATTTATGAAATCTTCATCTGTTAAAATATCATAGTCATATAAAATCATATCCTATAAAAATCATATTCATTAATCGTAAATGGATTAATTTCCAAGGCGTTTCTAAGATCGCATGATGCCCGTCATGATTAACAGCCAGTCGGTCGGCAGAGATTTACAAGTCAGCAGAATGCGCTTGCGGAAGTTATCACAACGTCCGATGATAAGGTCCTACTGTCTATTCATTCACCCGTTGTATGTTAGTTATTTTCTTGCTTCCTCCCTTCTTGGGCCTTCCGGTCTCGGCCCGGAGATGGTTGAAAACCACCGGCTAAGGTTGTCATATTGCCCCCGCGATCTCGCATCTGAAATTCAAATGGACGACGCGCGCGCCATGACTTTCAAATCTATCGATTAGCGCGGATAGCATACTGCAGGGAGATACAAATTCTCCGGTCGAGATGCCGGCGCATATTTATGCGCTCGGTGCAGCGCGGCGGTGTGATATACTTCGATGAATAATAGACCAGAGAGATCTGTCTAATCCAATGCCGCTCGCGCGTCTTGATTTGTTAGCTGTTTTTATCGTCGATCGAAGATTATACATTTCGCAAAGAATATAGCGCTTCACGCAGCTCGATCCTTGCATGACCAATAATAAAAAGATAATATAGGAATTTATTTGCATAATTACAGTTTACGAGCAAGTTTACGAGCTTAATTGGTATATGCATATAAAACCCATAAAAACAGAAAAATTTGTACAACATAAACGTGTTAATGTTATCGTACAATCGTTGTACAATCATTACAATTTGAACACACTTCTGAGCTAATTCTATATTGCATTTTAAAAAATCAAAATAAATGTTTACAACGCGCAAAATGCAACAAAGAAATATGATTTTATTAGCATGAGAGATGTTGTGATGATTTGTATTTTTTGCCGTCGAGAAGAATAAGGCGTCGGCAGAACGAGAACTCGCGAAATATACGAAAAAACTTACTCGATTAGATCTACTATCTATTAAATCTATATACAATATTCTAGTTGTGGCGTCTATAACTGTTACAATAAGCGCAGCTGGTTCACTACCAGCCACAAAAATCAAAATGTGTCCAAAGCGCGACCGACCATGACGTCGAATCACAGCTGACGCGCCGAGTCTCGCAAGAGCGCTAGACATAGCGTGCTGACAATGACAGGAAGTCTTTCGCGTAAGATTTCATTTTCTAAGACACTATATATGAAGGAGCCAGATGGACTACGATCAAGCATTCTTAGCTGGGCAAGATAAAGCACACCCAGCGACGGTCTCTCGCATATAGAGTCGACTCGCTCGCTTTTTGAATCCCTTTTAGAGGGGAGAATAATTAAATCAAATCCGAAGCTTCGCCGAGAACACCTAGATCTTCGAGAACACCAAGATCTTTGAAAACACCGAGATCTTCGTTGAATGAAAAATAAACATGTGATAAAAAAATATCACATTGCCTTCACACTAGTATTTCTTTATTTATGTAGAAATTAAAACAATTTCTTGATATATATTTCTCTAATGATAATTAACATTACATTTAATGTATGTACATTACATTTAATGTATGTACATTACATTTAAAAAGAGACACTACCAAAGGAAAATTATTTACTATATGATTTATTGTGCGCAAACATCAAATGCATTATCGTGTTTTCCCAAACAAGATCATTCGTTATAAGATTAATGGGCAGAAATAAATTTTGATTTGGGAATGATGGCCTCGTCGATGTATTGCGAGATAATTCGGACGTTCTGCAGAATGTTCCTGTGTCATTACGAGCTCGTACACACGAGTAATTTGATGCCTTTCATGCGGTTTCCCCTTTGTTACCTCTACCGGGCACAACGTCATTATTTGAAAAAGAGTATGATTGATCAAAACGTAACGAGATAGTACGTATCACTTGCAGAACTACAACTAACGAGATACATTTTGTGTCTCGCAAAATCGTCGTTTGTTAGTAGCTGACCCAATTTTATCGATTCCAAATTTGTACAACCGAAAACATTAAAGAAGAGAGATTGCGCGAATTTGTATAGTTTATATATGTCAAAATAAAATGTATTAATTTTATTTGAAATACTTGAACATAAATATAAAAAAGAAAGATCCTTTCACATTCTTAAATTCACATTTTTAAAGTATATCAATTATATTACAAAAAATATGCGACTATAAATAAATATTTATGAAAAGTTTTCCATTGCATCGGAAAAAACGCATTCACTCATTCTCTTGCTCAAAAAATCGTCGACTCAATTCAGTCGGAACAAGTCAATTTCATTGCGACAATTAACGACAATCCAAGTAAGATCTATAGAGACTATTATCCCATTTGGAGAACGTAGACGCTGTCGCATTTTCACCAAGACACGCACGAACATCCCTTTTTAGATGTCAATCCGTGCACATTTTCAAGACACCCAGTACACGAGAGAGTTGCCCAACACACGCTCAAGTCAACATAAAAGCGAAGTGTCTCACGCGCCTCGAGGGTAGAAGCCGCCCCCGGTGAAGGGTCCTTCAGCTTGCCGAAAAGGAAAGGACTCGAGGAAAGGGGGCCGGTTGGGGGGGATCGCGAGAGAACGAAAAGTGACCCTCCATGTATTATTCCGTTCGAACGTCATTTCAAAAACGGCTTATCCGCCGCGAGACTATTAACGTCAGGGGTGGACGCGTAAACGAAGGGCGAGAGTCCGCGCGGGAGGACTCGATACGTCGTCGAGCAGGGTTCCTGATTTCGAGCCCGGCGGGTTCTGAATCCTTAAATCGCGCGACGAGTTCAGCGCCGTAACGAAGCTGACGTTGAAATTAACGTGACAGCCTGCGTGAAGTGTCGGGGCGCGAACGGCATCGCCGTTATTATTATTAACGTGAAGGGGAGAAAGGCGTTTCATGGACCGATCACAGTGAAGAAAACGAACGAGAGAAAATCATCAATGCTCTCCAAATCCGATTGATTTGATTATAATGTTGATGTGAAAAATACTATGATTACAACTTATGCAAATCGATTAAACGATCGTGTGTTGTATCCCATATTCAAAACATTTACTTTATGCAATAGTTTATATAACTTTTATTTGAAGTTACGTATTACTTTTATTCAAAATTTTGTATTATTTCAAATATTTTGCGATCAACATATCACATACATATGTAATTGTTAAAAAAAGATTGATTTAAAAATGGATTTAAATTTATAACTGGAAGATTAATTATCGATTAAATTCAAGGCATTAGCGTTTACAAGATAATTTCATCATTGTACAATATCACAGAGAAATGTTCGCTGTTATAATTCTCCATTAACTGAATTGACATCTATATAATATATATTTCCGTTACAAATGCATCCGAGTATGCTTCCCAACAATTCCAACGAGTTATTCATTGCAAATATTTTAGATCAACACATTAAGGCCGATATATATCTTGATAGCGTTTAGTTCTATGAATTCGCGCGAAGCAACCACAATTTCGCAGATACGGGACAATAACGAAGAATAATTGAAATGACAGCAACGAGCATATCGAGAGAACGCGGGTACGCGCTTACACGCGCGCGAGACACAGCGGGGTATATTCCACGTATATCTCCGCGGTTATATCTCCTAACGATTTTTCGATATCGGTAGGCGATGCATTTTTATTCGTTGCCCGCGATAGGAACGTCCGTTGCAGACAATCTGCTGGATAACGCATAACCGCCCTCAGGAAAATAGTCCGGCGAGTTTTACGGCGGCGATACCGAACGCGCACGTGAGAACACACACACACACACACACACACACACATATATCCACATGCATACATGTATACATTCGCGTGGCAGTCGGCAGAAATTTATGAGAACGTTTATGAAGTCGTAGCCCGACAAAAAAAGACCGGGAGAGATATTCATGGCGACAATGCAACGCCACGTTCTAATCCTCCAGAATGGAGGAAAACGCGCGGCGCGTCTCTGCACGCCTATACACGCGGCTTTATTTTGCGCGGTTATCGTTTCGTCGGCGATTCGTTCAGCGAATTTCTACTGCTATCTATATTCTATGTATATTTTTCTTCCTCTTTTCAAAAATAAAAATAGTCATATACAAGCAATATGTAAATACAAATAAATATACGAATTCATAGAGAGATTACGCAGTTGGAATTAGACTAACCAATCTGTAATTCAGTCATTTTGCACATGCCTGCATCAGAGAAATTGATTTATTTAATTTAGAAATTATTTTTAAGAATTGTTATTATTTCTTGCTCTGCGCGCATCCACTATTTTTGAGCTCAAATTTAAGCTCTAATGTAAATAAATATTTATGAAAATATAATTCACAAAATAATAACTAATTGCTTACATTGACTGTTCACGTCTATTTTTATAAATTCAGATTTGAATAAAGATGTCAATATATTCTCCGAGTACATCAAATATATATTTATCTAAGATATCAAGTAACTAAAATATCTTATCAAAATTATATTAATATTTATTTCTATTAATATTCTGTCATATTATTGTATCTCGTCAATTATCGCTACTTATTTATTTATCTTACTTCACATTTATAAATTCTAATTCGCTTTCCTTGCATCAACATTCCCATATTTCTTCCCTCTCTTGGTGGGTGTCCCACTTCCGAGCTAAAAAAAAAAATTTAGGTGTCGCGTTTTATGATTATCACTGTCTACGCGAGACGAGAGAGTTATTTTGTAACAAAATACGACGGTAGCGCGGCGCGCGAAATGTCGCGAGCAGATATGCAATCGCGAATACGCGACATCGTTTTTTTACGAGTTTACGCGAGACGCGTGTCTCGTCGCCGCGAGATTCGCGCTTTTATCCGCGATCCGTCGCTGCGCCAGGATAAAGATATTTCGGGATGTATAACGTCTTTCGTTACGAAGCCGGGCGTCATGGTCGTTAAAAAAGCGATTATTTCATCGCCGAGTCCGTTGTGCTCGGAAGGATAATCGTTACTTTTGAATGTGTGGCTGTAGCATCACTTTAACCTTTAATTTAGAATTTATTTTTAAGATTTTAATTGATTATATAAAATTATACTGTTGTTGATATACATTCGCGCCATTTCTTTATAATTATCTATCGAATAGTCCATCGCATGCGAGTCTGATCGATCGTATGTTCGATTAGGAATGGGTGTTTGCTGCAAGGCGATAATCATTGATCATTAATCAATGATGCAGATGCCGGTTAGAAAGGGGGGAATCATACCCCATGTGCGAAAGTCGGAGACGGGCATAAAAAAAAATTGTTGTCATAATATTACATTATTAACGATTGTATGCTGTCCGTCTGTGATAAAAAAAATTTTGTTTTTGCAAAAATATATACTACTATTATTGCCATCAGTGCGTAAGAGAGAGAAATACCTTTTTCTCTTTAACCTTTCTTATTTCACGAATTATAGAGTGTGAAATGCATAAAGGATACGGAGAATATATATAGCGTAAGATATATGTAGTACATAGAGTACAGGATAATTTTTTGCTCTATTACAAAGAGCTAAGAGATAAAAATATTGTTTTAAACTAATATTAAATTCCAAGTCTTTCAAAATGCCCATTTCGACGTTGAAAGATGATATTATCTCATGTTATTTAAGATATCACAAGATATATTTTAATATAGATGTAAATATCACATTTTAAAACTTGAATAAAGAATATTCATTCGAAATAAAATACCATATTAATACTTTAGCACCGTAGATCTTGAGAGATTAAAAAAGAAAGAATTCCGATCGATTCCGGGATGTGCACGAAAACGACGCCTGTCTGACTGCAAGCATCAGCTGCTGTTCGGGTATTTCGCCTCTTTTTATCGCGCGCGTTTTGCATATACTAGCATGCACGGTATCCAAAAAAAAAAACGCTAAGACAATAAAAGCGCGTCATATATATGTATATATATAGAGAGAGAGAAGAAAGAAAACCCGGTACGCCCACCGACAGTTCTCTCGAGACATTTTTATTATGACAATCGTAAAGTAAAAATCAACGATCACCTGCGGCTGGTTAACCGAATTTACGGCAGCGTCTTTCCGCGCGCAAATTCCGCGTGGAGCAACGAGTGCGCGGTAATTCCTCTCAATGAAATTTTGACGAAGGTATTCACCGCTTTTTCTCTCTCATATTAGAGATTTTTCGAGAGATAGAGAAGAGAGTATATTCGTATATAAAATTTTAATAAATCAGCTGAAACTTCCAACACATTTAGTAAATTTCCTTCTTAAAATTCTATGCGTGTAAAAATTTAAACACACTAAAAAAATATATGTATGTAGTGTATTATTAGCATACAAGACGAATATATAACAATTTTTAGAAGTTTTTGTACCCTGTTAAGTAAAATAAGTCACCAATTAAAGAAATACAAAGATATATGCGCTTATCACACACATATGCAAATATCCTCATATATGTCACTTTTATTAAAATTCTTAAATAACAAATGACAGATACTAAAAGATATCAAAAAAGTGATGCAAGTGAATAACAACTTGGACAAGTATTTACTAATTAGAAAATATAACAAGATAGTGTTGGAATCTCTGGAGAAATAATAAAACAATTAGGTATTTATAATAAAAAAAAATGATTGCCGTGTTCGCCGTTATAATTGCTTCACTGAGTGAAAAGATCTTTTATTACAAAATTTGTTATAAGAACGTGATAGACACGAAATCAAAATTTTGTAAACGAAACTGCGAGCAAACTATCCATGATACAAGAAAAGACTTACGCTTTTGTTAATTAAATTTGTGAATTAATTTCGAATGTCGAGACACCGAATTTTTCCTTTTCAACCTACCAAGTTATAGAAAATCGCCGTCGAAATTTATAATCTTTCGAACATTTCTCTTCTCACGGATGGACAAATGTTTTAATATTTAATAAGATCCATTTATTAAATTGAAGCGAACCTGACCAGAATATTTTAGTATCTAATAAATTCATACTAGACGTTCCTTTATATATCGTATTAGCATAAATTTTAAACAAAAGACATTTTGAATAGTATATAATTGGCATATAGTTAAAACTCTTCATATTGTCTCTGTCACATCCTATTAAAAGTTCAGCTTTCATCATTTAACTTTTTAGATTGCTGTAATAAAGAATAAAAAGATGTATAGAGATTCTTTCTATTCTTAGCTTTGATTAAGTTTCTCTACTTTCAAATAGATGTTTGCTACTTAATAGATGATTGCAATTTCGCAAGAATAAAGTAAATTATTATCAATATGCCACGTACGTCCTTTAAAATATAATCTCCACTAATGTTCAAATCTCAAAAGAAGAGAGTATGGAGGAATTTATCGATTAAGTGCAAGACAACAAATCTGTGAGACTCATCTCCTGATATCCTAGAGAGCGGATAAAGTCATATCGCGAAATTGCAGCAGAATTGAGAATCGTCTACCGGGTGAGACTGGACGCCTGGGTCGGTGGCAGTCGTAAACGCACGTCTACCTTATATTAACGATACAGAACTCGCGTGCTGACATTTATCGCCTTGCCAACGCCGACTTCTCAGAAGTTATGAACTTTCCAAAAATTATGAACCAATTGGACGAACGTGTGGGAGTCAAACGTGTTCCGAACCGAAATTCTTGCGACGTGGACGAAGCGCAGCAACATTGGGAAAGAGCAACAGCGAAGAAAGTTATAGAAAAACCTCTAATGTTGGATTCCGCAATTGTAAATTGCCCAATAAATACCATCCAAAATGGCTTGAGAAAAAAAATCGGTCTCGAATACAAAAAGATCAACTGTGTTTTACTTTAAACATACCAGAACTTTGAGAAAATTCCTCTTATTCATTGTTAGCATAGAAATTAAATTAAATATCAATTATATTAAAATCAATGTATTACAGATTGCAAATTTATTTCTAAAAATATTGAGACATGCGATAATATCACACGCACATATATACACATTTTTCATACCGAACATTAAAAAACTAAAAATTACAAGTTAAATTCCAGCTAAAAAAAAATCGATAATGATAACATTAATCATAATAATCGAAAGTTATTCAAGTTAGTGAGAGAGAAAAGAGAATCGGATTCGCGTATTATAATGACAGGAAGTGTCTCCCCTTCTTGTTCGCGTGTTTGAGATATGGTCGTAAGATTGATATAATATAAAGCATGCTGAGACATCGAGAAGCTTTACAGCGCAGTAAAAAACCGCGGGTATCAAGAATAATTCGAGAATAAGAACGCGGTGCGAGACACATCATCGAAAGATAACCATCATAGGGGTCATCCACTAAATTTAATAATCGGCGCTCGCACATGAGATATCGTATAAAAAAAACCGATTATTTATATTATATTACGTTATCGTTGAAAATTTATCGTCAACGTTAATATATAATATATTTATCCTCGACGTTTAAGCATCGGCATCGTCGATCTAGCGTCAGGGTAAATCGCGCGCGGTCTACGAGACCCGCGCATTTACATTGGAAGAATGAGAATGAGTATGATCTTTTTTAAAGTAAAATTGAAATGCAATTTGCATCAAATATATATGTATATAAGAGATGAAAGGCAAGAGGAAAGGAGAAACTCTTTAGTCAGTGGACGAGAGTTATGATGAAGGGAGAGACCGCGCTCTCGTGGGGTATATTTTACTATATAATTACATGTAAAATCCGAAACTGAGTACGAATTTATAAAATATATTGTTAAATTTTCAATTTTGTTAATTTCTATCAAAATCCATGGTAGATACACCGCGCATTCGTAAGTAGTATAGAAAAATATTATATCATGTAGATTATTAAAAATACAAAAAATTGAGTATAATTTCTAGTTTCTATAGTACAATATAAATATGTATTTTCTTACTATTACTTTCATAAATAAATAAAATGCAATCAAAGCATTGTTTCTCTCTCTCTCTCATAAATATAAATAAGTTATACAGATATCAAATAGAAAACGAGATCGAGAGAACAGCTTATAAGCTTGCGGAAGAAAGTACGTCGTATCGACTGGATTTAATGCCACGAAAGAGGGTTTGGCCAGCGCGTGATTCTCCCCTACCACAAATCAATAACGGACCGATTACCGTCGGTCTAGAACCCATTCCGTGGAGCAAAAAAGAGCGAGAAAGGTGCAAGGAACTCCATCGCGCACCGCAGCGCGACAACGCGAGCGACGCCCGAGAAGGAAGCGAGACAGGTGGAAGACATTAATTTCTAAGCTTTATGCGGTTCTTATTAGAATCTCACTGGAGACGGCGCGCCAGCGCAGCTGTCCCCAAAAATATGACTCTATTTTTCGTTCCGGGTTCGCCCCGACTTATTTGCAACCCCTATCTGACCGGAAATAATGTCGCCTCTAACAGTTCGTAATTCGTATATGACGTTTGCTTTTAGCCAACCCGATCGATTTCAGAGATGTTTGTCTTCTCTCTTTCGCCGAGGTCTATATATCTTGAGGCTATAAACATTAGTATAAATCTCATTATTACGCAAATTCTTTATTGGAATATGAAAAAAATAATAGTCGATCTTCAATTTTAATTTCCAATAAAACATAGTGAATGATTAATTTACAGTGACACAATTTTTAATCCTTCAATTTTTAACATTCCGCAAGTAATCTCAAGCAATGACTCGATATTAAAAATTCTAGATGTTATTAACGTTATCGATCTCTTGCACATGATACGATAATCAATTTCATAGTCAGATTTTATAATAATCCTATAAAAATTGATGATGACAAATTTAATACCGTTATGTCAAAGCGTGGCAACCTTTAAGACGCGTGATTTTTCATGACGCGACTATTCGCGGGTTGAAGCAACAGATAACGTTCACTATACTCCATTATGCGCAGCCGCGAATTTTGCCATGCTGATTTTCCGGGGTTCGCGACCTCCTATTGTTCGGATAAACGGAATGTTTCTCGCGGCCGAATTTATGACGGCGTGGCGAACTTTTCATCCGCGAGACGCCACCGAGACGCCCGCCACCTTTCAGCTCCCGAGAGGCCCGAATTAAATTCCGCCGTATAGAAATACTCTATTACTGCGGAAACGGTGCGGTGCGGAATTTCATATGATCTAACATACACGCTCGACTGACTACCAATACCGAGACAGAAAAGGAAAGAAAGAGAGAGAGAGAGAGATTGGCGATGATAAAACGAGGAGGATGAGAAGCAAGAAAGAATTAAAAATGCGACGAGAAACCCCTTCGCTCGTATGAGCGCGATCCTCGATATTAAATATTTTCTCCAAGTCCGGGCGAACCAAAAAATTATCGCGAATCTTTACCTTCCTCTTTTCTTCATTCCCTATGCGGAGCCATTTTTTCTGTTCTCCATTATCCCGTAAAAAGAATTAACATATGCAAACCTTCCACATATATACACAATATTTTCCCATATGCTCGTTCAGGTATAGACTGTGCCGCATGTATAATCATCATCTTTACATATTCAGTTTTAAATATATTTGCAATTAGTTCTCTAATTAAAGTTTCACTAAAATCCATTTAAAATTAACTAAAAATAAGAGCTTGTAATTTTTGATGTGATAAAAAAATTGTGGAGTGCGCTAAACATTCCGTGTTTTATTAAGAAGTCATTTTTATTTATAGAGTAAATCAGAACTCTCGAAATGGGAATTCTAGGAAAATAAATCTTGATGCATTTTGTATTAGAAAATCTAAAAAAAACTTCGTTTCAGTATGACCTAATTATGCAAATTAAGTACATTGACACACTAGTTTTTAAATTATTTATTAAAAAATTAAATGGAAATGTAATGATTTAACAGCTGTTGCATTCTATACGTAGGTACTTTTATATGCGATATTACTCTCGAAAATTGTTCTCTCTAGTTTTTTTTTATTTAATTACAAAATTTTTATTTAATTACAAAATTGAACTAGCACACAGATGAGTGAAATTTGTTGAAAGTGAACTTTTGTTATAAATGATTAATTTACTGTCACTGCTATGGCATAAGAATAATGTTAACAATTATCCTAATGGTATGCTGTCATGCAGAGCTCCATTCTGTGAAGCAACTTTGCAGCTTTTCACTTTGCGCTTTTTCTCTTTGTCTCCTTTCCCAACTTGTTATCTATAACAAGGTAGACTCATAAAGGCAAAACGCAAGATGGAAAGCTGCAAGGCAGCTTCGCGAAATAATGTATAAGCTCGGCGCGGTCACCACCTCGAGTGTAACAGCGTTAATTTCCAGTCGTCGCTGAATTCATATCTTTTCGCGGCTGAATTTCGGGCAACTTGCACCGACATTTTATTGTTAAAATCACGAGAACAATAAACACCGGTTTTGCGGCTTTCACAAGGTGAAAATCGCAAAAATGATAATACGAACGACACGATCAAAATGCAAAAAACCAAAACGAATTTGATTGTAGACTAGATTCTTTTTTTAAAGGAAAATTTTCTAATATATATTACCTATTTTCGAATTTATTTTGATTATTTTTGCAATTATATTTCTAAAATTTCCGTTTCCATTTTGTTTGTTCCCGGATACTTCTTGAATGAAAATGACAAATAAAGTTATCTGCTTTACTGCACGCCTTTAGGTCAGATGGCACATCTGTTCCCCTCTTTCGTGAGAGCCTGTGTGTTATCAGAATGGTTGAGAAAGCTTTGATATATAGGATCACGCGGTATATACGACGGAACGTGCGGATCTCGGGGGCAAGAGGGGGAGCGAATATTGACGTGAATCCATAAAAAAAACATACGAGCGGGATCGTATGCATTTTTAAGGGCACTAACTCTGTCAATGATCCTTACTAGGACTTAGTGCTCAGACTTCGCGCTTTATGGCATCTTTCGCAGTATTTCGAAGGGGCTGCCTGATTTCGTGAGGCTGTTAGGTCAGTGGGTTATGTTACGGTATGTATCGTCTCTCTGATCTCGGCTTGGTGCGATTTATGACTGAACTTTGTCGCGCAACTATGAATTTATTTAATATAACTTATTATCGCAAGTTTTAATACATGTTATATATCGATATTTTTCGATTTATATCGGTTTATTGAACATATACATCTTTAATGTTATATTCTATATTATTTTCTGGTCATATCAGAAATACAGCAACTGGAAACAATGTAAGTTTTTATTGCAGTCATTATTTATAACGAATAAAGCAATAGATAAATAGAATATTGTTACTAATATTATTTATGTATGGAAATATTAATATTGCATTTTAGTGTTGAACATAAAATGCTCGGTTATTTTCGTTGAAATAATTATTAATATTATGAACATTTGTAACCAAAAATACAATATTTCTCACTTTATTCGTTCGAAATCGACGAGCAGCCGACGTCAATCAGAAGTATTTAAAAAAAGAAACGAACGTCTCCATTTGAAGGACATTTAAATGTAATGGGCGCGATGCGTCAAACGGTCCGACAGCTTAAGAGCAGATCAGACTCAGATTTATGACACCGCGATGCGAAATGAACGATAAATTTTAATTCGTTCGCGAACGCGTCCGTTAGAATCTCCGTGCGAATTCGGATCAATTGCAGTTGCCGTTGCAACACTGAATGAACGCGAAACGTTGCGGAATAATTTAAGACGCCGACGTAAATAAAGCTCATCGGAAAATTTCGCGCGCGATTTATCGTTATTCGTGATGTATGCCGCTCGAGTTAACATTGATTTATGCTTACGTATTTCAATAAATAGATACGCGACGATAAATCAATATTTTATAGAGGATCAATCAAAAAGAGAAGGAAAAGCGAATAGCGGCTGTCTGTTTAAAAATTAATTCAAATTACTTAGAAATTATCAGCTGTCTGTTTAAAAATTAATTCAAATTACTTAGAAATTATCAGTTTAATTACCAGATTATGTGAAATAATTTAAAAGTTGTTGCAAGATTTAATTATAATTCTCTACGCTTTATATAACTTTATCAGCATATACAAGAACATTTTAAATAATTCCAATAAGATATAAAATTACAATTTATTATGAAATTATAGAGAAATGTATTTATAGGAAATTATATCTACATATATTTCTGTGATATTGTAAAAGCATATTTTTATGAGATTAGTCTCTGTACATCGGCGAGCGTACATCATATTCAATTATGTCGATAAATCCGGTGCATTCCCAACATAATTAGCCGCGCTAGAGTTCTTGTAGTAATTATGGCCGAGTGCGCCACTCCGGTTGTTACATTAACCCTGGTGGCACATCGACTAGGAACACGGGGAAACACGCGTAATATCGTGCAGTCGCATCGTAATACCGCGACGAGATATCGATCGTCGTCGTCCACACGAACGAACAATCGCGATGCGCGAATTTTCTCCGAAATCCGCATCGCGCAGGATTTCATCGGTCGCAGACGTAGCTGATATTGTTCGGGATCGCGTGGTCAAATTTAATTACCAGCTTCGTAAATTCGCGCGCACATCCATTGACCAATTAATCGGATTTACGGCGAACGATGAGCGCGGAAGTTTTCGACGAGGTTTAGCCTTATTTTTTCCGCGGATTATTAGAGAATTTTCACCCTTAAATATATCTAAAATAAATCTCCGACATCTGCTTTCTCATCATATTGATTAATAAGTTTTATAAGTCAATTATATAATATTTTTCTGTTTTTTATTTTTTAAAAACTCATATTTTTATATTTTTTAGTGATATACATGGACTTTTATCTTTTTTTATTTTCTTTAAAACATTATATCTATACATTATTTATAACATACGATTCTTTTTGCATGTACGATTTAATGTTATTAAAGGACTTTGGAAATATTGTTCTAATTTAAAATTGATTTGTAGTTGTTTCTGTTGCGTGGAGTTAAATGGTTTCCTGAATGGACACTAAAGCTCGGTGTTGAGTTAGGCACGCTGTGAGCTTTCGCGTCACACGAAGCTAGCGACTCTGTACATGCAATTGATATCGTGAAGTATATTTTACTTTAGGGAAACCTTTCTTTAATTGTTTTATCAAAGCTAGAATTTAAAAAACATTCTTGGAAAATATAGTATCGAATCTACTCTGGAAATCTGAGCGAGACTCGAAACACATTACTTTACACTCGATTTCAAAAAAACTTTAAATAACATTTCGCGTTGAGTACTTAATACTAATTTTTATTTACGGATAAAGAAGTAATAAAAGAATAAGTTGAATAAATTGTAATAAGTTTAATAAATAATACGTGGAAATATATATATATATTATCATTACTATCCCGTATGCTTATGTAAGGAGCAGAGCACGCGCGACAAAAAGTTACGTCAACGCATTTAATTAAGCTGCGCCCGTTTTATGTCAGTTTTGTGCCATTTTATTTTTGCCCCGCCAACGTGGCTGGGGAATTTTAATACACTATCCGCCAGTCGATATACCGCGTAGTATTTATGGTCGCACTATAAAACTGCGCTCGCGTGACATACGAAGAAAAACGAGCGACGTGATCCTATAATAGCTAGACAGAAGAAAATCTTGAGGTGACGGATACGGATAATTATGGCTCAAATAATACTATAAAGTATCACTTTGGACCATAAGAATATCTTTAATCGAAGTCGAAAAACTATTTCAAGAAATTCCGTTAATTTTGACTCAGAAAGAACATATAAGAACTTATAAAATAGAACTTAACTTCTTTGTGCTGCAGGGTTATTTTATGAATATCTCTTGTTTTCTTGTACATCATTTTTTTTCTTTATAATTTTAAAAATATGTACTCTCCGGAATT
Organism: Lasius platythorax; assembly: GCA_963971435.1. Lineage (NCBI taxonomy): Eukaryota > Metazoa > Arthropoda > Insecta > Hymenoptera > Formicidae > Lasius > Lasius platythorax. The sequence goes on from OZ020535.1 coordinate 5,386,817, forward strand.
TTTGATATAAAATTCCTGACATAAATAAGTATGCAATATCTTGATAATTATTAATTATGACTAATCATCTTCAAATAAACTAAAACAAATATTTTATTCTGCATCTGGATAAATATCTCTGCATCTAGATACTTTCGTATTATGTTATAACACAATGCTAGTTTCGAATTTAATGTAATTCGACAGAAACAAAAACGAGTTTATGAACGAGATGCATAGGCACCGGCAAGAAAGAAATCCGATTAAACAGGCGAGACTTGTCCCGGTGAACGCGTGTCTTGTTCAACTTATAAAAGCATACAAACAATGCGAAGCGGAAGCAGTACCGTAGGCGGAGTAATAAAATAAGCACAAGAGATTATTTACGCTCGTTGCACTTACATCCAATAAAGAACAGCTATTGGACGACATCACTGTACCCGGAATCCAATATGTTCTCTTATATTAGATACAAGTGCAGTGGGCACGAATACAAATAGCGGCGAATACTGCGAGCGAGCCAGAAGAGAGAGAGAGAGAAAAAGGGAAACAGAGAAAGTGGAATATGTGGAGAAATATGAAGAGAGAGAGAAACTGAACCTTTAAATTGAGTTCGAGAAAAATTGATATTTTTGCTTATATTCCGCGCACTCGCCCTCTTTCGTAGAGAGGTAATAAAACGCAATAAAGCTCATTTATATGGTGTACAACGCGAATATGGTGAATCCGTCGGACCAGAAACTCCGAAGATCGACCGCGGATAAAGAACCGCAGAGATCTAGATGCAAGAGATAAGAGGTAAGCATTTCCTCGGTATCGACAAAGAAATTGCAAGCACGCAGATGAATACAAATAAAGTTGCTAGAACGATAAATTATTTCGATGCAATATAGCCGCGATATTTCGAAATGTAGCCTCGAAATATTTTTGCATCACAAATGATGATAATTTTTAAATCATAATATAATGATACTAATAATATTTAAAAAAATAACGTATATCATACCTATATAAAATGTGAATTCTTGTAAAACAAAAAAAACTTAATTAAATAATTAAGTTAAAGAAGATTCGCTATCAAAGATCCGAGGAACATTATATATGTATGTATCTACTAAGCCACACACGCGCGACGCACTTAATTAGCTTGCATATTTATTTGACGTAATAATTTATAGCGCTTTAACTAGACCACTCGAGGGATAATGCATTATTCTAATATAAATGAAGCAAGTAGGTTATCGCTCTAAAAGATAGGCTCTAAATTATACGAAATTGCAACTAAAAAAGCATTATTCTATTGAATATTTCATAATGTTTGTGTTCAAGACATATTTTTTGTTAAATTTCTTTTTAATAAAATCTTTCAGAGAAAAGCAATATAATTGTTATCTAATACAGTTATCTTACAAAATATTATAGTACTTTAATGAATTCCGAGATAACACAACTTCTTTATTCCAATTCTAAAATTTGACTGTAAAAAAATCTCACGTTGAAATTAATTGTCGAGATATATAATGTTAAAAATTAAATATCAACAACATGCATAAATTACAGACAGATAAAATATACATTTAGTATATATTTCTCTCTCAAAGAATATATTCTATTATTTTACATACTTTCGGCAGCAAACCTTTAGAGTAAAAAAGAATGGTTGAATTTATAAGACACGGGGTGAACGAAAAAATTATAAAAGAGGAAAGATCGGGCGAAGTTTGACTCGCTCCGCCATTGTGCGATTTTTCTCCGGCAAACTTTTTCACGGTAGCTGCGGCGAAATGGCCGTAATGCTTAACAATATCAGCCGGTTTCACCGGCAAAGAAACAACCGGCGGGGCTTAGAGCGGCAGTGCTCGTGGCAAATCCAGCAGCCATTGTGCCGGCATGACGAAGGTCCAGGCTTTAAACAAAAGGCAGTGCCATTTGGCGGGCGATTTTTCAAAACTGGCGGAGTCGGTGGCTCATCATAAAGCCGGCCGGTACTTTCGGCCCCGTTTACACTGCCTGCAAGTAGCGTAAAGAAGGGCGATATTTTAGCGAGACAAGAGTACCACCGGTATTTTAGACGGTCTCACAAAAATGGCAGCGTTAACACAAGATTTACACGAGAAATTGACAAATAAAAGAATAATAAAAAAATATATGATGACACAAAGACTGATGTAAAGTAACCGAGATGATAAGCGTAATGCAAATTTACGAAAAAAATGATTATAAGGTTACTTCTTTCCGAAAAAAATTTCAGTAACCCTCAAACTAAAGAACGAATAAATCTAAGATATCGATATTAAACATTGTAAATCTATAAACGTAAAGATACGTTATGCTTTTCTGGTAGATTAATTATTTTCGCTTTGTTTTGCGAAGCAACATTGCGATACAGTAGGAGAATGAAGTGGATAAACGAGACACGGAGTTTAGAATGCGATTCTCGAGATCTATGAAGGCCGGGGAGCTCGATATCCCGAAGACGTCGGTTATCCATCTCCTGAGCGAGGAGACGGGCCGTTCTACCTACATATCCATCCATCTCTAACTTCATCTCCCTCTCTCCAACATTGTTTCCACCTGCGTCCCCGCGTTTCCTTGTAATCCGCGAGCAAGGGTTCACTCGATCGAATTGGCCGAGATCGGTATCGCTCGGCTCGAGATTTGACCGCAGTCAATTAGGGATTCGCCGAGGATAGGCAGGTGAAAGGGGGAAATAGTTTTGCCAACGATATCTCTCACGATCGCGTAGATAATCCCGGAAAAGTAGAGAAATGCCGCAGCTCTCTAAATTTTATTACCGAAAAATGATAAGATAATTTCTGCAATCATATTGAACATAACAACAACAAATGATTGTAATTCAATTCACATTCACATTCATATTCACGATACATCATTAAGCTAAAAATATTTTAGTAATATCATATGATACATAACTCCTTGCAGTAATAATATTGTAAAAATATAATTAACAGATATCTGTTATATATCTTTACAACATTTCGCTTCTCTATGAAAAATGATAGAAGTAAAATCTTTTTATATTTACTTTTTTCGGACTTTTTTCCGAACAATCTTTTATTATTAGTATCACATGAGATTTAAGAAAAAGGATTTGTCTTATTTCAAAGAAAAAAAAGAATTATTTAAAAAATGTATACGTATATAAAAGATTGGCTGCAATATTTCTCGCGTCGGGAGAAGGAAATAAATGCACGCTTTACATAGCGGTGGAAGGGCGGAAGTAAGACGGGAAGACGGAGAGGCCCTCTTTACAGCCGAGAAAGGAGAAACGAAGGTGGGCACACCGAATCTAAGAGCGCTTTTAAATCAGCGTAACGCAACGTATCGCTCGCGGCGTTCACCTGTGATAATGGCTGCATAAACTGCCGGCTTCGGGGGGAAGGGGTTCCCGTCGGTCCTTTTTCCGTTCTGCCAAGAGTTATTCGGCCATGTGCACCTTTCTCCTCGTCTTTCTCATCTTTCCGGCCTCTCCTGTCCCTCTCTTGCATTTCAATTTATCTCTTTTCATTTATTAAACCTACGTAAAGTAATCCCCCAAAAACGTAGTCTTTCTATATAATCCCCATAAAATAAATTTTCCTCTTTTGAGTCAAATACCTTTCGAAAAATTATCAATACAAAATATAATACATTATTGAAAAAAGGAAAGGTTTTTCATAATTAAAAAAAATTGTTTATATGTAAAATTTTTTTAAAGTAAATATATGAACTAAAAGTCTCTCTCTCATGCAATTCTATCCTGTGCATAGTTTATGTTATTCTAAATATCCCATTATCATTAATTAATATCAAAAAATAAACAACTATCATTAATTCTCTAAGGTATGATTGTATGTGTAGCTTATTCAGAAATTTACTCGACCATTTCCCAACATTGTTTTCGAAAGACACAAACCACATTTACACACAGAGGGACCGTGAGCATGCTCGAGAACGTTGCTCGAGGGGGTCGTCAAGATTAACTTTGCCCGGCCGAGAGGCTTATATCAAACATTCGCCCTGGATGCTCAAGTGCGAATTACACGGATACATCCGGTACTGAAAGCAAATAGATTCCCGGAGGAGAAAAAAGTATGTTCCGGTACATTTGCAGAACGATAAATAATTTCGCAAAATTAAAATTCCAAATTTTTTCTGTAATCAAATAAAAATATTTAAGCATATTATGTTCTTATTTCATAAAAATATATGAGTAGAAAAAAGAACTATTGAAAAAATAATTGTTTATCATAAAAAGGAAGAGAAAGATTTTTAAGATTCAAAATTAAAGAAGCTTAATTATTACACGTTCATACAAATCATATAAATATGCAAATGCGAAAAATATTGTAGAGTTTATATATGTATATAAGATATAGTATTAATAAAACTTCCAATATACGAATTGTATTCGCTGCAATAAAATTGCATCGAATGTAATTTTCTCTTTCTCTTTCTCTCTCAGCATTTTTATCGAATAGTAATAAAACTGTAAAGAATATAACATGGTTATCGACGCTTCGTGAGAAAACAAACAAGTGCGATTTACGATAATATAGCTCTCAGATATACAGAATAAAGATCGTACCTAGTTCGATCCAGTCCCGAAGAATCTAATGGCTTCTAAGCCGCGGGGGGATATATACATAACTTGGCGGACACCGATATTAGTTTATTACCGCGAGTAATAAGTAGATTATTAGACTATTAGATTGCAACTTCCGCGGGAGCCGTTTACGCCCTTTAGTTCGAGCAAAAGTTTCCTCGATATTTATGTCTAAGTTCCGACGTAGGGGATGAAGAAAGTTCGTAACTCCATTAAATGATTCAGTTACATAGGCAAATTGCCCGAGTAACCGCGAGTATGATAATATCGACCTTTGTTAATTAACGAAGTATTATAAGCATAATTATACGAAACTAAGCCCTGTTATTTCTTTGCAATCTAATATTATCGTCTATTATCGGATATAAACATGTTTTTCCGATTGAAACGGGGCATACTAAAAAAAGTTGAAGACAAATAAGACAGTAGCACGAGATCAGGAAAAAATAACGAAAATTCATGAGAAGCTATGCAGTTTACGGATTAATTAGCAAGAGCGCCAATTTATATTTAAGAAACAGTATTGTTACTATTTACTAACACGGTCCATAAGTTACATAGTAAAAGAACAGAGTATAGTAAATGAAACGACAATATATATCATTATTTTTCACGGAGTAATGGCAAACTGCAAGCAAGAAAAAAAAATACATTGTAATTCGTAATCGATGTTGCGAACAAAATACAAATTTACGTTGCATTCTCGACGCGTCGTCCTGTAACACGTACATCATCCTGACGAGACAAACTCGTTAATGTAATATCTTTTTTTCGAATATACTTGTAAATCTGCCGGACTATCGTTCGAAACGAGTTCAATAATTGCGTTAGTCGCGGAACAATGAGAATCAGATAACGAGTGTTACATTAATAGGGTATAATTGCGAAATTAGCCGGAAAGCTCTCGCTGAATGAATCTGGTGTTCCCGGTCAGAGTATTCTGCGGTTACGTGATCGTCAGTGATCAGCTGTGATTTTTCACGAGAGTGCATAATTAATTATCAATGACGATGTTCTATTGTTTTACCACTAAAAATATCTCAATGATTAAACGCACCATTTGAAAAATTAAAAGTAAAAAGGTGAACATATTTTTACTTCATTTTAAATACCTTTTTCTGAAGACAGAAAATTGATGTCATAAAAAATTATAATTTTCTCTCCTCTCTTCTACTTGCCATAACCATATGCCAGATAAATCGATTGCGGATTTTAACCATATAAAGAGTGTAAAAATTAAATAAAAAAAGATAACACACCAGCAGTTTTTTGTCTGGCAAAATACTATAACTTGTTCTTTCTCTATCTATCATTTCACTTAGAAGTCGCAGATAGTGAGAAATAACGATATTAACGATATAAACAAACGATAATTCGGAACATGAACCGGAACAACGATATTGAATGACTCTAAAATTACACACTAGCACGTTATAAATGGAGAAAGCCCATAATTGGAAACGCGCTGACAGCAAAAGGGTTAATGTTTCAATAACGTTTTCGCAACGGCGTCCCTTGCGTCGAAAGCTTGTCTCCTCTACCGGGAAATAACATGAACGCACGCGAAATCGCCGGGTGGCGAACGTATTACGAACGATTACGATGATTATTTTCTTTAATGTATAGCCGGCGGTGGCCAGGTCGCATTATTAATACGGACGAAAGCACGGATACCTCCCGCTGGGGTCCTCACGGTGCGCCATGGGCAAGGCCATGACCCCGGGGGCCCCGGGGGCCCCAAGAACGGCCTATGGTTCTTACGCGCGCACACAACGAGCAAAAGATTCAACCAGTGCGGTTTACGATTTCCTTTTTTTCTATTTACATCTTCCATTGTCGATTTTCATCGCCGTGCGAACAACGCGATGAATTCTAAAAGATTCCGTCCGTTTCTGTGACATGTCCAAGCTCAATAAAATGTCAGGAATTCGAAGCCATAAATAAAAATAAAAAACAAAAATAAATAAAATAAATTAGGACTCTTGGCCCACTCAACATGCGCTTTGAGATACCTAAACGCGCGACACACACTTGCGACGCATTTTCATTGCACTGCACTTTACTAATCGCGCTTGCATCGATGAAAATACAATGACGTCGCTCAATACAAAAGAAAATCATGCATGATAAAAGTGATGTAAGTTTTGCACGCAGAGGTAGATACGTTGAATGCGAGACATAAATAAAAGGGCCTGTTCGGCGCCTAATAAGACGCTAATTGTGATTATATACAGCCCGCAGAGTCTGAATTTTATATACTTATACAACATTTATTGCCCCCAACCGGTCCAACTCCGATCGACCAGCGAAGAAAGTTTCAACCGATGCAAAAATTCGCGACATCCGGGAATTTATAATATCAAATGAGGATTTATCAAGCGTTATTCGTCTTACAAATGATCCGATACAAATGAGCCGGTTCGCCTCTTTGCCCTACGTAATAATTAATTCGGAGATCGAGTATTCACGAGAATCATTGCCAAGAATTTCATTTAAACTACAATCTTCAATATATATTCTTCACAATATTTTCTACTTTAAATCCTTTTAAAAGAGATACTATATGCTCTCTTCGAAAAGAAAAAGAGGAATAGAAACTTTCTTTTAATGGGGGGGGGAAAAAAAAAAAAAAAAATCTTTCGAAAAACTTTCAGATTTCTCCATTATACTTTTCTCGCGCGACAAACGACATAAAGTTCGTTGAAATCGTCGACGCGCCGCGTATGCAAATCGTTCTCGGAACACATTTTTCGCGCGTTGCGCTCAAATGCGCACGAATCTCGAACGTGCGGCCGCGACTATGCGCACAATTAATTACGGACGTGATCGTCATACCGCGCCGAATCCACGGCATTCCCGTCGATCTCGGTCAAGGCTTAAACCGCATACGGCGATCCGACTGGAGATTTGGATTCGCGTATCCAGAAACAAAAATACGGTATGCAATTGTGTGAATAAACGATACAAAATTGCTTACGAATTTCCAGATCGTTTACTTGAGAGAGGAAATGATTTCTGTGAATAATTCTAAATGAAATAAATATATAAGTTTTGTGTTTCAAATATATTTACATTTCGTATTTCCATTAATGTTTCGTACGTGTGACATCATGTGGAAAATCGTCTTCAAAAAGAACGTTCATAAATATAGTACTATTCTCGTAAATTCCCAAGAACATGAAAAGTATCCGCGGCTCGGTATGGATTTCGATGAAGTATCACATCGAGAGTTCTGCATACACGAGAGTCGCGTGAGCGAAGTGCACGCGCGCGTGGCCATACACGTACGTGAACATGTGCGCGCATGTGTGATGTATAAAAATACGTCCTCACGGGGCCGGGATCGTGCATGTAACAGGGGGACTTGAAGCGAATCGTGAGCACCCTAGAGCCAACACGGCGCTGGAATTTCTCGACAAATAGGCGAATATGCACATAAATACATAACAAAGCCCGGCGACCGCGGATCGTATAAGGACGCCGTGAAGTCGCCGGTAATTTCGCAAGGGCAGCTCTAAATCGTTAATCCTCCAGCGCAATTCTATAGACTCATTTATCGTAAGCGACACTCTGACCAATAAGCGAGAACTCTATTTATACTCTTCTAAAAATTACACGAGAAAGTAAATAATTATACAAAACGTTATTTTAGCGAATCGAGCTTCAAGCGTCAGTAGAAAAATTCTTGAATTGTATTCTTGAGCTGAAAATAATCTACGAGAGACTATTGCAAGCACTGAACTTATCAGAAATATTAATTCAAAGATAGATGACAAATTAATTATCTATACTAAACGGTTTATATTATCTAATGTAATGACTATTTTCTTATAAACACTAATATGATCGAATTTAAGTACAGCACTGCAATAAGACGAACGTCACGTATGCTGAGACTTTACTTGGAATAAGTCACTGTATATTACAGAAATCTTCTGAAGGAAATGAATTATGGAAGACGTGTACTGAGAGGAAAGAAGGCTCGCATCACTTGAGTGGTTAATATCTTGTATTAAATACCTAGGTAGGTTGCTATAACGTGTCAGTCACGAACGATATTACTTAATGCAACTGACACATTAATAATAATATTGAGTATAATTGCGCCCCGAAAACAACATCAGGTGTATTCGGGAGCGCTAGTTTATTTACGAGCGACACGATTATGATAAATTATATAATGGAATTCAAATCGAAATTAATAAAACCTTTTTTATAAAAAAGGTAAAAAAGGCGCCTCGACACATGTTTTGCAGACGCACATTCTTCACTTTGAGTGCAAATTTGTAAATCCTCTGTATCATATATTTTGGACTAGTAAAGCAACCACGTTGAATTAAACTTAAAGCAGAATATAATCTGCAACGAGCAACAAGAAGAAGATTGTCAAGGCGTAATGCTAATCATACGCTGTTTTATAGCATTTATTATTATACACTAGACCGGTGAATTATTGTCCAAAATCTATGATATATTTTCCTTTGCACAGAAATTATAAAATTTAATATATTTATAATCTCTCTGTGTTTAATATTTTTTCAGTAGTGGCACGGTTTAGAAGACCTAATAAAATATTATTAAAAAATAACTTCTTTCTTTACTTTTTTGCAAAAGTATACATTTCACATATATTTTAATAGAAGTAAGGAATTTGGTCTCATTATCTTCGTTTTTATAATATTTCCTACGCACTAAATATCGCACAAGTCAAATAGAGAGATTTTTGCCATGCAGTTTTAAACATTCTTTGTTTCTTAAAAATATATATGGAATTATGTAAACATTCATGTGTGCCAGTTTACGGAAGATCTGTAAATCACATTCAACTTGACTAGTAAATAATATGTACATTAAGAGATTTAATTCGCTTTAAGTCGCTCCTGACGCTCTTTTACATCAATAATGCTGAGATTGATGCACGACACGTATCCATGTAGTACAGAAATATCAGCTTTGACAAGCGCTATTGGAGCATTCAGATATATAATTAATCTGTACAGATCAATACCAGCCACCAAAAAATAAAATGTTATGCAATATTCCCTCATGTTCGCGTCGTAAAAGACAAAATATTTTATGGCACTCACAGATACGTCCCTCGGTAAAATGTAAAAGGTATAAACCAGCGTAAAATGCTTCGTTACCAGCGCACATGAAGAATAGTACTAAGCGATCTGTGTAATACAGTTTCATGATTGGATTTTCAGACATGTAAATTTGTGACTGGTCTTCCCTTGTAAAAGAGTCCTGTTGTATGTTGACAAAACAATAACGTGTAATCATCACATTTTCTCTAGTCCCCTTTGCACGTGTTATAGATTATGTTATATGTTATTTCTTACGTGTATAAATATATCCAGTGACAGGCTACTATATCGATAGACATGCTCAATTAGAACCAAAAGGTATAGGTAGGATAGAACAAGCATAATGTGACCATAAGGCACATTGCGCCAACTCTATCTGTCAGCTGATCCAAGATTGCGCCAAACTTTGTGCTTTGATTGTAATACCTTGCCACATGACCATCTATCGCATCCAGTAATGAGCTGACACAGTCAGCTGACACGCATCCAGTAACGAGCAAGACATTACCGTGTCTCTTGATTAGACGCGGAACTTTTTGAATCGAATTCTCGAAATTTCGATTTTATTCAAGCTTGTGGCTCGAAATATTATTGCATGACAACATATAAGTAGATATATTATTAGATTATAATTCTACATTAATTGAATTTTAATTTCAAACATGCAAGTTAAAGCTTAATTATTCAAATATTTGTAAAGATTTTTGTTATGCAAATATTTTCCGACGACAAAGAAATTCTTTGTAGATATAAAAATTGACGCAAATATTTTTTAAGCTCATATTTCTCGCAAGTATTAGCCTTTTCCTCCACCTGAATCCTTACTTTTACCAAAGTGTTAATAAGTCACGTGCGAAAAATCGGGATGAGAAGCGCGATAGTCAGCGCGAGCAATTACGATGGCAATTAAGGCTCGTAATCCGCGTGCTGGCGTATCAAAACGCAACGGCACGCACTCCTTACGTCGCCATGATTGCGCGAGCGAACAATTTATCGCGGGCAATAATTGCGCTACGACTACAAATATACCGATCGCCTAGTAATAGAGCGATATGTTATTCCGGGCGGGCATATGGAAATGTTTATCGCCAGACCGGTCGATCGTGAATAGTTAATAATAATTTACGACAATACAATCACACACGCGATATTATTAATGTAATGAATACCTACCGCGGGCCGCGCGCTAATTTCGCAATTTCAGCGTAGAGAGGGTTTGTAGTTTGGAATAGTTATAGAATAACATCAATTGTTATTGCGCTGAGATATTGATACATTTCGGTCAGTTCAGATTCGTTGACAATTTTCGAATCAATTCTTATTAGCAACGTTAGCAATTTTAAAAAAATATTTATTTGATGCTTAGAGCATTGTCACGAACAAAATGTATAACTGTTTTCCGAAAGAAACGATGGAAAATTTAAATATCTAAACATACAAATAAATATCCAAAATTAAAGACTCTTGTGTGATATAAAAAGGCAATATTTTTGAAATTATTTTCAGAGTAAAAAATATAACTACAGAGCACTTTTCCTCCCTAAAATAAACAAATATTATCTAAAAAAGAGAACAGTTTCTGTTCTAAAATTTTTATTACTACAGTCTTTCTATATTGCTGCATCCACGCAACACATACATATACTAGATAACATAAAAATCAATTACCATTCTCATGAATATCCTGCGTACGGAATTCGAGCAAACGGAGTCAAAGGTCGCGTGGTAGATTTCAAACGATAAAACCGAGCGGTTAATTGAGCGAGGTATTTCCGGGAATATATTCAGTACATCGATATCTATTATGCGATGGGATTCGTCATGCTTTCGAGGCGCGCGATATGCCTGGCGCATCCCGCGATCACTTTATAGCGTCAGCATTTCATAGGCGTTCCGCTTCGTAATTATTATATAGCGTCGTGCCTCCGTGCGCTTTATTGCGCGCGATTATCCATAAAGATAAACGAACTTATACATATTGTCCGGCGTGCGGCTATAATTGAACCGCGAGGGATGCAAGTGCAAGGAACGCGACGGATCGCGAGCGCGTAGACTATAGCCGGATCTGATACGAGAGGAATACCGAGTTGATGAAAGATCGTCATGTTGTAAAATGATCGAGAAAGATACAATTATGAAAACGTCGTTTGTCATGTCAACTTGTAATTTCAATAAAAATTTATAATATATTCTTTTTATTGATAAAATATTAAATGTTTACCATTATCTCCTTATACGCGATGTTACGACGAAGAAATAATATTGCGTCAGATATCAGGTGTAAACCATATCAAAGGAATTAAATAATTTTCCATTGAGAAGTATTTAATGGAATAAATATTGTGTAATTAAATATTATATATAATATATATAATTATAAAAACTATAATATATATAATATTATATATATTATAGAAAATATATAATTGAGAAAAAGTGCGTCGAGCTTGATTTTCCCCGTTTATTATCGTGTTTTTAAGTAATATTCGATCGACGGGAGATTCACAGATCTTCTCGACGTAATGCAAATCGCGCAGGTTCGCGGAGGAGCCGCGCGCATCAATCCACGACGAGAGTATTATGCGCGCATGAGAGAGGAGCAAATATCTTCCACGCGGTAGCTGTGTTTGCCATTGAATAAAGACGCGAATCGGACTTTCAATTGTTGCTGCAAAGTGACTTGGTCGCTTCCGCATTTCCCGAATGCGCGATATAAAGCAACCGACGAGAGAACAACTGCAACGACGACGTGCGGAAGAACGTTCTCTCGTCGTGCGCGCTCTTCATCCGAGCCCTTCGCCGTCGATAAACTGTCTCCGTTGTGTACATACAACGCTGTCCTCCGTAATAAAGTATTCATCGCAGAATCAAGCTGGCGCTGCTGCGTCGCGTTACCGCAGTTGCATAATTTTTGCATGCCGTCTCCGCCTCTCGAAGTCGACGGTGCTGCATAAACGTCGCGCATCCGATATTAACGTGGAGTCGCTTTTGTTTAAGAGAGACGAGCGCGTACTCAGCTCTCGCGAAATTTGCATGCGTTATTATTCAGACGACGTCAAATTCGCTTCATTTTATGCGAAGATGCACTGACGACGTACTGAAAAATAACTTATTATTTATACTATATGACGTTTATTTACAACACGATAACGGGAGTGCGTGTCCAAATATGCCGAAGAATCGAACGAATCAATTTTTTTCACTTAACACCATCGATATTACGATTACGATCGAAGCCTGGGTTTTACATCACGAAATGTTTTATTCACGACCGTTGGGAAATAACACTCTCAACGATAACCGCATTAATCGCCGCTAAACGCGACGCATTACGTATGAATCTTCCCGATCGGCGGGGGCGAGAGGTGATTTAATAAGGCTATATTTCGCATCGATTCATAAATACATCTTGCAAACGGCCGGAGAGCGCGCCCGCGCGCTTATGAGAGAGTATCATTAGGCGATTGATAGCCGTGCAATTTGTAATCGATAAATCTGGGGAACGAGCGCGCGGCGCCGTGCCGCGCCGAGAAAACCGGACCGACGAATTTTTCACGTGTCGTGGACGACCCTGACAGTTATTTACAGCCGAGGAAACGAAGAACGAATAACGCGCTTGTCCTATGAGGTACTTCGAGATTCAAAATGACTCTTACGTCTATACAGTGTTATTGAAATTCACTGAAATTTTTATTTTATTCTCTGCCCTTCTCGACAAGCATTCTCTCAATTTTATATGTTACTCTTGATCTTATTATAAAGATTTTTTAAGGTGTGCATTATCGAAATAGGATTTCAAAGTACATAAAAGATTCGGAATAAAAATGCAGCAAATATATTTTATATATAGTTTCCCTCTGTTCGCTGTTACGTAGGCCATTATATGTGAATAAGATTTTGTTCTATTTATATAAAAAAATATTCTCAGAATGTATCTGACTGAAAATGGTCGAGATCTGATGCAAGATTTCACCGTAAAAGCACGTATACCAATTTTAAACAATGAAAAAAAAGAGTTAAAGAGTTAAATAGAAGTTTGCTGGGCCAAGCGCGCAATGTCGTGGGAGAACTCATAAACGCGAGCACGCACGTCGAAGATAAACATTACCTACGGCGCTGTCGGGCCGGAAATTGTGCCGGGAAAAATATGCAATAAATTCGTTTCGCCCGCGGTAGCAAATCACGCAGGCGGTAGCCAATCACGAGCGGTTAAGCATCGCGGCCGTCGGCATGCCGTTATACTTTGCCGACGAAAATAAATCGTACCGTGGGTTTACTCTATGGTTTACATCATACTGTGTACCGTAACATCATAGATCCCGATGGGCGCTGAATTTTACATAGACCCCTCTCGAATGAAAGAAAAACGCGTCTCAGTGTAACGGTACAATTTTTCGAAGTGATAAGGGCTCTTGCATGATTTATTACCAATCAATAAATATTGATAATTATGAGCGTTAGAAATTAATTCGAAGGAATGCATTTATATTTTTGTCTTTTTACACAAAGAAAAGAAAATATTCTATATTTTTATAATGAAGAGGAGAAAATTTAATTAATTTTCAATACATATACATATACAATACATATATACGTATGCATATGTATATATATATATATATATAATTTTTTATATATTTATATAATACATTTTAGTCTCTTCTTTCACATTTATTATAAAATCTCATAAACGTAAGAAAAGGGATTATATGTAAAAATATAAAATTATACAATATTTAATAATATTCCGCGGTTGGAAAAATTCATTATAAATATAGCGTTATTCCATAACGAGAAGAAATATCGGATGCTTAAGCACGCATGCAGATAATCGTTTCATTAGTATACAAAGTCAGCGGAGGAAACTGTTGTCTCTCAAAATATCACGGTGCATGCGGGGTTTGTTACTTATATAAGTATATACGCGCTATGAATACCGTGTTCGCGTAATCCGTACAGTAGTTGTACGCGCAAAAAATCTCTAATAATACAACGGAAAGATTAACTACGCAAAGCGCTATAAAACAAATATTACGTAATATTATGTAAGAAACAGCAAAGAACAAGATGAGAAGGGAATAAGAAATCAAATTCGATACATGGAATAAATAATTAAGTACCAATTTATTACTAGTTTGTTAACCAAGTTGTTGTGTCCGAATTTATTGCTCCTACCAATTAGCTCCTACCTAAATAGATCCTTTGCATCGTGTCGAAAAACAGGCAAAAACGCTTGCTGCAATATTTGATGTTACGCGAACAATTTACCGGCGAGCGACACGACGCGTTGTTTAGTCCCCGAGAAGGTGCACCACCGATTTTTCCGGTAACGCATCGAAATTCCTCTTGATTGAATTTCGATTATTCGCGACCGCTGCTGCGGCAGAGCGATCGGCCACGGCTGCCGCGAATGAAATTGCTGCGCAAACACGGCTGTCCGCAATTCGCTGGTTTTCAGAAATATACGCTCGCGTTTACGCGAATTGGAAATCGCACACGATGCACCAAGTGCACGCGGCATGTGCGTGAAGAGTTTCCCTTGCTATTTTCGTTGCTTTTTCGCTTGCAAGTGACTTGGTCTTAAATAATGTGTAAAACAGAGATGCATTTTTTTTCTCGACAAATTTAAAGAGAATTTTCCGAGATTATTATTTATTAGAATAAATGTAAAAGTTTAAATTCGCAATATGATAATATATAATTAACTTTAACTTTTTTTAAAAATAAATTTTAACAATCTCTTAAGAGAGATTATTTAACCAAAGAATAAAAGTGAAAGTGAAAATAATTTTCGTAAGAAATTCTGCTTCGAGGGGTGCACTTTATAATGGACCAGATTTTGTTTTATAATTATTAAACAGATAATATATCTAAAAAAAATGCGACTGATGTGATGGTTCCATCCATCATTAACACAACAAAATAATAATTCGTAGGTAACCATAATAAATCATCGAGGGACCTTCGCATCAGAAGGGCGGACTTACGTTTCGCGGTGCCGGGGGCTTTGCTCGATTTTAATAATAATGCGGTAATGTGTTTCGGGCTTATGGCCTTGTGCACCTTAATTGCGAATTCTAAGTCCATTTTGGCGAGCGGTCATCCTCCGTGTAAATAATTCAGTGCGCACATGCGACCATAGCCGCTCGTGCATGGATGTATGCGGGCCGTAACTAGTTTACTGATTATTAAATGGACCACCCCCGCTGTACCGCGTGTGCATCCTTTCAGCGCCAACACGTGCTACGACTTTGGCACACTGGCATGTTTCGGCCTCGGCCGAAGAATTTATTCAAGACGTTTAATGCGAGCTTCCGCTTCGAATTTCGCCGCATCTAAACTCACTGAGCATTAATAAATGGCGTGTAGAGTTTATCATAAACTTTTCGATTATGTTGCAAAATGGTAAACGAATAACTTTTATTGTAAAAAGCTATTCTCTCTGCATGTTTGTAAATACTTCAATATCTTAATAAACATAAGAAATCAAACGAAATAAAAATTCGGTTAACATATATTCTAATTAAAATTAAATTAAAAACAGTGTTTTATCGTTTGCTTGCATTTCATTGCCAAAAGACAAGTCTCAATTGAATAATTTTCAAAGATTATTGGTATATTAATATATTAATCAGAATTATTTTTAATCTATTTTTGATACATGTATATACTATGTTGAAGAAACGCGCAACTTTCGACACATCCCGTAGTATATTGACATACCGAGCTTTCCTTAAATTGCGGAATGTCGATAAAGCTGTCCTATGCAAACCAAGTAAAGGCAACCAGGGGTGAACAATAAGAAGAAAGATTCCCGCGGGAACGATGAGGTAACCAATACTTTTGTCTCGGCAGTTTTCTTTCAGACCTCATTACGTTTCCCTCAAACGATCGTGCCGATAAACACTCGACGGGCAAATTGCTCGTCGTTAACCAGCGCTCGATATTCCCAGCCGACAAATTACACGGAGGAAACAATTTGATGAGCTCGCGGGAAAAGAAGAGAAAAAAAAACCCAATAAATTTGTCAATTTTAAATACGATTATGATGTCTGGAAACTCTCGTCGCCCTGTCATTATATATTAATCGCGTCTCTGTGCAAATAAGGGAAATGGGGGGAAAAAAATTGTTCTCACTCTCTTACGAACGTGTAGTGGCAAAAATAAGAAAAGCGAGAAAATCGATTATTCAAAATATTATGCAAAAATTGATTTCTGACGTACGAAGTAAAATGTCTCTTCGATATTTAGTGTTTTCTATTTCACGAATTTAAAAACGAGTTCGAGAAAAAACCGCAAAAGCTATTATTTTAAAAGACTATGATGTTTCCTTTCTTGTCTTATTTTTCTTTTTTCCATCGCGATTTTCCGTGTTTCTGATTTACTTTCTCGCTTCACCCCTTCAAACTTCGACTTATATTTGTTTTAACGTTTAACAAGAGTCCAACGAATCCAAAAAGTCTCCCTCAACATAGGAGATATTGTGATAGCTACGTCTCTTGCTTCGAAAGCGTCGTCGCAGTCGCCTGAAGTGTATGCCGGAAGAACCAAATAATTAAATAAACCTGAAGAAAGAGGCCGACGACGTCAATTTATTTCTCGTTGTTTTAATTCAAACTTCCGCGGAGCATCTCGCATCCCGTGCAATTCTACGTCATCTTAGATGATTCATTCGTACAAAAACTTATGACTACTACATATTTTTTGCCGCTTTACGCTACGTGCCATCTCGTACTAAAAGTACAAGGAGAAAAAGTGTAGTTGTGCCAAACACGGTAATTAGCACCGTCTCGCGTAACTACTCTCGATTCGCGCCGCATTGCATCGGCGGCTTTCTTCGACGGAGCGTTTCTTGACTCTCCGCCGATCCATTAATAACTGTGATGTATGTGAGAATTTCTCGTTATGGGACGTTACGCGCGCCGCAACTAACACCGCCCAAGAATTGACAGTTCCCTACGGGGCCTCCGCAATAACTTCCGGCGCGCAAATTAACGAATGAGTTGCAGTTTGTAGAGTGTTTGCGAAGTGACTAGTCGCGTACTAGTTCCACCACGCTTTGACAAGTTCTAACAGATTCCCTCTCGTCGTCATCGTCGCGTCTCGACTACACTCGCGCACTATCGGCCAGTCTCGAAATGTCGGCAATTTCTCAAATTTATTTATTTTATTATGACGAAGCAAAACTTCGGCCTCTCTCGGCAATTAATTTTTCGATTTATTTTATGCAAAAGATTTATAATAAAGTTTCGCGATGAAAATTGCACAAATACTCACGGCTACGCAAGTGAGAAGAACACTCATCACCCGCGTAATTTTAAACACGTAATTTAATTACGTATCTCCTCAAATGAAGCTACTTCGGCTCTTTCCGCGCGAGTAACTTCGGCCTATCCTTAGCAAAAACATTTATGATAAAGTTTCGCAGCTAAAATTATGCAGATGTTTGATGTTTATTATACGTTACGTTGGAGAACACTATAATTATCAATCTTTTTGTCAAAAATGATCTTTAACAAAGGTTGCCCGGAAAAAAAGTAAAGCAAGCTCATTCGATGCCAAGCCTTCGTTTCGTTAATTGTCGCCAAACGTAATCCGAGCGAATGTCGCCGCGTCTGAAAGTGCAGGAGACAAAAGGCCGAAACAGCGGGAATGGCGAGACAAACAAATACGGAGAATACGTCGGGAACGACGAAGGTCTCTCTCGTTTGTGTACTGTTGTTCAGCTCCGCTGTTTTGTACGACTTTCTGTACGCCGGCAATACGAACGAACAGTTAACGACGATCACGAGAAGAGCGGACTGTGGGAAAGCACATCGGGAAAATTCCCTTGCGGGACACGTGGATTATTCCAATACCTTGCAACGAGGACAATCAACGTCATTCTGTGATTCGAAGGATAAAGGGACGAATTTCCGACACATTGGCGCAACGTTCTCTTCCTTTCGTCACTAATTTAGAAAATGATATTAATTGTTTTCGAATTAAGATTATTGACAATATTAACGTCGTAATCAACGGATGCTTTAAATCCATTGAACGTTAATTGAATGGCCGTCTGAATTATTACGAGATAATTTCATATCTTTTAATTTTAGATTTCGTTAAATATTATAGATCAATTATTTCTCTTTCTCCATTTTTCTCTCAAATTAATTTATGATTACATCTCGAGCGAATTTTCTTGATAGTAAATAATACTCCGAATATGAGGGGAAGGGTTAATTTCGATTCTTCAGATTCCGACGTTTCCGCGCGCTTAAACGCGAGCCTGGTGAAGCTTTCCGGAAAACTCGTAGGGAGACACGAGGGCGAGAGTAATCGTTCCCGCAGGAAAAAAAAACGCCACCGAGGGGTAGCAATCTCCTCGGCTTTCTTGCCATGAAAAGTTCGGCCGCGTTGCCACGCGCGTTGCCCCGGTCGATTTAAGCGGAAGTAAAACGCGAAAGAGTTCCGAGTAACACAGATGCGTTTACTCTCCCGTACTGCTCAACGAGTTAAACCGCAAACTCAATTGGACGTCAGAAAGAAACTCTGCAACAAATGGCCGAAGTCTGGCGCGGACGCGGACCCCGGCCTCAGTCATTTGACGCCTCATTTCTGCTGCCGCAAAAAGCGAGGTAACGACCAGAAACGACTGCCACGACCCGCGCGAGTATCGACGTTTACCCGGGTCGAGCATCGCACAATGACACGGACGAATGTATATCAAGCCCACGAAAATCGGTCGCGATGACCCTGCTTTGCAAAACAAATTTTCACCAATGTTGCAGCAAAAGCGTCATGTTGACTTCTATAACTCCGGTTTCATTTACCAAAAACGGCAAAGATATTTAGAATGAAAGTTAAAGTTATATAATAAAAACCTTGAAATTTTGATGTAATTTTGTCATAGTATCGGGTATATATATTCATGTTTCAAGAGCTGAGAATAATCTCTATAAAATGTCAAAAAACAAAATTCGTCAACATTCTTAAATTTTAATTTTTATAAAAAAAAACTTATCGTAAAAAAACGGTGTTCTTTGTCATTTTTTTGGCAGTATCATAAGAACTATTATGTAAGACTTTATGAAGAATATTATGTATCGTGACTACTCACGACACTCGCTTGCGAAAACATAGTTAATTACGATCTCGCGCGCGCATTAATCATTAAAATACCACGATTGTCCAACACGTTACACAACACTTTACATAGCATTTTTTATTAATCGCACAAGACGTTCACTTTATGTAGCGACAGGAGAACACGAGAATCACGGCTACACAAAACCACGATCCAGTCTCCGCATATATTAGTTTGTAGTACGTTAAATATTTCGTGGTGGCAATGAATTAATACACACGATATATAAAGCGCCTCGCAACGCTTCCTGCTAACTCGAGTCGCGCAACATGAATGAGAAGGCCACTGTAGGTATGTATGTACACAATAAGCGCGCTATACGTTGCGAAGAATAGAGTCGAAATACTGTAATACATACGTATGTACATACTAGAAGCCGAATTATATACGCATTTATACCATAGTTTTGCCATCATTCGCGCCGTGCGACTCGAGCGAACAAAAAGCGTTCCATATATCGCGCGCTTCGTATTATTTTTTGAAATACATTTACGAAAAGTATTTCGGGAGAGCAAACGCGTGATCATTCCTTACAATTATTCTTATAACAATTATCAACAATAATTAATTTTGGCGATTATTACATCTCAATTAGCCGTTAAAACTCATATAATACCACATCATGTAAATATCACGCAGTAAAGTTGTTGGTCATTTTTAAATTTCTCAATTATTAACTGAATATAAAACGATTCGATTCGACATTAATTAATAATTAGTAAGTTAATGATTTATTGAAACGCGTATTTTAAGTGATTTATTTGATCGAAATCAATCGCGCGACAAAGCGATATAGATTCATAGATATATACATATATTGCATTCCTCGAGTATCTATCTTTAATTTAACTTGTTTTATAATGGGAGATAAAATTGTCATAAAATGCGCGCATATTCGCGCGTTGGCACCATAGATAGCTTTGTAAAAAAATTCGGTCACGTGATTTTCTAGCGCCGAGCGAATCATGGCTTCATGTAACCATGATTTTCGTGTTGTCCCGTCACAATATAATATAAATACGCATCGTGTTCGATCAAACTATTTTTGAAATAGTAGATTTTGAAATAAAAGCTAGCTACGTTTTTTTAGACAGTATACTATTCGTGAGTCGCGCGTATTGTAACTTCGAGACCACTGTTAATCTGACACTCTCATCACAATGCCAATCAAATTCGGATAGGATAATTAAATGCTAATTATATTTATCTTTATTATCGATTCTCAAGTATTTCCTCTTAATTTTTATTACTGCTAAAATTTTTTAATATTTCTGGAAGAGCGCTTAAAATAATAATTATTATCTAAGTTTTGAGGGAAAATATTAGGAGTGTTGAAATTGAGAATTTTAATTATTAGGAGCGTTGAAATTAAGAACCTTGATAGTAATTATTTTAATGAGACTTTGTAATAATTTATTCATCTATTCAAGGCGAGAGATAAATACAGCCAATTTTATACGCAAAATCATTAAAGCTAAATTAATCGAGGAGAGCGAAAAAATATTTGCCTTTTGTAAATTATTCATTAGTCATTATTTTAATTATCTAAGCGTGCCGTAGATTTTCGAGGTGGCTGGTTCTTCGTAATTAATCAAGAGACCGTTATCATTCGCGAATTCCCGTGGAAAACAAGCCGGAATTAACGCCAGTGCGATTAAAGAAACATATGTCAGCCTCGTGCCGTAATATTTCGTGCGGTTACGATCGGACCGTGGAAATAAATTTTCACAGAATGTTCGGTGCGATCCACCAGGTGCAAGTTTTCATTAAAACCGATCTTGAACGTTTACACGTAGTAAATGTACAAGTCTATACTGCATAAAGGATGCTTTCACACGTAATCTGTGCAAACAATATATATAGTTTGTGTATAATGCGCTTATAATGGTTGTTCTGCTGTTTGTAAAGTGAAACGTTCATTCGAATAAATTGAACTTAATTCGACTTACATTCGACGATCGATTTGCTTTGTAATACTTAAAAACATGCCTTTTTGTTTATATAATTAATTGTATATTTCGACTGCACGTTTATGCTTGTAAAAAAACGAGAAAAAGTCGCGTATCCTAAATATTTGGACGCAAGATAATTGCAAAAATATTTATTCTTTCAGTGTTGTACAAAATATATAAAATGTAGTTTAAATACAATTGAAACGATTAAATATATAGAGAACATAAACAGAAAAATATAGAGTTGAATATACAGTATGTCATTATATACGTACATATCGTCATCGATTTTTTATTCCAGGATACTGAACCTACAAAAGAAGGCATAGTAGAAATGTCTGATGAACAGATGACAGTTACGGTGGATGCATGGGTAACCCAAAGAAAACGAACGCCAGGTTATGATTTTGCGATTATTAAATTGGCGGCAAGAGCTGAAATACATTTCATTTGTGTAGACACTGCTTTTCTTGTCGACAATGTTGC
Source organism: Lasius platythorax (assembly GCA_963971435.1). NCBI lineage: Eukaryota > Metazoa > Arthropoda > Insecta > Hymenoptera > Formicidae > Lasius > Lasius platythorax. The sequence goes on from OZ020535.1 coordinate 5,409,056, forward strand.
ACTCCAATTTTCCGTACAAGCCGCCAAATTATTGACAACAGGTTTGTTAACGATAATTTTGTAGTATTTAGCTTCTTCTCTCTCTCTCTCTCTCTCTCTTCTCTCTCTTCTCTCTCTTTCTCTCTTTTATTTTTGTATAGGACTTGATATTAATCTCTTATTTAATTGTACTTTTTATTTATGTGTGTATATGTATATATATGTATATATATTGTCGCATCTACGGATGTAGATTTATCTAGATCCGCTCAGCACGCGCGTTACTTCCGTATAATAAATAAACTCTGTATATAAACTAAACAATAACTTTATTAACACAATGCAATTCCAATTGTTTTAATGAGAACAATTGGAATTGCATTGTGTTAATAAAGTTATTGTTTAGTTTATATACAGAGTTTATTTATTATACGAAAGTAACGCGGGTGCTGAGCGGATCTAGATAAATCTACATCCGTAGATGCGACAATATATATATATACATATACACACATAAATAAAAAGTACAATTAAATAAGAGATTAATATCAAGTCCTATACAAAAATAAAAGAGAGAAAGAGAGAGAAGAGAGAAAGAGAGAGAAGAGAGAGAGAGAGAGAGAGAGAAGAGAGAGAGAGAAGAGAGAGAGAGAGAAGAAGCTAAATACTACAAAATTATCGTTAACAAACCTGTTGTCAATAATTTGGCGGCTTGTACGGAAAATTGGAGTGCAACATTGTCGACAAGAAAAGCAGTGTCTACACAAATGAAATGTATTTCAGCTCTTGCCGCCAATTTAATAATCGCAAAATCATAACCTGGCGTTCGTTTTCTTTGGGTTACCCATGCATCCACCGTAACTGTCATCTGTTGATCAGACATTTCTACTATGCCTTCGTCTTAAAAACCGAGCGACTCGACCACACTGTCTATTTTTTCACGTCCAAATCCAGAATGTCATCCCTGTTAATAAACAACCCTTGGCAATCCTTTTGGAGATGATCTTCCTCTTACGGTCTCACTTCAAACCGATACTTTCACAAAGCTCAGGTACAGCGAATCACAAATATGAACGCAGGAACATAGCAGATTGCAAGGACGTAACAATATATATATATATATATATATATATATATATATATATATATATACACATATATACACACATATATATGTATGTATATGTCTATTAATGTATTATTTATTATGTACAGACTATGACTCTCCTGACTTTTGTGAATCTCGTTACAATAAATTAGGCAAACATGCGACCGCCGATGAGTGGTCCAATATTCAGCATTTCCATTCAGAGGTCTCAAAATTTTAATATCATAAACTATTATAAAAATTGTATTATTAAAGCGTTTTATATATTTTTGTGTACATAACATTTTTGAATGAATTTTTGTTTTTGATTGGAAGTATGAAAAATAATATATAAACGAAAAAAAACATTTCAATTTATCGTTATTCTATTTTTTACGGATTATTATATGATTTTTTTCTAAATATGTATCGCGTTCCTTGCAAGCGATGGATTATCCCTTTTCTCGATGATTTTGCTATGATGTATAATTAATGATTGCCAAATGTGATTTCCTGGCCATGGTTGATTTCACCGCAATTTCTAAATCCCGGTCATTCGTCGATGAATAAGAAGGTTTTCAAGATAACGATGAACGGAAAAGATTTCACTCATCTGCGACTCATATATCCAGACGGTGGTATAACCAGACTACGTGTTTACGAAAAAGTGTTGCAACCTCCCACTCCCATATACCCATTATCATCGTCAAATTAGCTCCTTGATCTTGTCTCCAAGATTTATGGTGGTAATTGTATAGCCTATAGTAGTTGTTATAACCACACACACCCTAATAACTTGATCAAGCCTGCAAAACCTACTAACGAAAAGGACGGATGGCATACTGCGAGAAGTATTCTTAGATCCACTATATGCTTTCCAGGCCGTGTAAGTACAAGAAAGATCGATAAGGTACATAGAAAACCATAAAAAGTAATAATCGTAAGATTGTAATTGATAATCTGAAAACTATTTTTTTACCATATAATATGCATTTTACATTTATTTCAATATCTCGTTTTAAGAATATGAAAAATAGTCTTTTGCCACAAAATGCTGCTTTTATATAAATATCGCTTGTATAATATTGCTGTCTTTACAAAAGATTATAAAACAATTCTCGCGTTATGAATTTTAGATATGTGGATGCAAAGATAGAATATAAATACGCGACAAATTTTAAAAACATAAACGCATAAATATCTTCTTAACAATAATTTTGTTTCCATAAAAATATTTTTGCACATTTTTGCTTTTTCAGTGTGCTTTTTAATTTAATAGATAAAACATTCAAAGTTGTTTCTCATTCAAAGACTATTCATATTTTATCAGTGTAACTGTTTTTGCTTCTGTTTCTCATTTATATTTTCTTGGTAGCTACTTAAAAAATATTATTATGTAGCAACTTTGTTATATTTTTATCAAAAGTACCCTGTTATTTTATCAGAATATCTCGATTATATTAAACTGGCGATTCGTATTCTCTTCTTTCTTTTATTTAAAACGTCCACTCATAACCAAGAGCAAGATTAGTATGTATTTTCTTGCACGGGCGAAACGCAGAAATAAAAACCGGCTCGTTTGTCTTTCGCGTAACTCCCATAGTTTACAGTTCGCGTAAGAAAAAGTCCAGGTAAACATCACGTAGATGTAATTTAGTATCGTGCAGTCGACGGCGCGACCCTGATTAAAACGCAAGACGGTGAATAGGGGGGGGAGAGAGAGAGAGAGAGAGAGAGAGAGAGAGAGAGAGAGAGAGAGAGAGAGAGAGAGAGAGAGAGAGAGAGAGAGAGAGCTAGCTGACGTTCGCGCGCGCGTTTGCGCGAGGGTGCTGGCCGTGTGTATGCAAATTTTATAGGTTAAATGGGGCGCCCGACCGGCCACGGAAATAATTATCCCAGTTACCCTGTATTCAGTACCTTAATCATCCTTCCCCGTTTCTAGGCGGCGCAACCCTTTCCCGAGGCCATTGTCGCGCATGCATGCCGTCGCACCTGCACTCGCTTTCCCAACCGTTTCGGGTTTACCCTCGGATAGATTTCGGTATGAATTTTTCGTGAAAGTTAATTTTCTCGCGACACTGCAACGTTTGAAATTAATATGTCATGTCATAACCGTAATTATCGTAGCAAATATTTTCGGAAAACATTTATTAGTGTTATATATCTATTTATTTTGTTTAGTGCATATTTAGACTAAAGAAATTGCCATCCCGAGAAAGACCTTGCAAGAAATTGTGAGCAATGGACTCGACTCTAACGCGCAACTTGGTAATTTCGCAATGTTACATTCTTAAGAAAAATTTGTTAAAATCGAGAGGCGTATAATTCAAAATTTTATAATTTGTTTTCTCTAATTAATTTCCCAATCAATTATAAAGAATCACCTTAGCGGATAAGTGATTATTAACGAAATGAAAATTTAAACCGCGATACATGAAAAATATCATGCGAATACGCATGTTTGTGAATGGCTCGCGCGAGAGCCTCTCACAAAATGCTTTTTTTTTTCAAATATACACGACCTCTCGAACATTAATCTCGATTAATGTCGTCACGATTCCGTATTCCGCGAGATGAGAGCGCCGCAAGAATACGTTATTCGTCGCGGAACGAAATTAAACGAAAAAGCAAAGCGCTCCAATGATGTAAAACAGCGAGATGTAACGATGCACGAACCAACGTCGTCGTCGTCGTCGTTGGGTCGTTCTAATCCCGCCTAATCGATACGAAAGTCGCGCACTTACTCAATGTCACCGGCAGGATCGATAGGGGGAACTTTCGACACAACCGGGGGATGCCCTGGTTCCCCCGGCATTTTCCTGTTTCCTGCGGCGCGCAAATTTGTTAAGTTTCGCTCGCGACGCCGTCACGTCGACGTACCCTCCAATTCCCTCCTCATCATCAACCTCGCCGGAATCAGATTGCTTCCGTTGAATCTCCGTTCTTCGAATACTTCGCGGCTGCCGCGGCGCGGCAACATCGGGACATCTCTTTGAAGTTCCTACGCGCTGCGCTCCTAAGTTAATCTAAGTCCGTCACTATCGGTCCTGCCGATGACTTCCGTAAAGTCTTTCGTCGCATGCGAAGGGTATCTTCCGAAGGGTCTATGGGCCGAGGGGGATTGAGAACGAACGACGAGGAATTAGTGATTTGCAGGCAATAAGAGAGCGCGAACGAGGAATTAAGTAATCGGGAAGTTGACAAAGTTTAATGACATTCGATCGATACGAGATTTTGCAAAGCTGATCGGTCTCGATAACTTAAGTAAAATAAATGAATAGAACTACATAAACTAAATAAATATAACTTTGAATTTCAACGGGCTATAAGAGCCAAACGCGAATGGTAGTGCGTTAGTTTTCGATGAAAATTAATTTTTCATCGAAGTAATTTGTTGTGTACAGGGCACAAATTTTTCTTGGTGCGATACCAAAAAATTTAAATTAAATCTCATATTCGAGATATTAATTTAAGTAAACCCCTAAAATTTGTGCCCTGTGCACAACAATATAAAATAAATACAAAATATTGAGTAAAAAATCTTTTCATATTTTTTTCGAAAGTTGGCAAAATCAAAAATTTAAACAAAGATAAAAGGTCTTTAAAGAAAATCACCAATCTTCAATAATTGTATTATTATTGCGCTTTAATCTATTTTCGTAAGTAGCCGAAATGGGATAAAACTTGAGACTATTGGATTTAGCAGAAATCGATTTTGACAGCAATCATTTCGCCAATAACGCAAGGCGATAGAGAGCTTTCGGTTTTAGCAGAGAGAGTTTTACGGACATCGAAACGAGTTAATCGCGAGATAAATATCGTTCGCTCATCAAACGCGCCCGTCGATATAACTCACCGCACTAGCAATGAGCTCGAAATTAATGTCAAGCTCATTAAGCAACTTAATACCTGCAAATCAGGCCGGCATTGACGTTTATTCGCCGGCGAATGTTCACGGTGGCCACCTGCCGCCCATGTTTATTCGTCGGTTAATAAAATAATACTTGTGTGTCTGATAAGCTATAAAGGAAAACGTTCGTTTAAACAAGTGTGGGCATACGATAAATTGGTTACCTTTCGAAAAATTCAATGCGCGATGTGCGTAATCAATCAATACGTAAATCATTCGACATAAGCAGTATAGTTTCATCAACACAAAATATAGACAAAGTATCTAGAATTCATACAATTTTCAACAACTTATGGAAATGTGCAATTACAAGAGATCTAATGTAAAAATTTACTGGCCCGAAAATAGAATGAAAGAAATACAAAACAAATTAAATAAAAATTTAATAAATTATAACCAAATAAAACATTCATTATGCATAAAAGTTAAAATTAACAATTACAAAGAAAATTTGTTTGTGACTGAGAAATCAATGAGCGTGTAGCAAGCGAGGAAATTAGTATTTTATCTGCTCTTCCCTCCGATTCACCCCAAAATTCGCGTAATCTCTCTGGCTCGAGCTTTAATATGTAAATCCACCAGTGCAACGACCGATTGGTTTGAATGTTATTATCGATCGGCGCGTTTCGGCACGGTAAATCAGTTCTAATCACGCCAGCGGTGTTGCTCATTTATTAATGGTGGAAATAAATCGGTCCGATATTGTGCAAACCGTAATAAAATTCCGTCATATTTGTGATAAGAATATATTACGAAATACATCAAGATTATTCGGCAGGATTAATCTTATCCACAAGCAAAAAAGAATTTGGAACCATGTAACATTTCAATTAGGAAATTAAGAAACAAACAAACGTAAAAAGCGTAAACAATATAGAAGAAACAGTATTTTAAAAATTTAATCTTATTCATATGCATTTTTCTAAAAGAACAGATGCAATTACAGATTATAAAAAAAATGCAATTACAATTACAAAAATGCAATATGCAATTACAGACAATAAAAAAAATTGATATTTTTCATTTCGTCGATAAATGAACATACACAATATCATAAATTATAAATCATTGATAATTACAATCAAATAATAAAATAAATTTTATTATGAGATTCACAAGCAATTATATCATCGATATTTAGAAACTTTTTTTTATTTATTGCAAAGCAATTATTGATGAAAATCAATTGAAAACCGAGTTGCTCCCATTATTGTAACTAGCCCCCCCCCCCCCCCACAAAAAAAAACAATAACGCAAAAGCGATAAAGATTGTTGAAATTGTCTCAAAGATCTCGGTTGTGCAATCGATTTCCGGAATTCGAGGGATTGGAGTTGTGAGCGTCGAGATCAAGGAAATCGAAGAGAATAGAAGATACTGAAAGGAGGAAAATAAATAAATTTAAAGGGACGACAGTTTTCTCTGGGGGAAGAGGGTACAGTCCCATCCCCGCGGGCGAAAAGTGCAAGACGGCGGGATGCTATCAAAGCACAAAGGATGGTGGCACAGCAGTTCACGCCGAAGATTTTCGCAACTTCCTTCGTCGCGACTGCACCTCTTCGGCTCTGGGCTTTGTTTCCTCTCGCTTCTCTCAGTGGATTCACTCAAGCGCAGGAGACGTACGCATTTTCACTATTCCGCTATATCTTTTCGTTGATTTTTCTGCGCGTGAATGCCGCGAGCGAGCTGTACGAAAATGCAGGCGATGCGCTACTGAGATGCATCGACAAGTAGGCGTCGCGTTGCGGGAATACGTTGCGAAGAAAGCGAATATTATGCTTGCAAGAAGTACGCAGGAGACAAGAATAGAGGCTGTCGGGCGGAATTTTCGAAAATTCCAACACAAGACAGGATTTTTACGATTTTGCTCTTCTTTCGACAATCAAAAAGTGATTCGCGACTGCCGTCACTATTTTTACCAGTATTTTTTATTAGTGTGGATGCTGAATATTCTTTCTAAATAATTTTTTTTTTAATGTTATGCCTTTCTTATAATTTTTTATATTTAATAAAGCCGCCAATTCACAGTACATATAATAAATCGCTTTATAAATATACGTATTAATCGCGATTCTTGGAGTATGGTACAGTTTACAATAGTAATTTGTCTATGTTATTAAAACGTATAACTCTGATATCAATGTAAGATATACATATATATGTATATATGTCAGTTCTATATCTGTGAGGTGAAATTTAATATTTACGTATTTCATGTAAATATGTAACATGTAATATTTTTAATGGATATCCTCAACAGAAAAGCCAATCTTTATGAATCATGATGATGGAAGATAAAGAAGAGGATTTCTTACCGCCACAGGGGGGTCGGATACCCAGTGGCCGGCATACCGGGGATACTGTCCCAGTCCCTGGTGCGTCGTCATCCGACGATGGGCCATCCACTGGATTGAGGGCGAGTCTAGTGGAGGAAGCGGCGATCGCACCTGGTCGAGAGGGTTTCTCACCGAGCTTGGAGGAGGGGAGTAGCCGTTCTACTTCTACCCCTCCCCTGTAGGGGTGGCCGTTGTCGGCTGTAAGTTCACCGCCAACTGATGCGATGACATCTCTAGGAAGGACCCCGGAAGGATGTAAACGCGAAAGCGGCAACGGTCGACTCATCCTTGGACGTCATGCGACCGCCTTGTTTTGCGAGTTATTATACACATAAGTCGGAGAGCCTCAATAGGAAAGATCAACGTGATCGGAGCGACGCATAATTATAAAAGAATTTCTTTAAATGATACCGCGCTTCATTGTTTATTCAAACCGGATGAATCGAGAGCTAAATTATGAGATGAACTCAACCCTTCGATGTTCCGATAGAGAGAAAGAGAGAGAGGGGGGGGCATAAAGGCGAAGAAGTGGGTGCGCTGCAGAGATGTAGAGGATAACTCGGATACCTTGTACAGAGCTACCGGCGTTTAACTTCTAATTGAATTGTGAATCCCAATGCTGGAGAGCGGCAGCACGGAAAGACCCGGCAGTTAAATCAACTGTGTGAACCGTCTAATTGAATTATCAATCCCCGGTATGGAGGAGACGCCGAGGAAAAGCCAGAAAGATCTGCGATCAAGGTAACCGGATTAGCGCAAAGAAAAATCGCACGCGAGGGGGAGGATTCTCGGCCGAATAGAAAGAGAGGGGGTTAATTGTTCGTGGATTACAAGGATGTAAAACCGAAGGTAAATGTTGATGAGAGACGTGATTGTTCGGCGGGAGTGCTTGCTATCGCGAGAAGGAAGAGATTGTGGCGGCGCGCCTTTACATATTTGCGTAACTTTGAAAAGTAGAGCAGTCTCTTCTCTCGTAGAGACACGGTCGGCCTGGCTGCTCTACTTTTCAAAGTTTTTATTTATTGTCTTGTATATATGTACTTTCATATATTTATATATATATAACTGTGTATGTGTGTGTGTGTGTGTGTGTGTGTGTGTGTGTATTTGCTAATAAAAAGTATGATATTACATTTATTTACACACACAAATTTTAACTTACGGAATAAAAACAAGACCAATAAAATCAAGACCAAAAACAAGACCAATAAAATCAAGACCAAAAAACAAAACCAATATAATCAAGACCAAAAAACAAGACCAATAAAATCAAGACCAAAAAACAAGACCAATAAAATCAAGATCAAAAAACAAGACCAATAAAATAGATAATGAGAACCATCAAGACACTAAGGATGATAAATGGAGTAAGTCTCAAAGACAGAATCAGGAATCATGAAATCAAAACGTAAAATTCAAAACGTTGTCAAGAAAGAGAAAAACAAATAAGAAAAATCCATGTAAACCCACAGATGTCTATAGATATATTCAATATAATTAGAATTCTTACATGAACGTTCGCGACATTCTCGCATCGAGAGAAATTATTAATATGTGAATGAATTATCTACATTTTATTCTCAATCAAAAATTTTGTCGATACGCGGCAACTTGGAGGTCAACGGTAAATCTATAAAACAAGTCATGCGATTTAAATACCTAGGAATCAACATATCCAGTGACAATACCAAAAACGATGTCAGAGCACAAGCAGTTAAAGCCTCTATAATATCAGGTTGCCTTCGTGATATTATTTGGAGAAATAAAAATATGACCATAGGAAGCAAAACAAAAATATACAAAACTTATGTGAGATCAATTCTGACCTACACAGCTGAGACCAGGGCCAAAATAGCAAAGACTAAACAAATTATGAGATAAAAACGTTACGACAAATCGCTAACCTAAATTTGTGTTATCGAGTCAGAAGCGGAACAATACGTGAAGAATGCCAGATCCAGGATGTTGTGCGATGCGTCAGATCTAGAAGAAGACATTGGAGAGATCATGTCGGGAGAATGAGCAAAGAAAGGCTGGCAAAGATAGCAAGAAGTCAGAAACCTGAAACCAAGCAATAATCAGAAAGACCGCCCAAACGATGGTACGAGAGCTAGATTTCGTCATCGCAGAACAACAACCCTTAAAGAGAGGCTAAATGATATAAACAAAACCAAGTCCTACATCAAGAAGAAGAATAAATTTTGAAAATACTAACTTCATAGGGTGCTAACTTAAGGTTTGAAAAATAGGTGCGCAGAATTTTAAATTATATTAATGATTTTTTATCACATTTAACACCCCAAGAAACACCTTATGTTCTTATACCTTTCATAGTAATTATTGAATCAATCAGATTAATCATTCGCCCATTTACTCTTGCTATCCGTTTAACAGCTAATATAATTGCAGGTCATTTACTCTTATCTTTATTAGAATCCTCTGGTCAACTCATTAATAATTTTTTAATTTTAATAATCATATTAATCTCTCAATTACTTTTATTAATTCTAGAACTTTCAGTTTTCATTATTCAAGCCTATGTATTTTCAATTTTATCAACTTTATATAGAAGAGAAATTTAAATTTTATTATTTTTGTGATGGCATGATTTTGCGATCACGTGATTGATGGAAAAAGAACCTTAGGCTTAGGGCCCAATCATAGTCCGTTTTCATAAAACCAATAGCATATGTAGAAAGTTTCTTATAATATATTTTATCCATAAGCATATTCATGCATTTTTTGAAAAGCTTTAACCATGGGGAGAGTTTCTTATAATTACTTCTACAAATAATATTTCACACATTTATTTTAAGAGAAGAAAAATATTCTATTGTATTTTCAGAATATTATTGGCCTTGGCACACATATATAGGGGCTTTGTTTTCAATGAAAAGGATACGTATAGAATATAGAATCTTTTTCAAGGCTTCACAATTAATCTCAATTAATGGGAATGCGCAAGGCGTCATCTCTTGATAATATTTTCGCCGTGCGAGCACGTTCACGAACGCGCCGATCGTTATTTCGCTTTTTAATTAGCCTGAGCGAAGAAAGCTCGCGCGCTTAACATTCGAATGAACTACTTCTGTGCACCGGCCGATAATTAAGATTGATGGCGAATACAAATGCGTAATTGCGCGGGATGCGGCGCTTTTTTTCGCTCGGCATGCGCGCGTGCTTCATCAATCACCAGGCATTTTTTGAGCCCTCGGCCGCTCCGCATCACGTCGGAGCAACACATTCCGCGCGCGCCTTACGCATCCGGCTTTGCTATATCAAGACAATACTTGATATTGGTAGATGCCGCAGAAAAGTGTCGATGCCGTCTAACATCTGTCTGTCTGTGTTTTGTTATATTGCATTAAGATTAAATTTACGGTATTTTAATTTTTAACAAATATTAACATGTTGGAATAGCTACATATGTATATCAATAATCATCTGCGTTCAAATTAATATTTTGCTTTATCATGTATTAATTTAACGATGAGGTTACACTTTAATTGATAGGGCAAAGATAACTTAACATTTTTTAAGGAAGGCGGAAAGGCTGTACGAGTTTTACTCAAGTTATAAAAAATTATTAGAAAAGATTCTCTAGTTCAAAGCGGAAGTGTCGAAATATTCGGGTATCGAAGCGAGATCATCGGTAATATTGTAGTGTCCTTATAGACACGAGAGGGCGATGAGAGAAAAGAGATGCCGCCAGATGCAAAGTTATTGTGCGTATGCATGCGAGGGCGTGCAACCAAGTTGCCGCTCATTGTGTGCGCGCAACATGCATCCGATGCAAATGGAGCCTCTTTCTTCAAGTGGAATCGCAGGTGCGCGATTGGACATTCCGCGAATTTGCACCGTTGCGTTGTAATGACCGTGCTCTAACGGCACTTCTGTTAATTTAATATTTAAAAGTTTATTTTAAAAGGGGAAAAGCAAAGATATTCTAATATACAAAAGTTTGCCAATTTATATAAAAATATTTTTACATTCAATATTAAAAAATAATATGCCTAATATGTTGAAAGAAATAAATATACAAAAATACAATACACACCGACTTTAACATGTACCGAATTATATACAATATATATATAATGTATAATTATATATGTATAATATTTATAAAATAATATTTATATGAAAAGAAAGAGAAAAAAATACACTTGCAGTAAAACTGCTAATAAAATAGATATTTTTCTAGACCATAACTTAGCGATTTAGAATAACGTTCGAAACGTGAAGAGATATTATGAATCTCTAATTAATATATGCAGAATGGAATTACGCGCGACTAATGAATATACCGCGTGTATCGTGACAGAGCGTTTGTGACGTTTATCTCTCTGCTTCGAAATATCAGCTAGTTTGTTGGTATTAATTAACTGTCAGTTGGTATTGAACAGCTGCTGAAGAATTGATTTGAAGGATAGCATATCGCATAACATGATAGTTATTGATAGTACAGAGAATGCAGACATTTATATAAGACTGCAAAAATAATTAATAATCCAGTAAAAGTATTATTAAAATTACTAGCGAGAAATTCTTATCATTAATCTTTCTACTTTCTATTTTGTTTTAAATTCAACTTATGTTAGATGCAGATAGAATTGTTTAAAACAATTCTTATAACCAATTTTTTCGACAATTAATAGAAGATTAAGTAATAAAAAAAAAAGTACTTTTCATGTAAACGCATTTGATAAATTAATTGTCTGTGTTATTTTATTTGTTTATCAGTAACGTTAAGATTTGAATTATTTAATACAAAATATTATTAAAAATAATTTCAATTTTTATTTCTCGTAAAACTTTGTCCAAAATAACTTTGCTTACGTTTATTTCGCGCTATAGATTTACGATGGTTATATTATTCTCGATCGAGTGTAAAGCGTCTCGAGATAAATAATGCACATCACGATCGCACATTAATCGCCACAATGCGATACATATGAATCTTTCCACTCGGAAAGCGGGGGAGGGCGGGGAGAGGGAGAAAGAGGTGAGAGTTGATTTAAAATGGCCCTGAATTAAATATGATCCTAAGGTCATATTTCACATTGATTTATAAATATACCTCGTAAAATTCCATACATTTCCACTCGCGCTATTCAGCTAATTGCTCCACAATATTAAAATAATGACAATTGGATAAATAGAAGGAATACCAGGACTATGTGCGCATATAATTATAATTTAATTGATATTTATGTGATAAATTGGTACACACTTGATTCATTACTGTAATAATGTGTAACTCTTGACATGCAAGATAACCACTCTTGAAAAAACACAGATATTAAGGCAGAAATAGGTTAATTGATTAATTAATGCAAGAGCGCACTAAAAGCACGTAACGCACTCTGTAGTCGGATGCACTCTCCCTGAGATGTAGAAAAAAAAAGACGAAAGCTAACAATCGATTCTTCGGAGGCTGCAACTTGGCACGATCTTTCACCGAGATCGTTCGCAGAAATCGACTCCTCACCAACGACAGAGTTGCTGATGGAAAATGAAAAAGGACTTGAAGTCTCGAGTACCGAGAGGACGACGAAAACGATGACAAGCAAAAAGTGCGCCAAAAGCACACCACCTTGATGTATTTATCCGTCTACCTCGAAGTGCGAAATAGAAATTTCTCTCGACCAAAGTAGAAATTCTACTGGTTCGGAAATCTCATTTCTCTTGCAGGTTTGCCTCTTTCACAATTTTACAATATCGTTTTTAACACTATAAAATTATACACAATACATAAAATGTTACAGTTTTATATCATTTTATATGTGTTGTAGACACATGTGCAAAACGAAAACAATCTTTTATATATTATATATATTTTGATATATTTTTACATACTGTAATTTAATGCTTTTACATCGCCAGAAAATACATGTAATTTTTAATTATTAAAATGGCAAGACTAATACGTATAATGTACGTATAATATGTAATTCGCGAGTGTATATTCATAATTATAGGGATATATAATAATTTTCGCGAGACAATATTTTATCTAAAACACAAATTCTTTCAAAGCAACTTTTACTTGTGTAATAAAATTATAAATAAAGAAGAAGACTTAAAATAAAAAAATAAAAAAAAGGATATTCTTTTCTTCATTATATATTCTAATATAAAATCTCAAGAAAGATTTATGCACAAGATTGAGACTTTTATCAGAGGCTATTTCAGCGCGGTCATAACGTATAAAACGTTTCCCCTGATCGAAATGCTAAGTCCATTCGATCGCAGTTGCGCTCAAGTGCGATCAATAATATATAATCGGAAAAAACTTCGCGCGCCGTTTTTGTCCGATACCTCTCGGCCAAAGTCGCTCGTTAGGTGTCATTTGCATCCGCTTGCATTAGGCGCGTCCAAGTGAGTGCCTAATCTAATTAGCCGACGAACTGAACGGATCGTTAGTACATCGCGCATCTTTGTCGCGCGTATATTATACTGTTCGCCGCGGTTTTTAATAACCGTATTCAAACTGGTCGCGAATAGAAAGAAGCGATGCGAATAATGCTCGTCGCTGTTTATGCAACGAGCGGATTTTCAGTCTTGTAATCATAATTCATTCTTTTGCTCACTAGTAACAATCAGCATAGTCTATGGTTTAGTGTACAAATTGCTTCAAGTTTATAAGACTCACATGTAAGGCCGAATGTTGTCTAATCTAACAATTATCTCCCTAATTTGATTATTAAAGTTATAATGATAGCACTTTGCAATCAAGATGCAAATTGCTGTAATTATTGGTATATCACAAGAGAGAATTCACTATAAAAGTGAGAGAAGGTAATTTTATTCGCGATGGAAAAGCACGACCGCTTCGTTTCGACAGAGCGACTTTTCCGGCGAGCGAAGAGCGCTTCTGAAAAATTCAACGCGAGTTTCACGGAGACTCCTCGAACATTCTCACGGCTGCTCCTTCGGTTTTAAGATTTCGACACTCTCCGCTCTTCCGCCCATCGCGGGGAAATTGCGGAGAACGCGCAACGAAGGGAGAACTTGCGCGCCCTTTGAGGGACGAACGCGGCTTTTAGGACAATAGCACTTGGTCTGCTACGAGTGCGTTGACTATTCTTCTAAACCGGTGGCGGACATTATACGCCAAGGGGCGAAGGGACCTTCTTTCCGACCCACGCCGGATGCCGTAAAGTGGCGGGAAAAAAGCGCCCCTTCTATGTATCATCATGAAAGAGATTCCGGGCTCGCCGCGACGCGAAATTCTTCACCGCGCTGCGAATTAAACGTCACAAATTCATTTGTAACTCTCTATGAATTAATCTGTCTCGAAACCGACGTATTCCGAGTATTCGTTTCTTTTCTGTATTAAATACGTGTGTCTGCAATTAATTCCGACTATATTCTTTTATTATCTCTTTCATTATTATGTCTGTTAAACTATAATTATTTCTGAACAATTAATCTTCAGTATCGTTTAATGCAAAATAAACCGTCGTTTAAAAATGTTTGTTTAAAACAAAATTTACATTTAAACAATTTAAGAAAATTACATTTAAATAAAAACCAAGAATTTAACGTATCTAGACATTCACCTTTTTTTTCATGTTTATAGAATCGCCGACTCACTTTCAGTTTTTTACCATTCTTCGCGAACTCGTACGCGTATCTGTTTCGCATCGAGAGCGTTATGATTTTCCGGAGATGATTTCGGGACAACGTGATGCAACGCGATGCACCCTCATAGATGCGAACATACCGAAAAGTTCCGAGTGACGATGAAGCATTCCCAGCATCCCTCTCAGCATTCCACCGTCTGTCGCGTTATTCACGGAGATTGCTCGTATCTGGTATCGCGCGCTCGGGCCAGCTATAAAAGCATCCGCGGTACGAGTCGGAGTTGTTTAGCGGTAGTTTTACGACACACCTGGGCGAATAGGATGCAACACAGAAAAGCTACATCGTGATATGACACGATGCATCAAGGTAGATCACTTCGCGGCGCTACCATAACAGTGTCACCATACTTTCAAAACCAAAAGTTCGCGCGTGTGATACTGTCAGAGAGAATTCAAGAGCTTGAAGCGTACTAACGAGGCAACCTTCGGATCTCAATTTGTAATGTAGTTATTAATAATCAAGATAAAAAAATAATTTTAACCAGAATGAAATATATGTGATTAAAAATATAAATAATTTTATATTACAATAGTACATACTTCACAGGAAAAGACTCTAAACCAATGATATCTCGCATGGGTTTTGCAAAGAAAGAGAGAGAGAAAGAGAGCAAAAGCGTATCTGCGGTATGCAATCAGCAAAAAGGTGGTACATTGCGATGCAAGGAATTAAGCGCATTTAGTATGTCGATAAAGGAAAGGATACCGCGCAGCATTTCGAAATCGCGACATCCGCGAAGTTTTCGGGGCAAACGACGAAGAGGGCTGAGAAAGAACCGACGGCTTAGTGGTGTTGCGGAGGCGTACCAGCTACGCGGGAGAGAGATTAAACCAGTAAAATGCAAGTGCCCATAAAACCGGTAAACGCCGTGCCTTCATCTCCAGGGCGCCGGGACGTCGGTTTAATGACGGGAATAATTTCGTTCGCGACCCAACCGAGAGCGGTCGACAAACCGGTTTCGCTACCGCGATACGTCAATAATACGTCCCTGCCAAAGAAATATCGAAACATTCTTTGTCAAGTTTGCGATCGTTTATCTCCTCTAAAAAATTTCAAACAATCCTGGGAATGCGTACAAATTTTCCGTGTAGTAAATACGAGATAAATATGTTCGAGATAAAGGTGTATTTTGCCTTTAATAGGCTCTGGTTTTTCTATACACGTTATATTTAAAATTTTTTTGGTTTTCATATATATCATAATTATATTTCGGTTAGAATAAAGATGTAATTTATGAGCATTTATCTAGCATGTATCTACGCGAGCTTCGATAGTCTGCCATAATTCGGCCGCCAATCAAACTCGGACAAATCGTCGTTATGCGTGGCTCGCATCAGAATCCATCATTCAGGCCGCAAAAATCAGTTATCTCAGAGATAGCGCAAACGGAACGCCCATAAATTTCCTCGAGGGAGCTACTCTGATAAATCGAGAATCGGTGCTCAGCTTCAGAGATTATGGAGTACTTTGTATCTGCATTCACAAATACTAACGATACCTACATATGTACTATGGAAATAAAAAAATCAATTATATTTTTTTTTTGTTACTATGATAACATCAGCATCGATTAAAATCATTGTACGTAAATATCTTGCATTGTTAGCTTGAATCAAAAAACTTTAATTATTGATACTGTTGGAGTTGCAATAATAATATTTAAGGATATGCGTGTACAGTGTCTGTATGCAGTGGGAGTATGAGAGCAATAAACTCCGAACACGAAAACGATTTTCAGCATGTGTGGCACAGATGTTTCGGGCATCGGAATCCGGGTACAATTAAAGACTTGGAAAGTAAAGGTCTAGCAATAGGCATTAAAATAAAGGACTGCAAACAAAGACAGATATGTGAGAGTGCTGTATGAAAGGAAAAATATCCCGTAAATCTTTTCCAAAAAAGTCGAAAAATAAAACACGGGCCATTCTCGATTTTGTGCAGATATTTGCGGCCTCATGCAAACAATGACACAAAGACAGAAGAGGTATGTACTCGCAATAATTTTCTTGTTTTTCGAAGATATACCTCATAAAGCACAAGAGAGTGAGATTACCGCACTTATTAAAAAGTACATTCAGATGACAAAAAGACGCAATTTAGTAGAAAGCAATTATTCTTCCCTATTTTTAATTCATAATCAACAAATGCTATCAATTAATAGAAAATAATATCAATTATAAATTATAATGTTTTACTTATTTAATATTTTAATAAAAATAATTTTTTTTTAATCGTAATCCTTTGCTCAATGAATAAATTATCATTTCTTACCATACTAATACTTTCTCTCCAATACGATAAGTGTAATATCGACATTTATTTTTGATAGCGATATAAATACAAGTATCAATACCTTGCCCCGATATAGCGACTCTTCTATCTACGTCGCAACTCGAACATCGACACCGAAATTGGACCGTTGGGCGCCGCTCTCAGCCGTTCTGTAAATACGTACACCTCTATGCACGCATGTACTCTCGGCAAACATCAATCGGCGTATGCAATGCTTATATACGACGGCTCCCTCAGAACATCGACATCGATGTGTAATACCGAGAGAAGCGCTTTAGATACCCATCGTGACATATAGGGACATAGCACGCACGATACATATTGCTCTGTCACGAAAGAATAAAAATTATTACCTCATAATAGAGATCAGTATCAGAATATCAAATCATTTTTCAGGAACCTAACATTTCTTTCTGTGTGTGTGTGTGAGCGCTTTCTGTTAATATTACATAAAAGTACATCGATTTATATGAAGCTTTTGTTGCTGTTTCTTACACGCATCCGAATAATATATACAAAAAAGTAAAAGATATATATTATGTACTACTTTGCAAATGGCAAAACCAATATAAGAGAATCTTCTTATAAATTTTAAAGAGATACTATTTAAAAAATATTTATATTAGAATTATATTAGAATTATTTGCTAATCATCGCTGGAAAGTTGTTGAAAATAAATATATTTGAAATTTCAAAATACATAATTTCTGCCTTTTTTTCGTAATTTTCTTTTTAGATCTGCCCGTTTTGTTCGTCGTAAGCTATGAATAAGTCGTTGCGTGCAATATTTTGTAAATCCGGTAATCATTTTATCGCAGCGAGAAGTGTTCTCGTAGAAGCCGACCCCAAGAGCGTGCATCTAACCGGCATTAATGTACGAAGCGCGATCATAACAACCTATCGGTATTACTAGGTAAATCATTCGCTCTCGTCAGCGGTGGTTGCGCGGCAGAATGTTGTTGCCGCTCGGTCACTCGCTGTGCAGCGAGTAGCTATTGCCGCTCATTTGTCAGCCGTGCCGTTGAAATATCGCGCTCTGGAACGTTGCACTCGCCGTGTTGCACTTCCGTTGCAATTTACCCTGTGCACAAGCGCGTCACACGATTCTTATCCCGCAAAGCTTTTACCCCTTTCGCGTCAATTTTTTTATAGCTATTTCATTTGCGATTATATTTGACAAGTGTCTTAATGTGTTCTTATCGTTATTTGTTGTAATTAATGAACATATTTTAAGATAAGTATATGAGTATTAAAAGATAAAAACTATTAATATTTTTTTAACAAATATTTATATCTAAAAAAATATCGATAATTATATTATTTTAACTAGCATGTTATTTTTTTCTCTATTCTCTAAAAAAATATCGACTAGATAGATTTCGAGTTTTATATCGTTTTATACAATTTTTGATTCGATTTATATCTACAATAAAAATCAAATATATAAGTAAGAAAAAGATAACAGCCTAGTAAAAAAAATACTATCAATTTTTTAGATCTGTCAGGAATCTAATTATAAGAATTAAATAGCGCATGACAATTTATCCAGTATTTTAAGCCTGTAGTCTTCCCCTACTTGATACATCTGCCTTATTTTTCTCATCGTTTCACGGAATCGCGCGTACGTTTCGAGTGCCCTGCACTTTGAACTTATTTCGAGTGAGTCCTCGGCAGATCTCTAATCCTTAGACAACTCTCCATACCACTCGACATTGAAGAGGCTGAAGGATTCGAGGATCCAACTTGTATAAGTGGGCTGGTAGAGCGAGATGAGAGAAGCGCGGGAAAGAAGGACGGAGGGGATCGTCATGTCGAGTAGGAACCATTAGGACATTCTCTAAGAGATACATCCGAAAAAGTACCTAAATGCCTGCGCGTTTAATCTGCCAGGTGTGCCGGCTATCGCTCCTCGACTTTTGCCAGGAGGCGATATTCGCTAAAGGATAATGTCGAGAGCAATACAGAACATTAGTAAAAGCCGGGTTCAGTATGAATTAGTCTGAATTACTCTTGATTCTTTTGCAGGATGGTCCCCGTGTAGTGCAAGATAAAACTGTGCTAGGTTGACAAGAGAATTTCTTTTGAAATCTTTGCTAGTTTATTCCATTCCTAAATGACGTTTTTTAAAAGTATTTTTACAAAAGAGAGTATGTAAATAAATAATTACATATAAAACCTAATAGAATCAGACATGAAAAATAAATAGTTTAAATTCTTTCAAGAAATTAATAAATTCGTAAGTAATAAATAAATTGTCATTTTCCTCTTCAATTTCTTCCCTTAAAAATTTCTATTTTTATACATTCTATATAGATCAATTTTTATACAAGATAAATACTAGATGCAAACTTTCGGCCAAAAATATTCGATAAATTTTACTTTCAAAAGTTACTCCCGATCGTAATAATCTTCCATTGTATAAATAAGAATAACTGAGAATTATTTTTTATTCTGCGGTTACCGAAGAATTTTATCGTCAAATATCATTTTTAAAGGACCTCAACAGGCAGCCTCCCTTACTATACGACTTTTCGTTTTAGCATAAGCGAGCCGGGCAATAAAGCGAATGATTACCTCGCGATGAGATATCGATCCATCGATCACAGCCGCGTTTCATGAGGGCGTCAATGTCCCGTGAATTGTATTAAATGCGCTACTTCGACATTGGGCCGAAGAATCGACTTCGTTACTCTGCCCGGCGAATCCGATTTCATGGCCAAGCGAGCCGATCTTATTGCGTCGATAAAAACGACGTTCATTAGCCCCGGCGAAACACTTTCGAGCTCAAAAGGGAAACCGGCGCCGCGCCGTGGCACGTATGTACACGACGAGAAATTCAGGACGATATTCTGCAAGATAAACGAGCGACCATGTTGCAGCTCGCTGTCCGGGCCCTGATTGGTATTGGATCAAACGAGGCGGCCGATCGATCATGTCCCGCGCTTTACGAGGCTGTTGACACTACACCCCCGCACGTGCATGTATACTATACGGTGGACGTCGTATAATTCAGGATGCCCGATGAAGAAACAGCGACGTTATCCATTTGCAAAACACAAACTCGTCCTCGATCGCCGAACGGGAGGGTTTGCGACGCGTTTTAGGACGATCCTGATCCGCTTTCGACGATTTTGCATCGAAACTGCCGCGTCGGAACACTGATAATTCGTTACCTGGCAAATGTTTCGCGTCGAAATCTAGAAATCGCAACGGACTAATAGTCGCCTATAAATCCGATACACGTGATAATTTTATAGCGAGAATATAAAAAGCGTTTGCATATTTATCTATCCGTATTTATGATACGCACACATACTTTTCATCGAAAAAAAAAAAAAAAAAAAAAAAAAAAATATTTTACACAAATATTTTTAATAATTTTTTCCCACAAAAATTCAATACTCTTTTGCAGATATAATTCCAATGGAAATACAAAAATTCATTTACGACGCGGATTTGTTTTATAAATATTTATACTCATGATTTGTGTAAAAGACAATTTATGAGGATTCACACACACAAAAGTTAATTAATGAATAGCGGCATATGAAAATTACGATATATATCCTAAAAATATTACAGTGTGTGTCCTCAGTAAATAGATAATAAATAATTTTCGAGAACGGAAAAACTTTTGCCATTTTGACGCTCAATTCACATCGAGTGTATCTCGCGAATACTGGAACTTGTCATAAATTGTCGGCGTGTATAACACCACCGATTTCGTCGTCGATAGAACTGCCGTAGGCCCGAACTATGCATCTATGCACGTGTCAGATACAGTTGAACGCGTACAGGTTCTCATAAAGCAGCGCCACGTGTGATCAATCGTCCGTCTTGTTTGATCCAATTCCAATCAGGACTTCGCCCGCGAACTACAATCCGATCGTCCATCTTGCGCGCATCCGATCGTAAAACTGATTAAATCTGTCCTCGCATTTTTATTTCCGCTACACTTCTCGATCGTTTTACAAGCTGCTCGTAATTGGCGCGACAAACTAATCGCGTGATGCATTCTTGAACGTAAACAATATCTAGATGGATTCATATCAGAAAAGACTGATAACAGAAGTGTTAAATTCCTTAGTCCCCAAAATAATCTAGAAAATGATATTCCATACTAATTGCAACATTATTAGTTTACAAAATATAGTCTATAAATTATAATTAGAGTTATTGTTATAGGATAAGAGCACATGCAATATAAATTATCATATAGTCTTTTCTAAATCGCAATTTTTTTGCGTCCATCCATCGATCTTTTCCTCACAATTGCTTTTAAAATCGTAAATATTAAATGAGATTAAACAATTTACAATTTTACTCTCATTCGATATATACATATGTATATAAACACACACCATTTAGATTACGATGTCTACGATGATTTAGTTCTATCCAATGTTATGTTTGCTTATTTATCTGTCTGCCTACTGTTTGCTCAGCAAATATTCCAAAAATGAATCGACCGATTTAAATTGAGACTTGATACTACAGAAATCAGTCAGTAGAATGTACAATTTCAAATATGAAGAATTAGGAAAATTTGCCGCGGGAATTATTTTCGCAACAACGTAAAGTACTAAATGAGGCAGCATCACGAAAAGACGAATGAGCGATGATCACGTGGGGTGGTCCGTGCGTCTATGCAATCGTTTTTGCGTCTATCGACCACGGCGATTAGCGCACGGGGCCCCGATACACGGGCTAGGAATTCGCGAAATTCGAATGCAACTGGCAAATTGCCGACCGAGAATCCGACGGTGGAATTCCATTGAACGAGATGCCGTCGCGACGTTCTTACCTGGACGCAAAGGAATGGGATCGGCGCGGATTTCGGGGCCCCGTTTACCGGTTGCGTATTGCGGCGGGCACAAATGAGGAAACGTGACAATCATCGAGATTCATCTGTATGTTATTATCGAGTTCCTTCGTGTTTCTCTCGCTCGAGGCTCGCGATAATAATCTCCGCCTAAACCCGTCTCTTCTTCTACAGGAGCCTTATCTGAGATTATACAGGATTCTCAGAGCCGCCAATGCCGCGTTATCCCTCTCAACGCATTATTATTTATTAAAGATAAATAGCATAACCGTTGCGGCATATATCATGTATAAAAAATTTTGCCTACTAAAATAATAATATATAAATCAGAAGCTATTAAAATTCAAATAAAATCTCTTTAAATGTATAAAATGATGATAATATTGTGCTAGCGGTTATATAAAGCAATGGATCTCCAACGTAAATTTTCCTTCGTCCGCTGCAAGGAATGAAGCAACAAAACAACCTATGGATTCGAGAAAGATGTGTTTCGTCTAAGAAAATAAAAATAAAAATAAAAATAACAATTCTAAAATCTACGTTTCCCGACACACTGTAGATATCCCATCACTAGCATATTATATTTTAATGACCGATCGCGGCGAGCAACGTTGCGAAGGGTTATGATACGCGTGTCAAATTCGGACGGGGCCCCGAGAGAGACCGCCCACGCGGCAAAACGGCCGAGAGGAGTGAAAAGAGGCCCGATCGAAGCAGCACAGGCGGCTTCTCGCTTAATTATCGTACCTATGCCACATCCGCGCGCGTAAATCACTTGACGATGCCTTGAGACGGCAGATCTTCGCTAACCCTCCCCAGCCCCTCTTTCTTTTTTCCCTCCCTCTCGCTACAATCCTTTCATCCAGGCATCCTTGCACCGGAACCGGCCGAGGAGAGATACGCAACGGCTTATCTATCTATTCATCAAAAATAATATATTTATTTATAAAAATGTATTTGAAAAAGCAAAACAAATATCACAGGTGAAAAACAGATATTGTCATTATTTGAAATTTTTTACGCGATCTCAAAAATTATATATTGTATAACTGAATAACAGCGGGAAAAAAAGGATATTTTATATATCGATTCGCATCTTCTCGAACTGTAAGGTTTCAAAAGATGTGTTATTATTTTATCAAATTTTACATTTTTCGAAGCACACATTGCGAAATTTTAAAGCTTCTCTTTAGCAAGAATACTTCTATATTTTCGTGCATTATGTTTTATTTGATCCACGTTTTAACTCTTTTTCAAGAGAAGGCTCCGCAGAATTCGTCCCCATCGGGGTCTGAAATACGACGGGCCCCGCAGTTAATACGGCATTTAATCGGCAATGTGTGGGCACAATATCGTGGCATGGGAAGGACGCGTAAACGCACCTTGCGTGCACGCACTCGTGTACGCATGGGCTTCAAAGCTAATTATGAAATATCGCATGGCCATTGGCAGAGACCACCACTGTTCGCGCGCCCGCGTGTGTCACGTGCGTGACCTCCCCGGGTCGTTCTCTACTCTCGCAAGAAGGGGGTCCGAATACATGTTCGCAAACGAATGACCGAGGACCTCGCTTTTAACGCCATGCCAAGTATCGGAGATGCGAACGCGCGCGATATTCAATATAAACGTATTGATGACAAAATATTATGATACCTAACACATAAAATATGCGCTTGCACGCGTATCCTCATATTCGAGAACATGGCTTTCGATGTAACTTCAAGTACCGGGATATAATTACAGGATATAGCTCATTATAAAGATATCAATACAAAAATATCAATACTACACAGATAAAATACGTCTTCGCACGTAAGCAACTGAGAACATGATGCAATCTCAATCGGGATGCAATTGATACAAAGATGTCGATGCAAAAATATATATTTTATCTATATATGTATATAGCACGCCTGAAATAATAACATATATAAATAAAATTGAACTTCTATCATTGTAGCAAAGAAAATTTTTCTTTTTAAATAATATGTAACGATAAGAGTCAAGTAAAATCGTTATATTAATTATAAATTAACTGATAATTTCATATTGTATAATTAGCGTATATCTAAAACGAATCGATTGATAAAAATAGCAGATAATCGTCGACTATCTCGCATGTTTATCCGTGTCATTACTTCTATCGGTATTAACACCGCGCTCTAATTAAACGATCGAAATGGTCGTCTATTTACACACCGAAGATCCCTGCGCGCAAGAACCGGCTGCGGGACGCGAAATAACGGGCGTAAAATAAAAAGGCGACGCGGCTTAATGACGGGAATGAAGTTGCAACGTGGACCCGGAGGCTGCACATAGCGTATGCATCTCGCCGGGTGCATACGATGTTACGGATGGCAAAAACAGCTCGACGCGCGCGAGCTCTGCGGCCATTAATACGCGCTCGGTCGCTTTTAAACGGCGTCGCGACGATGTTCTGGTATCACGCACGATGTGCATTTTGCGCGAACGAGACAAAAAAGCAAAAGAGAAATAAGAGGAGACAGAGAGATGTTAATTATTAATAGTCTTTTTAGCGCTTGGTATAAAGAGATGTGCTTTAGAATGCTTTATTTTTTCGAAAGAGATGAAAGAGAATTTTGCATGTATTTATCGCAAATTAAAATATTAAATATCAACCAATTTATATGTAGAAATATAAAAACATGTAAACAAAACAAATTATTACAAGTTATTACATGTATATAATAAATGAAAAAAATATTTAAAAAATATTAAAAACAGAGAGAACAGATAGGAAAGTTGATAAGAGAAAACGGGATAAAAACCTGTAAAGAGATAGAAAATGTATAAAGAGATAAAGAGATGAAAAAAGATCGAAGCGCTTCTCGTGAGCACCATGTTGCTTGGAACCTTGGGTCGCGTATTGGATATTTTCTGACAAGTTTTTGTCGACATTAAACGAGCAAAACGAGCTGTCCGAATGTTTACGAGCGCGGCATTTTGCGCGTACCGAGCGAGTACATTAAAGCGACGCGTCCTGTTATTAGCTTACCGAAGCTTGCAATTGGCGAAATTGTCGGTAAAGATAATCGTATCGCGGCTTCGTTTATATCTAAGGCAATGCAACGTCGTTTATCATCGCTACGTGAGGAAAATTAAATTCCGCAGCTATAATGGATAAAATATATAGCGCGACGCTTGAGAATTTTTGTACTTTATAATGTTTTACTATCATTAAATCTTGCTTCGTTACTCTTTTTCTATCGTTATTAAATTTTAGTTCGCTATATACTTTATTCAACGTTTAAAAAAATTGTTTAACTTAATATTTTTGTTCTATTAAAAACTAGATCTATGCTGAATATGCTAAAACCCTTCGATCATTGCCGACATAACATTAAATATAGCACAGTTCTGACAATTGTATTTTTATCATTCAAAAATGTTGTAACAATCATTATTCTCAATATTTTTAATTTAGAAACATATTTCTAAGAAAAATTATTTATATTCAATCTCTTTCTGAGATAAAGAGATCTTCTATACATATATATCCAGCTGAACACTTCATTTCTCAAAAATCGCAACTCACAGCTTGTCACAGTATTGGAGGATTAAAGCGACAATTCCGCGATCAAGAACAAGTCCGCATTTGTTCCCGTAAATTCGTGTCCCGACGAAAGCCAGGCGCAAGCAAAAAATGCAAGTCCTGTTCTACACGATTCCCGACATCAAAGGGCCAACGCGCGGCACGGCGTCGTAATGAATTGGCCGGCGAGTTATCGGAACGCGCGGACCGCGAGATAAGCGAGAAGAAACCAGCCGTTTTTCTTTTTATTATTTTTTCCCCGCCATTCCATTACAGCGTTATTTCGTTGGCGACGGTAGTCCTACAGAGGACAGCGAGAATTCGCATTAAGAAGCATCATCGAGCGACCGCCGCCCCGTTCCAGACGATATGCGTGAGCAGTGGCGTATTTATCCCATGTGTATAAATACAGGATTATTTAACATTGTTATCTGATTATCAGTCTATTTAATACTATTATATATTGTATTTTTAACATTTTATTCGGGAGAAAGATATCCCTTCAAGTGCACGCTTTACGAATAATATTTATTTTAAGAAATAAGTAAAAAGTAATAAAAAAAACTCTATTTTTTGATTGATAAAATCAATATTGTTAATGTTATAATATTTATTCATATATTTTAATATATGAATACCCCTTGATTTATTTTCGTTATACCCAATGTAACATTATATGTTTATTGTTATATCTCGTGAAAATATTTATTAAGAAAGGAAACGTACAAGAATTTGAATTTTAGTTTTCCAAATCGACGAATTTAAGGTTTCGAAACGCGCAGATGCGCCATTGCGCACCCGCTCTCTTATCCGGCTTTATCCCCGAAAGCTTCGCCGAGACCCATAAAGCGCGGGCCAGGACCGAGTTAAATCAAATTCGTTCCGCGAAACGGGTCCTCCCTGGGAAGCGCGTTTCGCGCACGCAAACGAGATTCCGCGGCGACATTCCCAATCACTCTTCCATGCGAAGGGTTATAAGGCCGATCTCTCGTATATTTCGTGAGTATGCACGTGTAGCCGAAATATCTCGACGTGCCGGCCCGAGGTAAAAGGAGAGACACGAGGCCTTAACCCTTGCACTCCCAAAAGCGGCTCGTGATATACCTTGTGAGCTGCTTAATGTATATTGTAAAAACTTATCATTTTGCTGAGAGCTGGCTCGAAAAAATAAAGTGTTACAAAAAAATATAGATTTAAAACATCTTTAAACTAAGCGAATAAAATTTCTCTCTTAAACAAATTGACTTTTGCTACATTTCTTTCAGCGCAACATCATACACTTTTCAATAATCTAATATCAGACATAGATATTGCTTTCTTCTCCCCGCTTTTCAAGAGGTAAAGAAATTTCGTCTTCTTTTCGAACGAGTCTATTTTCTTCGAAATATTCCACAGGCTTGAACGATTCTGATCTAAATGCAAGAGGCGATGTCGTTCAGGACGCTCGGATCTTAATGGCCGATCTCTAATAGTAGCGAGAGATTTACTAGTAAAGCGTGACTTTGCTGTTTTTGAGTTCTATCGCGAGTTATCCGCGCTGCATTACCAATCGCCCGATAAAACCTTTTTCTTGTTTTTTTTTTAAGTGATACACCAAATAAGATGGGTAATCTTGAACCCTATCAACTTTTTTACATACTTGTCCCGACAAAACTATAAAATATCCTATAAATTATTCAGATAAAAGATATTCTATTTTACAACATACGCAAAAGTATTTCTAAAAATACTCATAAAAATACAAATGAAGCTTTTCTCACGACTTTTCAAAAAATACTTGTAATAAAGAAGAATAATAAAGAAAAGAGAAATTAATCTGAGACTATCTTGATTCTCTAATTCACAAATAACTTAGATACATGTACAATCAATTAATAAGCAATCAAAAGAAAAAATATATTTGCATAGCTTTTAATATAATTTTGCTTTATAAAACGGAGCAGAGCGAGAAAATTTGACAAAATCTTCGAAAGATTGTAAACAATCTTACGCGAAAGTATAAGGTAAACGAAAAAATTACATCACAAAAAAACAAAGACAAATACGGAAGAAAAAGCGTTTGAAAAATCAACAAAAGAAAGGAAGAGGACAATGATAACGAAGGTTGGCAACAGAATTCCCATAGTTGCCCTCCAGGCTACATGCGAGATATTTTCTTTAACCGCTTACGACGTTGCGTGCAAAAATATCAGCGAGCTTTTAGCTTCGCGAGCGTCCCAAGTATAAGCGTTTTTTTTACCTTGCGCCTTTAAACGAACGTTTTTAAATTAAATTTTGCTTTAACCTCGCCACAGTTGCACGGAGTCGAAAGAGACTCCAACAATTTATTTTAACACGAAAACAGTTTAGAAAGTACAAAATGGTTTAATGCGCTAAATTCGTGTTATTGAAAATTTTGACATATGTATCGTTTTAAAATTAATGTAGGAAAATATTTAAACAAGATTGTAAGTGAAAAAAAATTCTCTATAAAGATAAATCCGTAGACGAAAGAAATTTTGTAAATATTAATGAAATTCGTATGATTATTATGTCATAGAAATATTAATGTCATTAGAGTTATAAAAAAAATTAGTTTACGAGCGTTTGTTATCGCATGAGTCTCGCTACGCGGGGGGTTCCGTGAATCCCTAATTCCGCGTGCAAGACATTGTCCGCTTTAATTACCTATTCCTCGTCGTCGGTGGCCGCGAAGGAAGGGAGCGAAGAGATGAGGAAAAGGGTCTGCTTGACGGTCGCCTCTAGAGAAAGAGAGAAAGAGCGCAAGTTTCTTTCGCGCCAAGAGAATGGATGAGGTTATATTGCGGTGGATTGCGCGCACAACGCGGTGGACCATCTCCCGCCCTTTTCTGCCCTCTCTCACCATGTGAGAATGAAGAAAAAAACAAATTACTTAGTAATACTCTTCACCGAAAATTTTCTGCGTCACCCTGCGGTTTTGCGGTACTGCTCGACAAACGAACGCCCGGCACCGTCGCTCGTGGTTTCGTACGTGCACCACTTGGCTAGAGATGTACGTGTGGTGTCATAACATATAGCGCAAGTTAAATGTCTTATATTTTAATATTCTTAAAAATTAACACAAAAAAATTGAGTCTGAGAGATCGATCTTTTCAGACATATTAAAAAAAATTGCACACAATTAAAACAATTAATTTTTGAAAAATTTAATATATCAGCGATGACAAATAGCACATTTTAATCTTATAATTAATTTCTATTAGACTGATAAATTTTAATCAAACTTTGCTTTAACAGAACTTTAATTAGTGACTTAATCAATAAAGAAATTTAATATTATCCAAAAAAATGTAAAAATGTTTAACTACAATATTAAAGAATTTCTTTGAAACAAATTTTACGAGAGCAAAATTGTATGCAGCGAATTATAGTATCCTATTGAATTTTCTGAAAGATCAATAGATAAAAAAAGAGAGAGAAGTCTATGTACTTGTATTATCTTAATTCAATTTTATATAAAATTTCTTGCAGTGATTATCACTCGTATTGTAACTCTATTTTGTTGTGAAGAAGCGAGGTTTCGCAAGCGACCCATTATCAATCCGTTCTTATCCATTTTCCCTGCAATTACAGACGCATCAATGGAAATATGGATCGGAACGTACGGCAGAAACTCATGGAAAGGACCGACACGCATCTCGTCGCATCGCGCTGCTTCGATGTTTTCATCTCGATCGACATCGACGCGGGATAAAGACATAAAACGTAACGGGCGTCCGTGAAGGGAGTACGTAATGGTCAGAGATGTGTCTTCGCGTATAAGTGCCCACAGTGACTTTTTTTTTCATGAAAAGCGTTAAGTAGATTTAAGACTTTATAAAAATTGTAATTATATTCTGATGATCCTTTCAATGTAGTGAGTTTTTTAATATTGTTTTCGCATATGTCTCTCTAAATATTTCCTTTTTGATTAATATTTATAAAATTACATTATATATGTGTAAACTAAAAAAATAGAGAAAAAAACTGCACAGTAATCATTTCTGAAATCTTATTTTAATCAAATTTATATAAATTTATTGCAATTGCTAAAATGGATAAAATAGATGGAAATCAAACTAATTGAATTATTGAAATAATACTTCAATACAGCTTCAAGAGTGGTTTTATATTATTATCTAAGTTATTTCTTGAATTAAAACTCAAATTTTAATATTATATATATGGTAGAAAGAATAAATGATATTGGTGTGCAATAACGTCCTCTCATTTCAAGTTTAAGGTTTAAGATCTCGAGTATAAAGTAGCGCGTTCTTGGAAACAATATCCCGTGTTAAATACTTTTTGCGAGATATTCGAGAAGGTTGGCTTTACAATGTTGAGGCGACGAATTTTTCTTTGTGCATTCGGATTTATCGTTGGTAATCTCTTGTCGTAAAACGCGCGGCGGAGCGAAAAACGGAAGTTTAAAGACCCGATAAATCATAGTTTTTGGGGCTCTAAATTTCGGGTTTAGGATTTTGCATTCGCGGTCGTATGCATTGCGTCTTCCACGTTTTGTTACGTGGACGCCACTTTGAGGGCGAAGGGGGACGACTCGTAAAGCGAACGTAAATTTTCGACATTTAAACCGACCGACAATCGATTATTACTTTGTGCTCGCACAGATGCTCCACCAAAACGATAAAGTACAATGGTCCTCGCGAAGTGACGCTTTTTAAGGCGCTATAATTCATTCTCACCTTCCCACTCTGACTCCAAAATGCGTAACTTGCGTCGGTTTGATCCAACCATTATATTTAATGTAAATTTTACGATTATTTTATTACACAAAATTCTTTCATATTGTTTTAAAACTTCATGTAAAACTAAAAAGAAAATGCAGGAAAAAAATTTTCTATAAGAAAAAAAACTTGTATGAAATATTCTTTATGCCAATTTCGCCTAATTATAATGGCGTCAATTTTTAATTTTTACTACGTCGACTGTCGAAATTGTGCAATAAAAACGGACAAACATAGGCGATGAAAAGGGAATGATTCATTTGAAAAGAACAGAGGCGAAGTGTGCTATCTCCGAAGAAATGGTAAAAGAAACCGAAAACAGGTTTCTACATTCTAAGAGAACGGCGTGATTCGACTTCATGGGCAGCATTGATCCCTTCGGATCCAGAAGCCGAATGCGAGAGGGCCGGCCCTTATAATGAAGCAATAGAATGCGAAAAATTTTTGGGGACGACAAGCTCGTACTCCATAATGAATTGTAAAAAGACGGTCACCGTTCAAATAAGAAAAGGAGGATGGCTATGTACAAATCAATGATAAAGTTTTTAAAATTGCTTCACGCAATTAAAATTTGACATTGTATTAATGCAATGAGTTGTCGCCAACATTAGTCATGTGTAATAAAATAGCTAGAATTTGGTTTAACATCCAATAAATTTTACTTATGCATGTAGCAAAAATTTATATTCTTTTCAAATATTCTAACTTAGGCATGCACGAGATACCAAGACTAGTCTTGGTCTTGTCTTGATCTTGTCTCGAAATTCAAGACAAGATCAAGACAAGATTTTAAATTAATTATCAAGACAATACCAAAACAAAATTATCAAGATTCTTGATCTTGTCATTAAGTCTTGGTTTTTAAAAAAAGTTACCTAATTGTTCCCGATCTCCGAACGGAGATTCTAATTACAAAAAATGTGGAAATAGGAAATAGGCGAGAAAAACAAAAAATTTTACTTATTGTTAGTAAATAAAAACATTTATATATTGATAAATTTAGAAACAGAAATTAATACAGTAATCAATATAAAATTTTACGCAAATATATAGCTAAAAAAATATTAATATTCTTTTGACATTCTTTTATTATAATGTTAATTATAATATCTTTTATTAGGAAATTAATATTCTTAATATTTTTTTAAATAAAATAATGTCTAAAAAAATATAACACTTAGAAATGAAAACCGCAATATAAAATTTTACGCAATTATTAAGCTAAACAAATCTTAATATTCTTTCAAATAAAATAATGTTTAACATAAAAGAAATATAATACTTAGAAATATAAATACTTATAAATGAAAACCGCAAATTTTTGACATTAAAGAAGATTTCACCCACGAATTGATACACATTAATGCTTTTAAAGATTTGCTTTGTAATCTGCTTCTATTTTTTGACAGCAGAGTTCCTACAGAAAAAAATCTTTCTACTGACACAGACGAGGCAGTTGAACTTAAAATATCTCGAGCCATTTTTGACAATGTTGGATAAATATGAGCGTGACTTCTCCACCACTCTAAAATATTAATATCTGCACATTCTCTCGGAGCCTGTAGATAATTATTGATTTCTGTTGTCCATGAAACAGTAGATGTTTCTTTAAATAAATAGACGGCGCTTATATCTATTACATCTTGATCTTCAGAATCATGTTTAAATATATTTTGATGAATTTGATTGGCTGTTTCTTTTGAATTTTCTACATAATAATTACTTTTATAAATATCCTGAAATTTTGAAACAGAACAATCTTTAAGATCTTTGCCCCAAGTTGTTACATCGAATCCTTCAATTTTATACCTTGGATCTAAAATTAAAGAAATGCAATAAATCCAATTACATTTACGATAATGTTTTATTAATTTATCCCGTCCAGCTTGAAATGCAAGAAGTAGAGCCTCATCTTGTGTATTTCTATTAAATTTATTATTTAAATTGAATGTTATTGATTCAATTTTATCAACAAGCATATTAAATGCTAAAACAACAGTAGGTAATGTTACATCTAAATCACTTGATAAAATTTTAGAAACATATTTAAACTGCTTTAAAAACTGTGCAATTTTTTCCAAAACAGTCTAGTCTATTTCAGCAATTTTTAAATTTGTTAAGTCGTAACAATTATCCCACAACATAACTATTGCTGGTTTTAATATTATAGCTGTGTTTAGCATATCATAAGTGCTATCCCAACGGGTTTTTACATCTAACACAGGCTTTACAAATTTAATATTGGCAGCTTCACAAAATAATTTTAACCGAATAGTTAATTGTTCAGATTGTCGTATTTTTTTACAAGTATTTCTAATATTATTTATTATATGGGAAAAGATTTCATTTTCATTTTCATTCATTTCATCATCACTTAATTCATTTTCACGTTCATCTTCACTATCATTATATTCGTTACCTAAATATAGATTATTATAGCGTTGTTTGATATCGACATTTATTAATTTTAAAACATCTTGTACTGCTAAATTTATAATGTGTGCAAAACATCGAAAATGCTGGTCTTCTGTATCAGAAACTGTTCCTTCATTATCCATTAACACACTAAATTCTTGAATAAATGTTGTGTTTGCAGCAGCATTATCTAATGTTATGCCTTGAACTTTCTTTTGTATATCATAATCCTTAATGCTATTAAAAAAAATGTTAGCAATATCTTTCCCAGTATGCTTTCCATTTGATGGGACAAAATCTATTGCTAATGACTGAAACTTCCAATTATTATCTATAAAATGTATAGTAATTCCATAATAGGATTCAAAATTTGGCGCTGTCCAGCCATCAATTGCAAAAGAAGATTTACTCTCATTTTCATTTAATATTTTTTTAAGATTATCCTTCATTTTGTTATATTCATTTATAACTTTCTCTTTTAAAGCATTTCTTTTAGGAATATTTATGTTAGGATTTATTCTTTGAAACAATTTTTGCGTCAATTCGTCACTAAAAAATGTAAACGGAAGTCTTTTGTAACTTAGCCATGAAACAAGTAATCTATCCCAAATAACATGCTCAATTGATTGACTTTCATTCTGTAAAAAAAAAAATACATTTATAAAGAACAATTCTTACGTATATGTATGTATTATTATGTGTATTATTGTGTTGAGTGTGCATACTCACAATACTAGTTATAATTCAAGAAGACAAATTTAGATATTTAAAAAAATTCATAATCGAAAGATAAACGACTTAAGCACAATTTATTTGCAAGAAGACGTATATTTATTTGCACAAAGAAAAAACCAGGAAACGCACAAAAAATTATATAAATATACATATACATATATAAAAAACTATAAAAATCTCGATAATATATGTAAAATATTTAAAGTTTAAAATTTTTATAGTGTCAATTTGTTCGACATTCAAAGCAAAATATACGACGAATACGATAGGGATGCACATGAGAGTCTGCGCTTTTATCATTACACACTTTGATGTGACATAAAAATAGCGCAAATTAATTACTCTATACTTAATTTATAAAATTTAATCTTAATACTTACGTTTAAAAATACATCTATCGATTTTTGTTTTTCCGACAATATTTTATTTTTCATTGCTTTTGATCCAAATAAATCTTCATATGCTTTTTTATGATCTTTCTCCAAATGTTTTTTTAATCCAGTAGTGTTACTATTTTTCATTTTTATTTCTTTAGTCACATTTTCTTTTTGACATAATAAACATACACCGATTTTGTCATTGTTTTTTATTTCATATTTAAAATAAGTTTTATATGTGCATTGTTTAACTGCACTTACTTCCGAACTTTCACTATCACTTTCGGAAATGTCTGCATGTTCAGCAGAAGAACTTGGTTTAGTTCTTTTCATGGACTGTGTATTAGATTTACCGCGTTTCATTTTTTTTATAAAAACTGCGCGAACACGTCTGAACTAATTGTAACAACTGTTTTATACGCATACAGCAACACGTGTACGCTGTTCTGTGTATAAACTGCGTCTACACAATCGAGACGTGAGCATACGCAGTAAAGAACAAGCGAAAATCGTATGAGCTTGGCGCTTTGGATAACAGAAGAAATCAGATATATCTACTATTTCCTGTTTTCTATCAAGCCGACAACGTCGCACACGCACGCACGCACACATTGTTTTGGGAAGTAAACAAATTACATAAATAGTAATAATTATCTCAAATTATATTATATTATGTTAAATATTATTTTAAACAATTTAGTAAAAATTGTTAATAAAAATCAAGACAAGACAAGACAAGATCTTTGGTACAAAAATCCGCTCAAGACCAAGACAAGATTAAAATTTTCAAGACCAATACAATATTTTCGCGAATATTGTCTTGTCTTGGGTCTCGTGCATCCCTATTCTAACTAGATATGGAAAAGCGTATGTATACAAAACGTAACAGAGTATAGAGATCGTATTTGTATCTATTTGTATAGCATCGAGATTTGGACTTGTTGAAATATATTATATCGATTCTAAAATTTAGATAATACTAAAAATTTTGGTTATGATCGACTAAAAAATTGTAGACGATCGTTTTGCATAGTGGAATGTCGAACAACAATTTCGCGCTTTATGCTTCGCACGCGCGCGAGAGAAAGAGAGGGACAGTTCCTCTCATCCTGCAAAAGGTTGCCGAAGGTGATCGCGGATGACGAGTGATGTTCGCACGGGAGGGGGCAGGGTGGATGGGGGCTTTTAGGGCCGACGGGGACGTTGAGGCATTCATAGAAGACGATTTGCGGATCGCGGTCCTGGATCTTCGGTACCTTTTTACCCTTTTCCTTCGGCGGCATCGCGGTCGGGTGGGGGCGCGAAGGACGAGGAGAAGCGAAGAAGGACGAGGGACCGGAAGGGCCGGGAGTGTTATTAGCGAGTCGACCCTGGCGGCTGCCACGACGGACCACACACATCGTCGCGTTGCGAAAAGGGAGAAGCAGAAAGATAGCGAGAAGTAGAAAGATAGACAGAGAAAAGGAGAGATGGCGAGGAAGAATAGGAGTGGAAAAAAGAAGAGAGAAGAAACAATGTAAGGAATAAGCAGAGGAAAGAGAAAAGGGCAGACGATCTTGTAACGATCGCGACTATTGTGTAGTTCTGTGGAATCTTGTTCCTTTCTCCCTTTCTATATCCAGGGCTGTCTTGAACTCGATGATCTGTCGGAATAATAATGTAAGAATTTTTATGGCCAGATTCTATGTGCCTGATCGTTTTTCAGATTTATTATCATATTTGCTGTCGTGTTTCGCTATTGTCGTGTTCGCTATTGTATTATCGCGTTTATTGCTGTATCTATTGTCGAGAGTTTGCGAGTATTTAATATTGACAAGACGCGTCCTTGTTGTCGCGTGCGACGGTTGCTCACACGTTTTTCTAAGCGACAGTTTGTCAGCGGTTTGTCAGCGTGTCGTCGGCTGATTGGGCCACGTAAACGATACCGAGAATATAATTGTCTCTCGGGGGCCCGACAGCGAGAGAGCTCCGAATTCTGCGAAACGAGAAAGAAGTGCGCCGATTCTCGCGAATATAGATTTACGTGACTTATTCGGACTTAGAAATAATTCGAGTCATATTTGATAAGCAAAGGAAATAAAGTAGACTGACTTTCTTCTTCTATTTTTAAAAGACTGAGCGACTGTGTGTGTGTGTGTGTGTGATTTTATTTTTAATTTTAATTATTCAAAACCCGTATTCCTACATAACTTTTTTTTTCTCATGAAAAATCTCTTCCATAGTCTTGAGTATAAAATAACAATTTAAATGCTGCGCGAATCGCAAATTCTATGCATTCAGAATCTATCTATAATCGATAACGGAATGCTTTTGAGATCGATCGCTTTCTTGATCGAGCATTTAAACCAATCGATAGTGGAATCAAAAACGATCATGACTCTTCGACGAGGCTTCGATCTTCGAAGCAAAATAATATCACCAGTCATCGAAGACAATGGTGCCTTATACGCTGACTACGCGATGCCGACGCTGCACAAAGTCGTATGTTCCTCCCCACAAATAAGCAAACAAGCAAATGCACAAATCTATAGGGTGTGCCTAACCAAATGATCCGAAGTTGAGTCTTCAAGACAATAGACGCAGATAATATCGACATTTTCGACACGGTTGAAAAAAATAATGTTTTATTTATGTAATTATTTTGCTTATGCAAGATAGACTTTACACCATACTAAAAAAAATTATTTTAAATTCACATCTGATATCTAAAAATGTGATCAATACGCAATAATTATTTTTTGGAAGACACTTGTATGATTTTTATATATAATGATCTTTTTATAAATATAACTTAGCGTTACCTTTATCAAGCATATAGTGATACGCGTACGATTAAATTAGTAATATCCTCGACACTTTCCTGAAGCACCCCGTATGTCGAAGAATGAAAGACAAAAGTGCGGCTGTCTCGCTTGGTTCGACGTTGCGCGTGCACATGCTCGCATCGCGCGTTTCTCACGGTGCGACAAAAGGCGCGTATATCATAACGGTGCCGTTTTAGTCGAACGCACGTTAGAGGAATGCGCAGCAAGGCACTTTCAAGAAGCCGACAGATACGATCGGTAATCTATTGCGTGCAAGTAGAAACCGAGTGACAATTAAATGTGCATGTTAATAAGCTCTGACAGCCTCCTCTATCTTTATCAAGAAATCTAATAGTGTACTATAATATAGATATGATTATTGCATTTGATATATTTCTTTTTTAAAAACGTAACAATAATGAACAAAATTACTACCAGCTGCGTGATTCTCAGTCTAACAAACAGGATTAAAGTGAATTTTATTTTATATTTTTTCTTGTTCAGTATCTTAAAAAAAATGATTAAAGACTTCTCGACATATTTTTATCAAAGAGTATTCACTATATACATAGTAAATGCGATATAATTACTAACTTGATATTAATAAGCTACTATTTATCTAATATTTTATTTTTTATATATGTACACATTGTATTTAATAATATTGACTACTGCTTAGAAGCATTGAAAGAAATCTTAATTAATACAAGAATCTAATCTAATAATACGAGAAATAATTAATATCGAGTCTATATATAAATGTACATTGAAATTAATGTTATAAAATTATATTCTATCTAATCATATTTTTCAAACAAATTTATTTATGCAATTTATCACACTCACTCTCTCAAAATATGAATGAGCTTTAACAAACAAAGATAATTCAAGTATTGTAAGAGCTATATAAAGCAACCACAGCATTTACACATATCTAATGATTCAAACGGCTAATATAATTTTGAATTATTAAAAAAATCTGTTTATTTTTTAAATCTCTCTAATATTTGTGCTAACATATGATATTACTTACTATTCTTTACAGTATTAAATAATAAATATGATAGTAGAAATTCCAGCATATATCAACAAAATGGTACTCAATTTGCTATTCAGTATGGCACTGGCAATGTAACTGGATTCTTATCTACTGATGTGATAAATGTGAATCATCATTGAATAAATAATTTAATTTAATCACAACTACAATCGTAGTTTATAAATATTTTCCAAATATTGTGATTTATATACGCAGTGATATTTTATTATTAATATCAATTTCTTTATATAGGTTGCCGGACTCAATGTTCAAAACCAAACATTCGGGGAAGCGGTTAATGAATTAAGCCCACTATTCATTACTGCGAATTTTGATGGTGTCTTGGGCTTGGGTTTTCCCTTACACAAAGGAGAGACGCCTGTCTTCTACAACATGATTAAACAAGGCCTAGTGTCACCAGCCGTTTGTTAATGAAAGACAATTCCAATTTGTTTTAAGCGCCAGATTTTCTCCAAGATTGTATTGAAAATACATTTTATATTGTGAGAAGTAAACAAAAAGTGCCAAATTGTGTGCAATTCAAAGATAATTTAAAAATTATTACAGTTTCTCAATTTATGAAAAACGTTAGTAATAGTAATTACGAGGAAGATGATCGAATATTTTTTTCAGACTTTTTAGAAATTCTCCAAAAAAGAAAAGAAACAGAAAGTAGAAAATACAGACCAAAGTAAATCAGAAACAGTCGTAAAATTACCTGATAAAAACATTGAAATTAATAATATAGAATTAAATTGCTTATATTACATGGCTGGATATATAATTTCTCGAATTACAAAAAATCAAAAATGTAACAGATGTGTTAATTTTTTAGGTTCAAAAAGACCTACTATATATAAATATGCTCGGCTTACGCGTTTAAAAAAGATTACTAACCATGACTCATTATTTTTTGTTAATCCACCAACATTTAATTTTTTTATAGAAATGGAAAAAGTTTTTAGGAGTTATTTCGATGATTTGCGTTCTGATTGTGATTTAAAAAAGATTCTTATATTGCAATTTAAAACATTGCCTTTTACTGAGCCAAACTGCCACCAAATAAAGGATAAAATAATTAGAACATTTTGTTTATTTAGGTTTAGAATAAAATCAAAAAATATACAAAAGAAAAATGCCAAAGAAAAACAAACAAATATAAGATCTAGTAAAACGATGGCCATGCATTATTATATAAAATAATTCTGATGTAAACAGCTAAAACTAAATAATTAAAATTTAAACTAATGCTAAATGTATACGCAACATTTGTACCTGTTTTTTGTGATATACAATATGTGATACACAAATAAAATATGTATTTTATAAAAAAAATTATTATTAATTTATAATTTTTTAAACTTATGTTACTGTCGCGTAGAAATGTTACATCGAGTATGTAAAAATAAAACAAACGCGATGTAAAAACGCGATGATATGAATTAATTTGAAGATTTCCGCGTTATTCATTTGTCGACTTCCGTCGATTTATCCCACTAATGGCGGCTTTGTCTTATCCCTTACTAGAGGATCCCTAAATACAGGTAGCTCGGCAATATTTGGACCAATAACGGACATCACAATCATTAACTATTATATTGGAGTTTTTCATAACAGTGAAGGAGATGCAATGGTAAGTAAACAATCATACTTTTCATAATGACCCTTCTATAGAAAAATTATAAAATATAAATTATTTGTTAAATTACTAATTGCTAATTTGATATTATTTTTGTTTACAGGTGAATTGCAATCGAATTCCTGAGTTGCCAATAATTAGTTTTATTATAGGTGGTAAGACGTTCAAACTTACCGGTCAGGATTACATCACTACGGTGAGTATTTTATATATACATATATAATTATAAATAAAAATTGCGTCAATAAAAGTATCAAAAGTTATAAAAAAAGAAGTTTTTCTTCTTAATTATTCGCAAGATTGTCATTTAGATCTAATATCTAATGGTAACTTCAAAAAGGCAATCGACATTTATTTCGTCGGGGCAAATCCCACTCGATTTTTCTCCATATCGAATACGGTGTAATAACAACTAATAAATACATCGCCTAGAATTCATTCCGTTATTGAAGATGAGTAATAAGACTTCACGAAGTGGCATACACATTCGGTGACGTTGCCGGATGTATACTACAAAGAATTAAGTACGTACAATGTGAACTTTTTATTCTTAAATAATTTACACGGATTCGTATATATATATAATATATATACGAATCCGTGTAAATTATTTAAGAATAAAAAGTTCACATTGTACGTACTTAATTCTTTGTAGTATACATCCGGCAACGTCACCGAATGTGTATGCCACTTCGTGAAGTCTTATTACTCATCTTCAATAACGGAATGAATTCTAGGCGATGTATTTATTAGTTGTTATTACACCGTATTCGATATGGAGAAAAATCGAGTGGGATTTGCCCCGACGAAATAAATGTCGATTGCCTTTTTGAAGTTACCATTAGATATTAGATCTAAATGACAATCTTGCGAATAATTAAGAAGAAAAACTTCTTTTTTATAACTTTTGATACTTTTATTGACGCAATTTTTATTTATAATTATAAAGTTCAATGTTTTAAGTAAATATAATATAATATTTGCGAAAATTAAAATAAAGATATATTTTGGAAATATCTCTCATTAATAATTTGATGTATCTTATTTTAGATTATTTGATGTACATTTGATTATTATTTAAATATTACTGTAATATTATTTTAATATTATTTGATGTATCATCTTATAACACTATTTTTATAAGATACGCTGTTTGAATACAAATCAACCTGTTAAAATAAAATACATATTTTTTAAATACTTTATATATTAATTTTATACATTAATCCTCCACAGTTTTATTTAAATTTTGAATAATGAGTAAATGCCTATTGTCACGAAAGGACAAAAGCTATAATAAATATTTTCTTGTTATCATCATAGTCATGAATAATACATACGCTAAATTTGAGAATTAACAATTATGGTTATATACGATATATATGATGATGGTATGTATGATTAATTATACCAAGGATTAATTATCACACTCGTCATGTTAAATTTCTTCTTGTTATTACCATGTTCATGAAAAAAATAATAAGACAAGATCGATATTATACCTCTCGTTATATATCCGTCACACTTTCCAAGTCAAATCTCTTCAGAAACTAGTTAGAGTTCACTGACGTATTCAACAAACTGTCAAGATTCATGAAATATGAGAGACCAGTAAGCACCGGTATTTTCACGGACGATTAGTGACGTCGATTGCGTTCGTAATTCGGAGCCGAGTTACGCATTAATGTGAATATCGCGTAATTAGCGACGACGTGTCCGTCACGATGAATATCGATAGCAGTAACAGGAATAGCCGGCGACAATTTATTTCCGAGGCGGTCAAGCAAGCAACGCGTATAGAAGAGAGCGTAATACTTCGAATTTATTTGCGAGCCAATCGAGCGCGCAGCTCGTATCGCATAATATCGACATTAAAGACGTTATTAGAATGTGTATCGTACGAAAATTTACATCTCACATATCTAAAAAGCCCATGCACGGTATCTCGAAAATACACGAACACACCTCGAGCGCAAATCTAATTACACTGAAAAAAAAATTTAGTTGAATACGTTCAAAAAAATATTTTGTTATAGTAACTGTACATCGTTGCTCTCTGTTTTGATGGTTGAATAATGCTTTGTTTACATCAACAAATTATTTCGTAATATTTTAGTTATATTTATTTGAACGTATCGGACTAAATAATTTAGTTGGGCAAAACAAATTTTGCCTTTTTCAACCAAATTTTTTTTTCAGTGTAATGTTTTGTGTTAAATATCTTTATAAAAGAAGCGTTTAAATACAAAAATCGTTCAATCACTAATGAATCCTCTATATATCGTGTATCTATTACTACTTTAAATATGCATCGAAGAAAACTAGTGATTTATGTTACGAGCAATGCATTGGCAATTTGCAAATTCCGCGAGTGCGGCACGCCAGCCATTAAAGCTTCACAGACGGATCATGCGGTGTTTCAGGAAGTTTCCTATTGACAGTAAACCGGTCGTACAGGCTCGCGGACGAAAGCCATTTGTGCAGTGACACAAATGATTTTGATTAACTTGCCTTGTTACAAGCGTCTGCAGCGACGCAAAGCATAATTAAGTGCACGCCGGACTCGATTGTCAATTTCCACGGAATGCATTGTGTATTACTTTCCACGCATGCCTCGACATGAGATGCTATCATCGGCATCACTACTAACAACCGTATTCACGTGAGCGAAAGTCAAGACCATTATCGCGATCATTTATAACCGCAAACGCAATACCAATAACGAATCTAGCAAGGAATCATTAATCTCAGTAAAATTATCGAATTATTGTAAGGTTATTAAATTATTATAAAATAAAATAATATTAAGGTTCCTGCGTACTCACTGCAGCCATCTTGGATTGATGACGAAGCAAGAAAACATCATGAAAATTCTTGCGACGTACGTTAAAATAAAAATGTTTTTCAATAAAATAGCGTTTATAATCGATAGAACCGACTTGCAAAATATACCGAAAACTCTCCTTTTGTTTGGGTAATCAATAAATAACATATATTGGGTTGGAAGGAAAGTAATGTCGTATTTTCTCAATAGATAAATTTAGTGTGTTTAATTAGTTATTATGAGCTCCTTCCAAAGAATGTACGGCTTAATTCGGACAAGTACTGTGTCCAATTGGACAAACTGAAAAAAGCCATTGCAAAGAAACGCCCAGAACTGGTGAATAGAAAGAGTATTTTATTCCATCAGGAAAACGACAGGCCTCATGCTTCTTTGACCAATCGGAAAAAAATATTGCAACTTGGCTGGAATGTTTTACCGCACCCAACATATTCACCAGATATTGCCCCATCTGATTACCACTTGTTCCGCTTGCAGAACTTCTTAAATGGCAAGGCGTTCACTTCTTTAAAAAACTGCAGAAACCACTTTCAGCAGAAATCGTCCGACTTCTACGCGTGAAGAATTATGCAGTTGCCCGAAAAATGGCAGTCATAAAAAACAACGGCCATTACATAACTGATTGGAGCTGTTTTAAAATAAGACTAAATTTGTTCCAATTTTGAGCCAAAAAACGACATTACTTTCCTTCCAATCCAATATTTATATCGAATTGAATTGAGGCTAATCAAGGACGAAAACTCGCTGTTTGACAGGTGTGTCGAATTGAAATAAATATTTGCTTTCACATATTAAATTATAACAAAATGGGGGTCTTCGGTATATTTTAACACTACGACAATTAATTTAAACATAAAAACACTGCACTAAAACGAATATTGACGCTGTACGTCGCAAGAATAAATTAGCTTGTTGGAGTGTCATCTTCCACGCCTTATAATTCACAATTTTGCAAAGTGTAACGCTGTCGCACGAATCTGTGGACTTGGCAATCGAGTATGCAGGAGCCTTAAAGATCAAATCTGACAAAATCCGCGTTTAAAAACCAAATTCTTCGAAAATCAAACAGCATGCTTTCCCTGTGGAATACAAATTTTTAGAACAAAATTTTATAGTATGAGTA
Organism: Lasius platythorax; assembly: GCA_963971435.1. Lineage (NCBI taxonomy): Eukaryota > Metazoa > Arthropoda > Insecta > Hymenoptera > Formicidae > Lasius > Lasius platythorax. Next base: position 5,452,402 of record OZ020535.1, read on the forward strand.
GTGTTTTACAAACAAAATTTTTAAAAACAATTCTCCAAAATTTGTACTACACATGAAATTTTCAAGAAATTTTTTTAAAGACGACAATTATATGCAATTAAAAATTAACCGTGAAAAACACCTGAGATACTTTACGACAAATTTATGGTAACTTGCAGTGACTCGACATTTCTTTTCACAAAAACACATGTTCGTTAAATTACGCGAAAAGATTCGGTCACAATTCGTCGCGTAATGCAAGAACAGGTGCAACTCGGCGGCGCTTTTAATCATCGGGCGCATTTCTTCGCAACGTATTTTCCACAACGAAATACTCGACCTACTTATATTCCCTTTTACCCAGCAATCTATTCCATCCGCACAAAAACATGGGCGTAAACTTCAGGTCACCGGGTTGAGTTGTGTCTTCACAATCACCGATTCCGCCATCTTTCTGTCTGGTGCGATGCGCGGGATCACGGTGCTCGGTTTTTACAGATTCTTTCTTGACATCCTTTTTATGTTTGATGTCTTTCTCCTTCTTCAAGGTCGGCAAAATTAACGTAGGAGAATGTGTCGTCTTTTTGTTAACTTCACTTTCTCCTACTGACTCGAATTCTGCCTCTTCGTCAACACCGGATTCTCTCTTTATCGGAACATCACTTTCTTCTTTTATCTGTAGTACTTGGCAAAAGGAATTTGATGTATCCTTTCCTTCCTTGTTTTCTTGAGAAAACGTTTGCTGGCTTAATTTTGTCATGATATTCCTCTATTTTCTTCTTGAACCGAGATGTTTTAGTAAAAACTTCCTTGTACTTTCGCTTGTACAATGCACTTCCCCCTTCAACTGCTGTGATTTTGAAGAGAGATAATCAGATGCCACATTTCTCGATTGATCGGACTTGTTTGTCCGATTGGTCGCTAAATTGTGCTCAAACTCAATGCGAAGCATCTCGTACTTTTTAATTACGTAATTCTGCTGAGACGTCTTCGAACTGTATACACTTTTCGAAGTCATCAACTCCATCATCTTGATATTAAGCTAATATCCATTCTTGTTCGACTGCAATTGTTGGCGGGCGTCATCTAATTGTGTTTTTATTTGCATGGACTCGTTTTTTAATATAGAAAACGTGCAAATATTTGTCTTTGCAAATTGTTGTTTCTACAATTAGCAGTTCGAGAAACTGTTTTATGTTCATTTTCAATACCGTTTTCAAGATGCCACGATATTGTCGGTGTAGTTTATTTAATTCGTGTCTGTTGTTAACTAATTCACGAATCTCTTCAAGTTCTCTTTGTAAGTCTTCCCAGTTTAGTCTGTGAACCACTAGAAGCAACGAAAGATTTTGTTTGTTGCTGCATTTTCCGTGCCGTGAAATTGTTAAAATGCGTTCAACTTTTCAATTGCTTCACCAAGATGATGTTCCAATTATCGTTCCACGCCCACGTCCTTCTCTTCCTTTGTGAGTTTGTGTAGCTGATTACTCTTAATTCTCTCCGTCATGAGCTTGAAGTTTACATTCTTTTCGCGTTCAGCTTCTGTGTATCAGCTGATATTCTGCGCCTGTTGAATTGTGTCTTCACAATCACCGATTCCGCCATCTTTCTGTCTGGTGCGATGCACGGGATCACGGTGCTCGGTTTTTACAGATTCTTTCTTGACATCCTTTTTATGTTTGATGTCTTTCTCCTTCTTCAAGGTCGGCAAAATTAACGTAGGAGAATGTGTCGCCTTTTTGTTAACTTTATTTTCTCCTACTGACTCGATTTCTGCCTCTTCGTCAACACCGGATTCTCTCTTTATCGGAACATCACTTTCTTCTTTTATCTGCACTACTTGGCAAAAGGAATTTGATGTATCCTTTCCTTCCTTGTTTTCTTGAGAAAACGTTTGCTGGCTTAATTTTGTCATGATATTCCTCTATTTTCTTCTTGAACCGAGATGTTTTAGTAGAAACTTCCTTGTACTTTCGCTTATACAATGCACTTCCCCCTTCAACTATTGTGATTTTGAAGAGAGATAATCAGATGCCACATTTCTCGATTGATCAGACTTGTTTGTCCGATTGGTCGCTAAATTGTGCTCAAACTCAATGCGAAGCATCTCGTACTTTTTAATTACGTAATTCTGCTGAGACGTCTTCGAACTGTATACACGTTTCGAAGCCATCAACTCCATCATCTTGATATTGAGCTAATATCCATTCTTGTTCGACTGCAATTGTTGGCGGGCGTCATCTAATTGTGTTTTTATTTGCATGGAATCGTTATATAATATAGAAAACTTGCAAATATTTGTCTTTGCAAATTGTTGTTTCTATAATTACCAGTTCGGGGAACTGTTTTATGTTCATTTTCAATACCGTTTTCAAAATGCCACGACATTGTCAGTGTAGTTTATTAACTAATTCACGAATATCTTCAAGTTCTCTTTGTAAGTCTTCCCAGTTTAGCCTGTGAAGCACTAGAAGCAACGAAAGATTTTGTTTGTTGCTGCATTTTCCGTGCCGTGAAATTGCTAAAATGCGTTTAACTTTTCAAATGCTTCACCAAGATTATGTTCCAATCATCCAATTATCGTTCCTCGCCCACGTCCTTCTCTTCCTTTGTGACTTTGTGCAGCTGATTACTCTTGAGCCTCTCCGTCATGAGCTTGAAGTTTACATCCTTTTCGCGTTCAGCTTCTGTATCAGCTGATATTCTGCGCCTGTTGAGTTGTGTCTTCACAATCACCGATTCCGCTATCTTTTTGTCTGGTGCGATGCGCGGGATCACGGTGCTCGGTTTTTACAAATTCTTTCTAGACATCCTTTTTATGTTTGATGTCTTTCTCCTTCTTCAAGGTCGGCAAAATTAACGTAGGAGAATGTGTCGTCTTTTTGTTAACTTCACTTTCTCCTACTGACTCGATGATTTCTGCCTCTTCGTCAACACCGGATTCTCTCTTTATCGGAACATCACTTTCTTCTTTTATCTGTAGTACTTGGCAAAAGGAATTTGATGTATCCTTTCCTTCCTTGTTTTCTTGAGAAAACGTTTGCTGGCTTAATTTTGTCGCGATATTCCTCTATTTTCTTCTTGAACCGAGATGTTTTAGTAGAAGCTTCCTTGTACTTTCGTTTGTACAATGCACTTCCCCCTTCAACTGCTGTGATTCTGAAGAGAGATAATCAGATGCCACATTTCTCGATTGATCAGACTTGTTTGTCCGATTGGTCGCTAAATTGTGCTCAAACTCAATGCGAAGCATCTCGTATTCCTTAATTACGTAATTCCGCTGAGACGTCTTCAAACTGTATACACTTTTCGGGGCCATCAACTCCATCATCTTGATATTGCGCCAATATCCATAATATATATTACATATTATATACGCTCGATTAATATTGATACTAATGCAAGATTAAGGTTATGTAAAAGCCTATCCAGACAAGTTTGCATAGCTGCATAATCATAATATGTATAAAGAAAATTATGCAATCGCATTTTAAGCGCGTTCTTTTGATAGAAATGTATAATGTAAGTTTATAATATTTAATAATATTTTTAATATTACTTTATAATATTTTATAAAGTTTTCATATTTGTAATTGTAATTGTAATCATATTCAAACTATTTTTGTCAATTTTTTTTGGACAAACAGTTACTGTTATTAATTTCAGGTTTATACCTGATATTTTATTCACATTTTACACAATATCCAGGAATTTTTATATTGTATAAAAATAATATGATATATTTAAGATATCTTCATGTACGTCTACAATGACTGTGTCAAATTGCTGCCATTGTAAAGCCAAAACCAGTCGTTTGAAACATAAAAATCAAATTGATTTATAATTAATAATGATTAACGCATATGCCTAATAAAGTAATAAATTTTTGAAAAATAATATTTTTTAAAACAATTTAATTGCAATAAAAAAACTTATTTTTTCATAACAGTATAATTTTACTAATTTGCAATTTTTTTAATTGCAATAGGTTTAGCACATGCGTTAATCATTAGTAGTTTATCAGTATCTTTATTAGTTCGTCCAAAAAAATTGACAAAAAAAGTTGTTTCTTTACCGAGTGGTGTGATCATTAAAAGTAAATAATATCTCGTAACATAGTATATGCGATATCTTTCAGTGGTTATTTGTAAATAACCACTCCTAACTTTTCAACTAATTTCATGAATCTTAATAGTTTTAATTCAAATATCGATATTAATCTGAAGTTGATGTGTCTTATTGTTAGAAAAGTGACATGGATCGTCTGAATTGTTATATGTGTCACCAAAATGTCCTCAAGAGATTAAAAAATATGAAAAATATTTAAAAATACGTCTTTTATATAAAAAACTAAAGATGATAACAAGTAAATAAAAAAATGCATTTCTCATTTCTATTCAATTTCCATACACCGATTCAATCGAGCTATTTCGCAAAAAGATCGAGAAGAAGGAAAACGAAGATAATAAGAAAATTTTATTTCTAAATTATTCTTTAAACGTTTCGGTGTGTTGCGCACAATATCCGCGCGCTGGCTCTTATTAGCCCCCTTTTTCTATACTAATTTTGTATTTGGATTTCAGAGCCTTTCTTATTTATTATAGCAAATTACAAAGAAACTGTCGATGAAGACATCATAAAATTGCCTTTAGATTATTTTAATTTTACGGCCGCTGATTTTGTCTTGTGTGATTTTGTTCGTGCTTGTGCTCGAAAAGTTTCGAGTATACGCGTCGGATTGAATGCTGCTGGAAATCGAGAATCGATTTTGACAACGCTGCTTTTTCGCGTTTATCGTATAGCTAACTATTTGATTTCTTTTTCAATGTTGCAATTTTATTATTCGAAGATAAAAAATTCCTATATCGAAATATTTAAAAGTAAAGCAAAAATTAAGATAAAATATTTACGACACCTTTACTGCATCTAAAAATAATGCGATTATTATTCGAGGATTATTGTTTGACGTAAAATCGCTTTCACTTTTACCATCACTAGAAAATCGAAATTAAAAAAAAAAAAAATAAATAAATAAATAGTCGTTTGTGGACTACTTTATACGCTTCGACAGGCTTCATTACGCGGCTGAATTTATTTCCTTTTAAATTCAATATGGTAGGCATCACCGCAAACAGTCCATAAATCAATGGGCACTCCCAGACACACGGGGTAACACATTTAACGCCGTTCTGCGGTCGGCCAGCCTTGCGATTAGCGCGCTGAAAACACGTACGAGATCCGACCGGCACTGGCCGCCGTGCATGTTTAAGATTTATTTTAATGAAGCTTTCGGCTTTCCCCCTCCCCCTCAACCCTTTTTTCCCTTCCGTGATCACGCATTCCACGGTGCCGTGACCCCTAGACTAGCGGTACTCGGCCCGGGGCCCGTAATGCCCGTTTCGCGGCATTTTCCTGTAACGAACGACATTGAACTATGTCGCCGCGGAATTCTGCATCGCGAGCTATCATCGATCGTAAACGCCGGAATGTCGAAATCAATTGCCGATTTAGCGTCGATTGTCTTTTGGCGACACAGAGAGAGAGAGGAATCGCGATGAGGAAACGCGCTTTTTATTTTTTTATTTTTTTTATGGCATTTTTTATTTATCTTCGGTATGTCACTTTTTTTTCAACCGTGTCTCGCGTTGAAATTTATATGACATTTATCCGTTTGACGGCAACGAAGACGAAGTTGCGATACAACGCGTCGGTTGATTTTTGAGAATTTTCATGAATTCGTGAGTTATCGGAAATAAAACTTTAACTGAGCTTTATAATCGCATTTACATCTGACTAATTGTGAGAATAACTTTCGTGACTCCTATATACATTTTTTAGACCTTTTAATTGCTCGATTCTTTTGTGGTCTATTAACACACGCGCGAAGTTTTATGAATTTGTATGTACTTGCTCAGCAATATGCTCTCTGAGTTATGCAATACCACGACAAAATTACGTTTTAGTCGCGCGCGTAACAATAACTTAGTTGTTGACTGCAGCCGAGCATTTTTTACGGATATTTCGAGGTATACATTTCGTAAAGGCTTTAAAGTCGAAAGGGAGAGGCGCGTGCCGTCGACATTTACGATGGCATTGCGCGCAAGTGAACTTTCGATTACGGCAAAATTAGAAAGCACCCCGGATAAAAGTATTCGTATAGCCTATACGAATACTTTTACCCGGGGTGCTTTCTAATTTTGCCGTAATCGAAAGTATATTATCGAGATTTTTATAGTTTTTTATATATGTATATGTATATTTATATAATTTTTTGTGCGTTTCCTGGTTTTTTCTTTGTGCAAATAAATATACGTCTTCTTGCAAATAAATTGTGCTTAAGTCGTTTATCTTTTGATTATGAATTTTTTTAAATATCTAAATTTGTCTTCTTGAATTATAACTAGTATTGTGAGTATGCACACTCAACACAATAATACACATAATAATACATACATATACGTAAGAATTGTTCTTTATAAATATATTTTTTTTTTTTACAGAATGAAAGTCAATCAATTGAGCATGTTATTTGGGATAGATTACTTGTTTCATGGCTAAGTTACAAAAGACTTCCGTTTACATTTTTTAGTGACGAATTGACGCAAAAATTGTTTCAAAGAATAAATCCTAACATAAATATTCCTAAAAGAAATGCTTTAAAAGAGAAAGTTATAAATGAATATAACAAAATGAAGGATAATCTTAAAAAAATATTAAATGAAAATGAGAGTAAATCTTCTTTTGCAATTGATGGCTGGACAGCGCCAAATTTTGAATCCTATTATGGAATTACTATACATTTTATAGATAATAATTGGAAGTTTCAGTCATTAGCATTAGATTTTGTCCCATCAAATGGAAAGCATACTGGGAAAGATATTGCTAACATTTTTTTTAATAGCATTAAGGATTATGATATACAAAAAAAAGTTCAAGGCATAACATTAGATAATGCTGCTGCAAACACAACATTTATTCAAGAATTTAGTGTGTTAATGGATAATGAAGGAATAGTTTTTGATACAGAAGACCAGCATTTTCGATGTTTTGCACACATTATAAATTTAGCAGTACAAGATGTTTTAAAATTAATAAATGTCGATATCAAACAACGCTATAATAATCTATATTTAGATACAAACGAATATAATGATAGTGAAGATGAACGTGAAAATGAATTAAGTGATGATGAAATGAATGAAAATGAAAATGAAATCTTTTCCCATATAATAAATAATATTAGAAATACTTGTAAAAAAATACGACAATCTGAACAATTAACTATTCGGTTAAAATTATTTTGTGAAGCTGCCAATATTAAATTTGTAAAGCCTGTGTTAGATGTAAAAACCCGTTGGGATAGCACTTATGATATGCTAAACACAGCTATAATATTAAAACCAGCAATAGTTATGTTGTGGATAATTGTTACGACTTAACAAATTTAAAAATTGCTGAAACAGACTGGACTGTTTTGGAAAAAATTGCACAGTTTTTAAAGCAGTTTAAATATGTTTCTAAAATTTTATCAAGTGATTTAGATGTAACATTACCTACTGTTGTTTTAGCATTTAATATGCTTGTTGATAAAATTGAATCAATAACATTCAATTTAAATAATAAATTTAATAGAAATACACAAGATGAGGCTTTACTTCTTGCATTTCAAGCTGGACGGGATAAATTAATAAAACATTATCGTAAATGTAATTGGATTTATTGCATTTCTTTAATTTTAGATCCAAAGTATAAAATTGAAGGATTCGATGTAACAACTTGGGGCAAAGATCTTAAAGATTGTTCTGTTTCAAAATTTCAGGATATTTATAAAAGTAATTATTATGTAGAAAATTCAAAAGAAACAGCCAATAAAATTCATCAAAATATATTTAAACATGATTCTGAAGATCAAGATGTAATAGATATAAGCGCCGTCTATTTATTTAAAGAAACATCTACTGTTTCATGGACAACAGAAATCAATAATTATCTACAGGCTCCGACAGAATGTGCAGATATAAATATTTTAGAGTGGTGGAGAAGTCACGCTCATATTTATCTAACATTGTCAAAAATAGCTCGAGAAATTTTAAGTTCAACTGCCTCGTCTGTGTCAGTAGAAAGATTTTTTTCTGTAGGAACTCTGACTATGTCAAAAAATAGAAGCAGATTACAAAGTAAATCTTTAAAAGCATTAATGTGTATCAATTCGTGGGTGAAATCTTCTTTAATGTCAAAAATTTGCGGTTTTCATTTATAAGTATTTATATTTCTAAGTATTATATTTCTTTTATGTTAAACATTATTTTATTTGAAAGAATATTAAGATTTGTTTAGCTTAATAATTGCGTAAAATTTTATATTGCGGTTTTCATTTCTAAGTGTTATATTTTTTTAGACATTATTTTATTTAAAAAAATATTAAGAATATTAATTTCCTAATAAAAGATATTATAATTAACATTATAATAAAAGAATGTCAAAAGAATATTAATATTTTTTTAGCTATATATTTGCGTAAAATTTTATATTGATTACTGTATTAATTTCTGTTTCTAAATTTATCAATATATAAATGTTTTTATTTACTAACAATAAGTAAAATTTTTTGTTTTTCTCGCCTATTTCCTATTTCCACATTTTTTGTAATTAGAATCTCCGTTCGGAGATCGGGAACAATTAGGTAACTTTTTTTAAAAACCAAGACTTAATGACAAGATCAAAAATCTTGATAATTTTGTCTTGGTATTGTCTTGATAATTAATTTAAAATCTTGTCTTGATCTTGTCTTGAATTTCGAGACAAGATCAAGACAAGACCAAGACTAGTCTTGGTATCTCGTGCATCCCTACGTATAGGTGAAGGAACCTTATTTAAAAGTGCGCCTAGTATAGTGTGAGCATGCATTATAAATATGAGAATAAAATTAAAATAAGATATATTTAAAATGATCGTGCGCGCAATATCTCTCATTTTATAGATTTTGAACTACTGAGCGAAATAATTTTAAAATATAATTGACACAAATATTACTCAGTTATTGCACGAAGATCAATTTGTATTCCTTTTTTGGCATTTATATATATATATTTTTTTTACATATGTATATAAAATGCTGTTTCTGCAGCTATACAATGTCGTAAAGACACTATTTCCTTTATTTGTCAATTTGGGCGAAAATCAAATATTAATCGAGTAATAAAGTACAACACACACACACACACACGCAGCAGATCCGTCGAAGTTACTACATACTTTAAATATCCGAGCAAGATTAATATATCCCTAAAAATCGATTTAATTATAAAAACTACCTTTCTCCTAAAAATTGCTACAATTCTTCTCTTTCCCGATTTTCACAGATAATGACACGAGGATGAGAAAAATCCTGAAGACGGTGATGTAATTCGCGGGCAAAAGGCTCGGGGAACTACTTGTGAATATTGGAACGCAGAAACGGACTTTTCTCGGCAGGTTCAAAGACCGCGTCCTTCCATTTGTTACGGTCTATCCAGCGTTTTATAAGGAATTTAATATGTCCGTCCGGGAATCTCCCTCCTGAGATGGGATAATAACTGTGGGTGTCTGGACCACGGGTACACTTACAGATATAAATTGTAAGATTGCAACAGCGCGACGCGGATATAATAAACGGCGCATCTGAAGCCGCGCGTTTGCATTTTCCTCGCCGTAAAATTCGTCGTATTCTTTAAATCACGCGCTTTCCTCTCATAAGGATATTTCCTTTCTTTACGAAATATCATTACTTTATTATCCCGATTAATGCACGAGTTTCAATCACTATTATGCATGAAAAACATCACTCGACGTAAATCAATGCTTATTATATAATTAATATCATATGTATAATATAATAATGTATAGTAATGTATGTGTAATGTATGTGTAAAGTATGTAAAATTATTAAAATATGTTATATCGTATATTATAGTGTATATAATCATATGTGGAATAAAATAGAATAAAGTTTAATTTTTCTGTGATATATCAGATCATATGTATCATCACATATATATCATTATTACATATATCATCATATATATCATATTTAATTTTTCATTCTAATTTAAGTAAAAAGATCCAATGTAATCAAATAAAGTATAATATTTAAATTTAGCAAAATTTAGAATAATCATGAAGTATATTTAAATTTTTAATTTTCAATATGACGAATTAGTTTCCATATTTTCATTCGACGTTATCATTAACTAAGAATTGTATAACCATATTTAACCACAAATGTAAAATAATACTTGTAAAATCTTAATTTTTTCTCATAAGAAATTAGACTAAAGCAGTGATATATCATACATTACAAAAAATAAATTACGACACATTTGAAATAAATGAATTAAAAAATGCTACTAAAATGACGTCCATAACTGAAATTATTAATACCGTATATCACTCATGCCGCGTCTGTTCACAGCGTAAATCACCAGTGATCTATGCTGTGATGAAATATATCACGTAAACGTAATTATTGCGCAATATTGACGATTAATATTGTATTTTCGTGGCGTGCAGCACAATTCGCAATGATTCCATGATAGAAATTTCCATGAATGAAAAATTAGCCGTCAAGCAAATTACCAACAATTGAACGTTTCTTATTTCTATCTTTCGTACAATTGGTGTCGGAATGTTGGTTTCAATTCAAATTCAAATAATTCTCTTATCTATGATTTAGGATACTAGATACCACGTATAAAGCAACACAAATGTCAGTTATTTTGTTAACAGTAATACATGTACGCGAAATCGCGGAGAGCAAAGCCGGTGTTCTTACATCACGATGGAAATCAAAGGAGAGCATGCAAGGTGCGACGATCCACATTCTACGCGATCGCATTTTTAAAAACGTTAGGGGAAAGAAGGAGAGAATGGCCAGACCGATCGAGAGCTCGCGTACATACACACCGCGCTCGTTAAGCGGCGCAGTGCGATTTCTCGAGATATCGTGCCGGTCTTAAATCAAGTCCCTCTGCCTCCGACTTCGTGACTGACTTTGAGCCGAGTCCACCGGTCCGTACACACGTAAAACAAAAGAATCGTTAACGTCCGCCGGCCCAGTTGGCGCGATGCGACGCACCGGACGGCATTCGCATTCAAATGAGCTATTGCCTATTGCAAAAATAACGACGAGATCAACAAGCAAGCGCAACCAATGTCCACGCGCGATGCGCTTGGAGAAATAAGGGACCGGTTTGACGATCGCAAGCCCGCCTCTGCGCGAATTCTGCGCGGCACAATCGTGATTCAGATCACGGTAGCGAAAATATACAAAAAATTGATCGATCTTTAAAGTGCGAGATCGCAATGAATTTTGAAAAGCATACGAAATACGACATCGAAGTATACACAAATTTATAGCGAGAAATGATCAATATTCCTGAAAGTAAGTATTCTAGATAAAATTTTGATACCAAGTTTAAATATCTATCAACTTCATTTATAAGATGTCAGACATATTGTGTTACTGTTTCAAATTTATTTTAAGATAAATCAAATATAATTTTCAGACTTCCGCAAAGTTAGCATCTTTTTTTTAATCGAGAGATTTTAAAGCTAGAAATAAAAAAAGCGAGAACTCTTTCAATGTCCTCTATGTAAGAGGTTGGAGAATAGGAGAAGAAAGGAGGGAATGGTGAGAAGGGAGAAGGGGAATGAAAATTGTTAAAAACCCTTAGGGGACAATTTCTTTTTTTCTCTATATAATTAAAAGATCTTTAACTCTTTAACGATTAGAAGGCCACTTTTCAATCTCCATCATAAATGCATATAGAAAAAATATAGTTGTCGACAAATACCAACTACAAAAATTTTTATAAATAATGTTTTTTCAGATTATGTAATATTTTTAAAAAGTCTGGATAATCTATTAACATCGCGTGTGACACATCAGAAGTGTCAAATCTAGCGATGGATGATCGTTACAATCTACTCATTGGATTACGAGCGCGTATCTCGATTACTCACCGGCGTCCATCGTTTCGTGCGTTTCAGTGTTGTCGCAGATATCGTTCTCAAAACAAGTGTTTCGCGTATTGCGATCATCCGTGATAAATGTTCCACTCAACAAATAAAACATCAAGTGTCAAAAAATCGCTGCGACGAATTAAGAATCACACACCCCACACACTCAACACACACACAACACACACAACACACACAACACACACACAACACACACACCAACCACACACAACAATCACACGCGCGCACGCACACACCCACCCACGCACGCACGCACGCACGCACGCACGCAAGCACACATACACACGCACGCACACGTAAAAAAACAAGTGATTTAGTCCCATGATTCTCGCAGAGAAGTCGCGTTCGCGTTCGCTATGTTTGCAAACGGGCAGAACAATGTTTTCCGTGGCGCCCAGATTTGACTATGGATTCTTTATAAATAGACTATTTGAAACAAAAAATTAAGAGTGATAAAAGTCGCTATCGCTCATAGCTTAGAAGATATCACCTTATTTTATCGCAACATTCAAGCCAAACACAAACGCGCACGCACACACATTATACACCCTCACACATACACACACCCCCACACATACACACGCACGCACACGGAAAAAAATTATTTTGCTGCTACAACGAAAACGTCGAAAGAATTTTTTTTGGTTGAATAAAATTATTGTTCTTAACGAATCTTTTTGCTATAGTATACCCATATAGTAACAAAGTATGCTGTGATAGCAATTTTTTTTTTCCGTGCATGCACGAACACACCATACACCCTCACACATACACGCCCACACACGCACATACACCCCACACACTCAACACACACACTACACCTGCCCACACACACGCTCACCACACCTCCCTCCCACACATCAATCTTCCACGCACACAAACCCAAATAAAACTTACTTATGCGAGTTATTTCGTTTTCCCAATGTTGCGATAAAATAAAATTGAAAACTCCGAAACTACGGGCGAGAGCGACTTTTAGCATTCTTCAACTTTTGATCCAAATAGTCCATTTAAGAATCCTAAGTCAAATCTGAGCGCAACAAAAATCGTAGTATCCTCTGCAATCGTGTTCCTGATATTTAAAGAAAGGGTTATGCATGACGAAATAAATGTCACATCTAGCGATGAACACCCATTATGAAAAATCGAAATACGCGACCGCGTAATCCAATAAGAATATCGAGACGATAACCCGTCGCTAAATTCGACACTTCCGTACTCGTCACGCACGATTTTATAAAATATTCTAACATTTATCACTGCGCGAAGCACGTGTTTGGAGAATGACGTCTCGCGACAAACACTCGAACTCGAACGCGCAAAGCGACGGACGCCGATTTTAAATAACCGCGGATGCGCGACCGCGTAATCCAATGGGAATATCGAGACGATAGTCCGTCGCTAAATTCGACACTTCCGTACTCGTCACGCACGATTTTTAGAAATATTCGAGACACTTATCATTCTGCGCGAAGCACGTGTTTGGAGAATGACGTCTCACGACAAACACTCGAACTCAAACGCGCAAAGCGACAAACTCCGATTTAAAATACCCGCATGTTGCCCGACCGCGTAATCCAATGGGTAGATCGAGACGAGAGTTCGTCGCTAAATTCGACACTTCCGTACTCGTCACGCACGATTTTTAGAAATATTCGAGACACTTATCACTCTGCGCGAAGCACGTGTTTGGAGAATGACGTCTCGCGACAAACACTCGAAAACTCGAACGCGCAAAGCGACAAACTCCGATTTAAAATACCCGCATGTTGCCCGACCGCGTAATCCAATGGGTAGATCGAGACGAGAGTTCGTCGCTAGATTCGACACTTCCGTACCCGTCACGCACGATTTTTAAAAATATTGAAGACACTTATCACACTTCGCGAAGGACGTGTTTGGAGAATGTCTCGCGACAAACACTCGAACACACGAAACGACGGCCGCCGAAATAACCGCGGATGCGCGACCGCGTAATCACTTCACTACACTTTTGCTGGACTCTTGGCTCTTCACGACATTGCCCGGGGTACACCAACAGTGCAAGGGATGGAAGGCTGCCTCTGCACACTAAGAGGTGGACCAGCTGGCCGCGCAATCCAATGGGAAGATCGAGACGATAGTCTCTATGCGATAGTCCGTCGCTAAATTCGACACTTCAGTACTCGTCACGCACAATTTTTAAAAATATTCGTGACATTTATCACTGCGCGAAGCACGTGTTTGGAGACTGACGTCTCGCGACAAACACTCGGACGCGCGAAACGACGGACGCCGAAATAACCGCGGATGCGCGACCGCGTAATCCAATGGGAATATCGAGACGCTAGTCCGTCGCTAAATTCGACACTTCCGTACTCGTCACGCACGATTTTTAAAAATATTCGAGACACTTATCACACTTCGCGAAGGACGTGTTTGGAGACTGACGTCTGGCGACAAACACTCGGACGCGCGAAACGACGGACGCCGAAATAACCGCGGATGCGCGACCGCGTAATCCAATGGGAATATCGAGACGCTAGTCCGTCGCTAAATTCGACACTTCCGTACTCGTCACGCACGATTTTTAAAAATATTCGAGACACTTATCACACTTCGCGAAGGACGTGTTTGGAGACTGACGTCTCGCGACAAACATTCGGACGCGCGAAACGACGGACGCCGAAATAACCGCGGATGCGCGACCGCGTAATCCAATGGGAATATCGATACGCTAGTCCGTCGCTAAATTCGACACTTCCGTACTCGTCACGCACGATTTTTAAAAATATTCGAGACACTTATCACACTTCGCGAAGGACGTGTTTGGAGACTGACGTCTCGCGACAAACACTCGGACGCGCGAAACGACGGACGCCGAAAAAACCGCGGATGCGCGACCGCGTAATCCAATGGGAATATCGATACGCTAGTCCGTCGCTAAATTCGACACTTCCGTACTCGTCACGCACGATTTTTAAAAATATTCGAGACACTTATCACACTTCGCGAAGGACGTGTTTGGAGACTGACGTCTGGCGACAAACACTCGGACGCGCGAAACGACGGACGCCGAAATAACCGCGGATGCGCGACCGCGTAATCCAATGGGAATATCGATACGCTAGTCCGTCGCTAAATTCGACACTTCCGTACTCGTCACGCACGATTTTTAAAAATATTCGAGACACTTATCACACTTCGCGAAGGACGTGTTTGGAGACTGACGTCTCGCGACAAACACTCGGACGCCGAAATAACCGTGGATGCGCGACCGCGTAATCACTTCACTACACTTTTGCTGGACTCTTGGCTATCTTCTTGACATTGCCCGGGGTACACCGGCAGTGAATGGGATGGAAGGCTGCCTCTGCACACTAGGTGGACCAGCTAGCCGCGTAATCCAAAGGGAAGATCGAGACAATAGTTCATTAGAAATATAAGAATAGAGTGCGTGAGTCATATGCTAGCACGTAAGAAGCTGTGTTCCGATATTTACTGCCAGTACTGAAAATCTATAGTTTACGTCACGTACACTATAAATTTTCAGTACTGGCAATGAATATCGCAACGCAGCCAGAAACTGCGATAGAAGAATAGAAAAAGAACACATATAGGCCCCTTCTGTTTTTGTCTATGCGCCTTTGTCTATAGCTAATTGTCTTTGTCTATAAAGGAGGCCCATATGCAGCTTTCTCTTTCTATTGCTGTATCGCTTTTTTAGCTCGCTCGCGCACTTTATTCTTATATCTCTATGCGATAGTCCGTCGCTAAATTCGACACTTCAGTACTCGTCACGCACGATTTTTAAAAATATTCGTGATATTTATCACTGCGCGAAACACGTGTTTGGAGACTGACGTCTCGCGACAAACACTCGGACGCGCGAAACGACGGACGCCGAAATAACCGCGGATGCGCGACCGCGTAATCCAATGGAAATATCGTGACGCTAGTCCGTCGCTAAATTCGACACTTCCGTACTCGTCACGCACGATTTTTAAAAATATTCGAGACACTTATCACACTTCGCGAAGAACGTGTTTGGAGACTGACGTCTCGCGACAAACACTCGGACGCGCGAAACGACGGACGCCGAAATAACCGCGGATGCGCGACCGCGTAATCCAATGGGAATATCGAGACGCTAGTCCGTCGCTAAATTCGACACTTCCGTACTCGTCACGCACGATTTTTAAAAATATTCGAGATACTTATCACACTTCGCGAAGGACGTGTTTGGAGACTGACGTCTCGCGACAAACACTCGGACGAAACGACGGCCGCCGAAATAACCGCGGATGCGCGACCGCGTAATCACTTCACTACACTTTTGCTGGACTCTTGGCTATCTTCTCGACATTGCCCGGGGTACACTTATTACACTGCGCGAAGCACGTGTTTGGAGAATGTCTCGCGACAAACACTCGGACGCGCGAAACGACGGACGCCGAAATAACCGCGGATGCGCGACCGCGTAATCCAATGGGAATATCGAGACGCTAGTCCGTCGCTAAATTCGACACTTCCGTACTCGTCACGCACGATTTTTAAAAATATTCGAGACACTTATCACACTGCGCGAAGGACGTGTTTGGAGAATGTCTCGCGACAAACACTCGAACTCGAACGCGCAAAACGACGAACTCCGATTTAAAATACCGGCATGTTGCCCGACCGCGTAATCCAGTGCGTAGATCGAGACGAGAGTTCGTCGCTAGATTCGGCACTCCCGACTCGTCACGCACAATTTTTATATGACACTACGCGAAGCACGTGTTTGGAGAATGACGTCTCGCGACAAACACTCGAACGTGCGAAACGACGGGCGCAGATTTAAAATAACCGCGAGTTGCCCGACCGCGTAATCCAAAGAGTAGATCGAGACGATCGCCCATTGCTAGATTCAACACCCTCGTCTCGTCATGCATGACACGTTCTTTAAATGTCAGGAACGCACGCGATTGTTAACACAGCGGATGTGAACGCTTGCCTCTATACTGGTACCATAGGACGAGTTTAACATGTAATTTTACATGTAATTAACATTTTACAAACATACATGCATCTTACTCGTCGCAGCTGTCTTATTCTCTTGATGCTTTAGATATTGTGTGAAACATTTATCACGGACGAACGAATTACACGAAACACTGTTAGGAGAACGATGTCTCGCGACAAACAGTGAAACGCACGAAACGATGGACGCCGGTGAGTAACCGAGATACGCGCTCGTAATCCAATGAGCAGATTGTAACAATCCTTCGCTAGATTCGACACTTCTGACGTGTCACACGCGATGTTAATAGATAATCCAGACTTTTAAAAAATATTACATTAAAAACAACTTTGAATTTCAACGGGCTATAAGAGCCAAACGCGGATGGTAGTGCGTTAGTTTCGATGAAAATTAATTTTTCATCGAAATAATTTGTTGTGCACAGGGCACAAATTTTTCTTGGTTTGATACAAAGGAAATAAATTAAATCTCATATTCGAGATATTAATTTAAGTAAACCCCTCTGATCCCCCTAAAGAGTTGTAGGCGAGAAAAATATCGGACCAAAGTCGCTGAATCGGGAATATCAGCCAGATATTTTTCTCGCCTACACTTCTGCAGGGGGGTAAATAAAAGAGGTTTTAAAAAATCTCCAATTGAGATTTTAATTTAAAAAAGTCTTGGTATCGAACCAAGCAAAATATGTGCCCTGTGCACAACGAATCAATTTCAAAAAATTAATTTTCTTTGAAACTGACGCAAGATCATCCGCGTTCGGCTCTTATTTAGCCCATTGTATTTGAATTTATATTTCATAGAAGTGCTTTGAAAATTCTTAGTCGTTAAAATAAAAACACTTTATTTATAAAAAATTTTAAGTTATTATTTGTCGAGAACTATGTATATTTGTTACTTGTCGAAAACTATCGATCCGCTTTTAACAAATAGTGCATAAAACAAAAGTAAAAAAAAAACATTGCAAAATATCTATTTCTAATCAGATATAGAATTCATTATAAAAGATCCAAATTGAGTATTCAGCGACTAATCAGCGCACTATTTATATATATCGAAAACAAGATAACACAAATTTGCAAAAATTTGATTAAAATTTAAATGGTATTTAAATTTATATTATAAATTATACAAAATATTTTTATTTTATTTTTATCATAGACTCAAATACTGAAAACGATATGTGTGCCATTTAATAAAAAATTAATAATTCCAAAAAAGGGAAAGTCGTAAAAAAATAATAGTAGTAAAAAAAGGAGTGTGACATTTGTACAGATAAAGTTAACATACTTTGATAATTAACAGTAATATGACCAATAATTTCAGAAGTGTTTAAAGAAGACCAATAATTTCAGAAGTGATAAAAAGTAGGAAAGGTGCAATCCCAGAAACAA
This sequence comes from Lasius platythorax, assembly GCA_963971435.1. NCBI lineage: Eukaryota > Metazoa > Arthropoda > Insecta > Hymenoptera > Formicidae > Lasius > Lasius platythorax. The sequence goes on from OZ020535.1 coordinate 5,470,789, forward strand.
TCAGAGAAATTGTAAAAAAAAAATGATGGTGCAATATTAACTAACTCCAAAGATCGAGAGAAGGGGAGATCGCATACAAAAACTGTAGTGAAACAAACAAAGGATAAGAAAAATGTGAATGATGATAACGATTCATCGCAGATACAGAAAGAGAAAAAGGTGTATTTTTGTGCAAATTTTTTGTGCTTAAAATTCGAAAAGCACATAAAATCACATAAAAAAGTAAAAAATAATTATACATTTCAAGACTTAAAATTCCTCGAATACAATAGAGCCTGCATACAAAGCTAAAAATCGAAGTTCTGATACTTTCAAGTTTGGAACAGGAGCCAACAAGAGGAACATCTAAATTCTAGAAGTGCTTTTTTGTAAAGCAAAAATCTGCATTATGTAAAAGTTTTCTAACTCTGGAAACGAGAACGACTGCGTTAGTTAAAAGAGAGGAGAAGATAAAGGGGTAAGCGCGTAAAAGTCGAAAGCGTTCTTCGGCGATCTATCCGCTATTATCCAGGACGATCCGCGGCGGTCCGTTTAATTTAATCCACGCAATCGTCGGCGCTCGCGAGTCGACTAGGACGAGTAAAAAGAGTCGAATGGACGATTCGCGTTACTCTGCACCGTGTACAGAGAGCACGGGATAGAGTAGTAGTGATAGTAGTAGTAGTAGTAGTCGATGGCACGGCGGAATTGGCCGGTGCTCATCTCCGCCTGGAAGCCAAGCGCTCCTCCGAATATGATTAGCATATGCATGAGCCGACCGACCGACCGACCGACCGACCAACCAACCCCCTTACGCGACTGACCAAGCGCATATCAGCGTCAGCGTTCTCCAGCCACCATCCCTCATCGTCAGTATGTGAGCGCAGGGCCGCTCTCGCGTACCCATAAACCCCTAATCAAAGTTTATCTCTTTGTGAACTAGAGAGAAAGAGAGATATTAACTTTAGAGATATTAACATTGCCTAAAAAATGATAAGTATTTTGCATAACGAGGCAGTAAAATTTACATTATTATAAGTATTATATATTACATTATTTTAAATAATATAAAATCTTTTATATGAACATTTTTTTTTACAGAGTAAAACAAATTTATTACTACTATCTAAATTTTCAATCTATTATAAAAGTAAAAATATGAGAAAAAACATAATACAATTATTTAATAATCTTTGTACTTTTAAATCTAGAAAGATATATTTTATCACAGCGTAGTTAAAAAAAAATTTAATACTAGGAAATGTGATTCTACAAAATAATTATTATCTTCTTAATATATATTTAGTTTATCTACTAAATATTTTATAAACTAAATATTAAATATCATCTTGTTATATTAAAGGTAATTCCAAGACTGATCCAACTACAAACGTAAATAATAAGATTCTGTTAAACGCGCGCTATATATATAGTGAATTAATTATTTTTTTTCTATAGTCCGAGTTTATCTTATTTGAGTTAATATTAATTTTTCTTTCTTTAAAAAGAAGATCGAAGATTTCTATTTGTGCCCTTCTTGCACCCTGCGGCAAAGCTCGGTGCTGCACATGATCGTTTCACGTACGCGCGCAGCCACTTACAAACACCAGCGCGCAAACAACGAGTCCTAGCCGTCCCGCCGCCATCAGAAACTTCAATAATACGTTCCACGTCCCTCAATTACCTCCTATTTAATTACGCCGCCGCATAATTAACGTCGCGAGAATACCCTCGCCCGACGTGACGTGGCGTAACCGTACAGGATGATACGTACCGTCCTGTACCAGGTGACGGTCACCTCAATATAGCAGACATATTCTCATTGAAAAATAATCGATAAATCTCATTTATTAGCAGTAATTTACTAATAAATAATGCTTGAAAACTATAAACATTTTCGAACACATATACACAACGCATAAAAAATTTAAACACCTGTCTTCTTTAATTATAATCAATTATTCCACCTCAATTAAAAGTCAATTTATCGAATGCCAAAGTGTTTTATCGAAGAATGCAATAGATTTAAATTTTAAATGAACGGTACACTATTCTAAAAATGAGTAGCGAAATAGAGTACGAAATTTTCCACACAAATGTTGTTTCAACAACTAATTTCAGGATCAGAAGGAAAGCGGAAATTCATTGAATGTCTGGTACACGATATACGAGATCGTTATTCTTCCTCCGCGAAATACGGTACATATGCATTTCTACGGTGTAGCTTGAGAGATCGCGCACGCTCGATAAAACTTTCAGAGAATCGCTCTTTCTCGGTTGCATAATACAACCAGAAGCGGGAGGTCGGCCGCGATTGTACCGAGAACTTTCTCACGTTTCTTCACGCGGAATCCTTCCACACATTTCTCCTATGTGTGTATATCAAATATAATAAATTCGACCTACAAATATGTGCGAGAATTAAGAAGCGTTCAATTGATAATCGTTTAACGTTCATAGAAACTATATATCCAAAAGAATATTTCGTGTGTTCTTCTAATTTCGTATTACAATATCTTCCATATATTGTGTAATCAGATATATCATAGTAAGAAAGAGAGGGGAAGGGGAGAAATTAATATATTACAGTCTTACGGTATTTTTCGAAAAGCATCACGTACGATCATAAAATATCAATCGAAACCATCGCTTGCAATAATTACGTTTACAATCATAGACCTATTAGACCGGAGATGCATCGCGCGATTCTTCGAATAAACGGAGCGCGTACGACGATCGCGATTAATGCGCGGTGTGAGCGAAGATTGATTAAAAATCGAATTCTGGGAACGGTGCGCAACTGCATTACTAGACAGCTAGGGCATAACGTAGGGTTGGAAATTAGCGGGGGCGGCCTCGTAATGGGAAACGATTGACCTTTAATTGCCCGCATCTGATCGGAAACGAGCACCGCTCTCTGCCCTACGCCATTTAAATAGGGCAATAATAATAATTGAAAACAATTAATAATTATTAAGATCAACATTTTCGAAGCTTAAATAGATATTTTCGATTTTGATACAGAAACAGGTAATAAACATATTATTAAGATATAAGGTTATGCAAATAGTTTTATTATAATATGATACTTTGCACGTCGTACGAAACACACGTCGTTCACGGTTCGAAATTGTTCGCGGAGATACGAAGGGAAATTGTTCGACGGCATTATCGGGACTAGGTGTAGGTCGTAGCTGTAAGGTGGATCTCTCTCTCGTTCCATGGTCATATTTAATTTAGCGGAGTAGTGAACTTCTCGCGTATAACGGGTTGCGCGGGAATATCGTTACAAGAAAATCCCGTGAGCGTGACAAACGAGAAGTCGTGCTCGGGCGTGAGACAATCATATTAGAGGCTTACACGCGCCCGCCGTGCGCGGAGTTTGCGCTCGATGTAGCTCTACGGCCGCGTGTGTCTACAGCGATCGGTTTACCCGCTGGCTACGTAACTCCATTCGCGTCGATTTATAGTTTCACGTACTTGAAATTGGGAATTAGCGTCGCGAACTTCAGAAATATACTTCGGAAATGCGATCGCGTAAAATCGCGACGTGATCTAGAAAGATATAATTTTCCTTGATGTCTCTCGAGATGCCACTGCGGAATGTAGAGCATAAAATTAAATACAGAGAAGGCTTCTAACAATAAGATAAAAATAAGAGATATTATTGGAAAAGGTGACGGCTCAGCAATTTTTTTCAATTTTTCTTTTTTGAAAAAAAATTTTTCTCTCAGCAAATATTTTTCGAATTATTTTACATATGCATCATTGCCGAAAAAAGTTTACGACGAATAATTAATCGTTCATTAAGCCATTAAGTAGTGCTCGTAAATCCCGCATTGGGCTTCTCGTTTGATGACTTAATTGCGAAGCAGCACTTAGGAAGTAATTAAACGTCCGATGATTATCTATTTCCTGCATCGTCCTCTATCTCCCTCCCTCCCCCTCTCCGCCTTTGCACAATGACGATGCACTACCGCCAGTCGAACCGGAAATTACCACGGAATCGAGGCTAACTCGCGCGCGAATACACTACGCACAAACGCGATGTGTACCTAACGCGTGTGTACCGTACGTATTGATGAGGGATGCGGAAGAGGAGAATGAGGAAGGTGGTACGCGCGATACCTGCACGGTAAATTAATAGGAACAAGGGAGGAGGGTGTAAACCCTTTCAAATGTGGCGCACCCGACTCGCCATCAGACACACAAACGATGCTTATCGCTCGCGCTTATGGCGCACCGATTTGATCACAGCATGGAACTTAAGTTCTATGCATTCGACAGTCGACACTCAGTGCGTCAACGTTGTTAGAGCCAGACGATAGCTCGTAATCGCCGCAGATTTCAAGAGTGGTTATCGAGTTATCAGTTCTTTGCAAATCTCAATTTCTCCTCGCATCGCCGACCTGACTAGAGCTTTTACGCACATGAATATGAATTAAACAGCATAAAACATAATGTTGAGAAAGAGAGAGATTTTAATGTTGCTTTTAAATACAATTAAATAACTTCTTTGGTTAGAAATATATATAGCACTATAGAAACATTACACTGAATTTATGACAGTCATATATAACATTCATTAAGCATCATCTAAACCAAGTTGAAGCTTATCGATACATTAATAGCGCTTAATACCTTATTATTCTTATTACGGATATTTATTTTGAAATCGTGTAAATATGTGAGTTTACTATAAAAAATCTGTGAGCTTTGTAATTATTCTCGAAAATTATAATGTTATGAGAGAGGATTTACCCCCCATACTTTGAAGATGAACGATTCATATCTCCTTGTGCTTTCACAAATGAAAGCGTTTCGATATTAGCTACTGAGTTTCCTCAACTTCATTTACGACTTCATCCGCCGATCCTCGTTATTAAATTAATCTCCCTACATCAAGGAAGGGATCTAAGATCGAGCCACGCAATCTATCCCGTAATCCGGAATCTCGCGAGGGTGAAATATCCGGTGAGTGTACACGGGATGAATTATTCAGCGCGACGTCGATATTTAAAAGTTCTCTTCTCTGCTTTCTCTCTTTCTCCCTCCCTCTCCCTCCCCCTCTCTCTTCCTCTTGTCGTGTTTGGCTTTTCGAAAAAAATCGGATCGAACGTGGCGAGAATCCCGGCGCGTCGACGGTCTGGTTTCCCTTTTTTCATCCCCGGGCAAGCTCGCAAACTTGTTCTTTAACTCGCGGTCGGAACAGACGGACGTGAGGGAGAATTTAAGCGGTCGATCTTTTACTGTATGTTGCGTAGTGGAAATCGGTAATCCAAACGGATAAAAGAAAGTGAAATTTGATCTCATGATAAAAATTATACATTTTGAATCATTATAGAAACTTAATCGCAGAAGTTATTCTCGACGAAGAAAAAAATAATAATGCACGATAGACCATATTAATGTGTGTAGATGGGTATAATTCAGATCTATTATAAACTCATTATAATATGAAGAGAGATAAACAAAATTATATTATTATCTGAAAACTACATGCCGTTATTATACTGTATTATAACTTGTGCTTAAAAAATTAATTATATAGGTATATCCATTATCTTTTTACATATTATATAAAGCAAGCCATCAATCTCTCTGCGTTGTTCGCCTTTCGAAAAAAATATTGATATTGTATCATTAGGAAAGTACGCGAGCTCGTATATTAATTCTCCAACGTGGATATGGAAAATGAAAGGGAATCGGCAAATATTCTGGCGTGGAGATACATCGGCGGAATTCATCGGCCGACAAAAACTATGATACGCGCTTCAGATTAAATGCACAATGCGCCAGCGTAGCCAAAGGCATGGATTTTTCCAAACGTTTGTTTTTTTTTGTCGGATATAATCCAACGTGCTTTTATAAAATGCCTCTGATGCATTTCGAGTCCATCGCGCAGTCGCTGAAAGAAGCAGCGGGTTCGTTGCATGAGTTTCGTGTTGTAATTTTTGCGAATGATGCAGATCATCCAAGCTGATATGTATTTTAGAAGATGAGCCTGAACACTTTCCGCGTAATATTTCTATAATGCGCTTGTGGATCTATATAATCGAGAATAGAAAAACAAGATGATAATTCCAGAATTGATTTCGAAATAATAGATTGTAATTTGTGTGCATATTATTTATAATTAATCGAATAATTATTTGATTCTTTAATCTCTTAATAAAATGTAAAATTTTTATAAATCTTTTATTGCAAAAACATAGTATTATTCGAAGATATATTGCTTACCATTTTTTATTTCCTTAGAATTATAGAATTGTCTCATGCGTATGCACAAAACATTAACAGACACACATGATAATATATTATACATATGAGGAAACACACCAGATATAATGCTGCGTACATGAGAAGAATCCAGAAAATCCATAACAGAAAACTTTGTGAATCATTTTTCAATAGATGAAAGAGCAATTTGATAGTTTGATACATAATTCCGCAATATTTTCACAGTATAGCGTTTTTCGATCCGTTCAAGATAAATCGAGGTTACGTACCAAGAGAAACAAATGCAGTAACATAGAAACGTGAATGCTTATGGATATGCGATAATCAATTGTACCAACTTATAAATTACTTTATTAATTATAATAATATACGCGTAATTTTTCATTTTAACTTTTATTGCGTACAAAACTCTTCGAAACATTATCTTTATAACATTACTTCTTTTTGCTTTTAATTTTAAAAAAGTTTCGAAAACAGATAGAATATACAACGTGCGGCGTAAATTATATTTGATTCAATTTATCTTTTAATTGCATCTAATTCTTTTTCAAATGAACTAATGCAAAAATAAATTTATAATTTTTTTGTCTGTAACTGACACGTGAAAAAAGTTTGATGATATTGTCAATATGGATTTTCAATATAAAGACAGCCCGTTTGAATTGCGCGACATCGCTTTTCCATGTAAAGCCATGTTTTTGTCTCGCAAATGCAGAACTCACGCGTGTGTATATATATTTTTGTTAAAATCACAATTTCGAATTAAGTCACGCACCGTCGGTGCGAGAAACGATGATGTCAAATTCTATATTTACAACGTACATTGGAATTTCAAAAAATCAATAGTTGCGTTATCGCGATATAGTTGATGAGAGCGAGAGAGAAAGAAAAGGGGGCTGCCTGCATTTTTGGGGACGGAAATTGTATGCCAATCTCGCGAGACAATTACTACGAGTGTAGCCAGGTCAAAACGGTATCTTTGCGTATTCCGCCGATCGATAGTCTATCAAAGCGGTTAAGCTACCACTCTTCAATCAGTTTTCCATTTGCATCGACAGTGCTTTTTCCGAACAACGAGATAAATTACCTTTTCAGGTGGCCTGCTCGATACTGATAAAGAGACATTCGATTCGGAGCCACGCGCGAAAATGATCGATAATTTAACGCTCTTCAATCGTGTAAGATCGAAAGTAAGCGTTTTGAAATTGAAACCAAGACCCTTTCTCTGATATTACTGTGTTATGTCTTTTTGTCTTCTATAAAATATAATATTTATAAACACGTACCTCTTCTTTCTTTCTTTTCTCGAAATATATAAAATATATAAAAAATGCAAATAAATAATATAAATCTCTAATCTGCATAAAATATTAATACAGAAAAATGTAACAATATAGAGAGGGAATAATTTAATGCAATACTTGCATAAAGTTTGCATATATAGTATGTATGTATGTATGTATGTGTGTGTGTGTGTATGTGTGTGTGTCTATATTAATTTATATTTATATTATATTTATATTATATTACTATAATAAATCTCTCGTTAAAAATCTATTTTTAATGAGCAGCATATTGCTGAATAAAGAGTTCAAGCAATATAAATAAAAGTTAGATAAATTTGGACCACTTTGAAATCTGAACTATTGTGAAACATATTGTATACAAAACAACAGTTCTGATTAAGGGCTGAGAAGGATTATTAGCGCTCTAGATAATGTTGAAGCACCTACCATATAATTAGTGCTTTAATCATAAATGCTGAGACAGCTCGGGTGTGTATCTACTTGCCGGCGAAGTCATTTAAAAATGCAGATTGCAGCTAACGCGCTATGACCTAAGAGCTACGCAGTCAGCTGAATTCTAAGGAAGTTCATTCACTTATACGTCGCTGTCGGCCGCTTCGTTAGCGACGCTTCTAATGTCTCAAGTCGCCACAACATTTTATACGGAACTGAATATCATCAGCTAGAGTAAAATCGCAATGTTGCACAGTGGCATATTCGCCAGAGTGTCAAGTATTTTCCACCGCGAAATATCCAAATTTGGCCACGATCCAAAACTGAGGGACTGACTATTACACGCCTATCGTGCATTTCCGGTTTATCTTGCATGAATTAAGACGAGTGCGCATGGAACGCTATCGGACATTTAAAGATGATATACCAGATGATATACCAGATATATAAAGATATTAACCTACTACATATGTATCATCGTATTGTGAAATTCAGAGAATCTTATTAAATACTTTTATTAGACATTAACAAATTGTATAAATTTATATTTTTAATTTTTCTATAAATGTTATAAAATAAATTAAATATTATATATTTGACATTGCGGTCATCATTAAAGTGCATACCATTTTTTTTTTAATATTTCATATATTACTTTTTATAAATACGCTATCAAGCAACGAAGATATCCGGCAACTGATGCAGCAAAGTCAAGGGAAATGAAATGTAATTGTTTTGTGTTATAATAGTAACATGATTTTTATAGGTATTTATCAATGCCGCTATTATCTTGTACCTACATGAACGATTTTTCTCGCTATCACATAATATTGATGTGAAGCACTTTTACGGATATTATGGTAAAATACGGATATTAATGAGTGATAATAGGCTCTATATGACCTTCTCCCGTTAAATTATTCGTTCCGCGTTTGCGAGATCTTGCAGTTACACTGTAACTGCAGGCCCGAAACATTTTCGAAAGCCATCGTGTTTCCATTAAAAATCGCGTACATTCGCTTAACATCAGCGGTACTTTGCAATATAAAAAAAGATAATTGAATATTAAAGCGAATTATTTAAATATGTTCCTAATTGTGAAATTGTCGATGCACTTAATAAAAGTTTGCGTTTCAACGATTAGAAAATATAAATTTCAATTAGAAATCAAAATTAATTTCGCAGATTGATGTAAATATAAATATTTTTTACGTAATAATACAACGATAATACGAAATAATGTTGATTAAAGATAAACTCACATACACATACACGCTAAATATAGAACGCGAACAACGCATTTTGATCCCAATTTTCGATATGATATATATTTTCCTTCTTGGAAAAATTATAAATGTTATTAATCTTCCAAAAAAGCGATAGAACAGGAATTAATAAATTAATTATTCTATTATACAAATATCTCATATTATAAGTTCAATGACATTAACATATACAGACGAAGAAATGAAAAGCAGAGGATTCGTCCTTATAATTCTCTGAGTGGCGAAGTGAGTTTACTGCTAATTAATCAAGTAAAAAGTGATTTAATTAGCGTAGATACGATATCTAAGAGAAATAAGAGGATGCAGTAGAGCAGAATGCTCGCATTGCGAAAGTGCACATCGACAATTTCATTGGATGCTGCATTTCGCAGAATTCCTATCTGTAAATGCGTGTATCGCGACCTACTATACGTGTCTCGCATCGGGCGATGGATGACCGGCGTATATATGTAACCAAGCAATCCGTATAGCGTATACGAGTGTGACGGCCGTTCTTGCATGTAATTTATTATGTGCATAATTAGAATAACGAATAACCTAACAATTTTCCGCTCGCACGGCTAACAAGGGAGATGCGAGCGACGAGATACGTCGGGGACGGTTCAAGAAAACCGACACTGAGAGTACTGGATTTTTGACAGATACTTTGATAATTCACGGATATTCAAAAGTCATACCTCCATTAAGGTGATGTCGGAGTGACTTCTTTACCGACCGAAAATTATTTTCTTTTTTCACGTTAATCTTTTTATTGGTTGAATAAAATAATAAATGCTTTTCCACGATTAAAGTACACATAGCAACAAAGGGCTGAATGTCCGATTTTATGTTAATAACACGTATTTATGTTATTTATGTAATACATGCATGTACGAAAAATTTTGATCACACTATTCTCTTTCACTAAACTTCTAAACTCATTTCTAAAAGTTCACCTACATTCTTTCATGCAATTTCTAGCCCAAACCGGTCTCCTTTTGTACGTACAAACTGCAATTCTTTTATATTAAGCAATATTGTTTCGACCTGACCTAACCTGACACCGTCAGGTTGAAACAATATTGCTTAATATAAAAGATTTGCAGTTTGTATGTACAAAAGGAGACCGGTTTGGGCTAGAAATTGCATGAAGGAATGTAAGTGAACTTTTAGAAATGAGTTTAGAAGTTTAGTGAAAGAGAATAGTGTGTTCAAAATTTTTCGTGCATACGTGTATTGCTAAAATCGGACATTCCGCACTTTGTTGCTATGTGTACTTTAATCGTGGAAAAGCATTTATTATTCTATTCAACCAATAAAAAGATTAACGTAAAAAAAGAAATAATTTTTGGTCGGTAAAACAGGCGACCTGCGGAGTTCGGCCGTCAGTCCGACATCCCCTTAACAATAGTCTAAAAAATAATTGGCTTTCACAATATAATTAAAATTCTTACATCAACGTTCGCAACATTCTCGCATCGAGAGAAATTATTAATATGTGAATGAATTATTTATATTTTATTCTCAATCAAAAATTTTGATAATACTCTTCTTGAGAAAGATTAAGCTTTTATTTATTCTTATATTTCTTCATTTTTATCATTGAATATGTTTTTCAAAGTCTTTCAAAACTTGTCTACATCAAGAGAACCCGAAAAAAATCCGGAAAGATTTTCGAGATATTAATAATCGTTTTGATGCAACTCTTATAAGAAATTCGTATTTTATAATGTATTAATATCAACAGAAAAAACTAAGGCTGTGATTATCTCCAAAGAACCCCCTAGTAGATATAAGCCAGTAGTGTGTAGACAACAAAATAATAGGACAAGTAAAAAAGTTTAAATACCGAAGAGTCGACCTAACAATCAATAGAAATACTGTCGAGATGATCAGTACGCAAAGCATCGGAAACAGGAATAATTTCGGACTTTCTCCGTGAAATCATATGAAAAAAAACAATGTATATGATGTATAGTATATGACGACAGAATAAAATCAGAATATATAAAAAAGACACATTTTAACGGAATTTATTCCGTAAGTTAAAATTTGTCTTACATATATTTCATATATTCTGGTTTTAAACAAGACCAATAAAATCAAGACCAAAACACAAGACCAATAAAATCAAGACGAAAAAACAAGACCAATAAAATCAAGACCAAAAAACATGACATGTATATATATACATATATTACATCTGCTAAGCCTAACAATATGCTCAGGCCGTTGCGATCGATATTCGACCCTATACAACTCGCAATATATATATATTTAAAAAAAAAGGGGGGGAAAGAGACAAAAAAAGTTGGCGAAGACTCGTAATCTGTCGCGCGGGCGTAAACACGATGGAGACAATGGTAGCAAGGGCTACTGACGCTTGCGATCACGCCCATCCTTCACAAAGTAACTTTCCGCACCCGCGCATATCGACGCGAATTCACGCGAGACTTACGCGTCGCGGCAGAAATATGAAAGCGCCAGCTTTTGTGTGCGTGTTTTCGGCACTAAACAGTGCGACACGCTGGGACAAAATGAAACTCGCGTCCGGGACCAGTCGTTCGGTATTGTCCGCCTGAAACCGTACGCTGCTACACCCGATCGTCGTCACTCTTGAATGAACGGCGAGATCGTTGCGGCCGACACGGCCGTGACAGAGGGGTTGCGTGCACGCGCAGATACGAACGCCGAAACCGATTTTTATTACCGTCCGCTTTTGTCATCCCGTGTCGACGCGATAGTCGGGGTCGGTCGCGACAAAACGCGACTGTCACTTTGTAAAATGTTAGAAACATTTTCACACGATTGCAGCCGCGAGCTGAAACGATACATTGTACATACATACATACGTAGTTCGATATCGCATAGGCTTGCAAAAGTAGAAAAGTTTCATACTGATGTAAATATCTTTTACATAAAAATGCTCAAATTTTTCTCGTTCCTTTTAGTATTCAAGATTAATCGTTAAATGCGATTTTATTCAAACGACGGACATCGGATTATATATTTTCAATAATATTTTAATCTGTACGCAATTGCAATTAATTGCAATTTTTTGATAGTTGTAAAAAATACCTATATATTAAATTATCCGTTGTTTGGATGTATAATATATGACGACAGAGAGTAAAACCAGAATATGTGAAAAAGACAAATTTTAACGGAATTTATTCCGTAAGTTAAAATTTGTCTTACATATTTCATATATTCTAGTTTTAAACAAGACCAATAAAATCAATACCAAAAAACAAGACCAATCGAAAGTTCTCAGTTCTCGGAAGTTGTATTTTTTACTTGCTCTCGAAAATGCGTGCGTCGTATACTTTGTGTGAATTTGCGAAATATTTGTCGTGGTCGCGAACGTATATAAGCACAACTAATAGCACAATAGCTAAATCTTAACATCAAATAAAACATGGAAAAAAGATGGATAACTAACAGGACATTGTCCTAAACAAGAGTAAGATGTATATTTAAAAAAAATAATAATAAAAAAAACCAATATGCAAAGCAAAACAAAGCGCGCGTGCAGAGCATGGGAAGTAATATTCATGAGAGTGCTCGTAAATCAAGCTCTTCCCTCGTTCCGACTTACAACTGATCGATAACGTAAGCCCGTAACGCGATGTATATCTACGGTAAATGGCGGACACGGATTTTAATGGCGGATTTAATCCGCGAGAGAGCGAGAAGAATGCGGCGAGATGACTGCGCTCAACACGCGCGCGAGATATCTCGCATGTTGGACCATATGCCGCTACGGATTAGGAACGCGCGCATTACGTGCAAAGTGTTATTACGAGCGGCTGGAGGCGCCTTAATTAGTACTATTATCGAGATAATAATATGCGCACACGCGAGAACACCGACACCTGGAATCCGACGTTCTCACGATGTCTTGTAATCGAGAATATTCTTTATATCCATTAACGCTATGTTCTCTGATTTGAAATCCGGTAACATACATCCGACCTAAGCTTCTTTCGTATTTCGAACCATAATGAATATCTATTTTTTATACTAATACCAATAGCTCTAAACTGATATTTATGGGAAAGCACTATTATTATTCGCGAAAGCATTTTCAGATGCCGCGCTCTTTTCGACATTTTCGGAAACATCCGATATCGGCAAACCATCGCAAATAATAAAATAATAATAAAATATCTCTCATTCATAATATTTTCTAAATACCTGGCAATAACCACAATCGAGAGACTTTTCATAGCATAAGCGTGATGTATGCGCGCGAATATCAGACAATTAATCAACTAAATATTAGATAGTTTCGAGAGAAAAATATTGTGCAGAATATTTAGGCCCACAAACGGGAGAGGTATGGAGCTGACATAATCACGATATACATCAACTTATAAAGATATATCAGTTTATTGATGCATGTGAGACTATGGAGACTCTGTTGGCCAAAAAACAAGACCAATAAAAACAAGACCAATAAAATCAAGACCAAAAAACAAGACCAAAAGCAAGACCAATAAAATAGATAACAAAAACCATCAAGACACTAAGGATGAAATCATATGAAAAAAAAAACAATGTATATGATGTACGAGTATAGTATATGACGACAGAGTAAAACCAGAATATATGAAATATGTGTAAGACAAATTTTACAAGACCAATAAAATCAAGACCAAAAAACAAGACCAATAAAATCAAGACCAAAAAACAAGACCAATAAAATCAAGACCAAAAAACAAGACCGATAAAATAGATAATGAGAACCATCAAGACACTAAGGATGATAAATGGAATAAGTCTCAAAGACAGAATCAAGAATCATGAAATACGAAATCAATGTAAAATTCAAAACGTTGTCAAGAAACAGAAAAACAAATAAGAAAAACCATGTAAACACACAGATGTCTATTCAATATAATTAGAATTCTTACATGAACGTTCGCGACATTCTTGCATCGAGAGAAATTATTAATATGTGAATAAATTATCTACATTTTATTCTCAATCAAAAATTTGGATAATACTCTTCTAGAAAAAGATTAAGCTTTTATTTATTATATTTCTTCATTTTTATCGTTGAATGTAATGTTTTTCAAAGTGTTTTTCAAAACTTGTCTACATCAAGAGAACCCGAAAAAAAATCCGGAAAGATTTTCGAGATATTAATAACGGCTTTGATGCAACTCTTATATGAAATTCGTATTTTATAATGTGTTAATATCAACAGAAAAAACTAAGGCTATGATTATCTCCAAAGAACCTAGTAGATATAAGCCAGTAGTGTGTAGACAACAAAATAATAGGACAAGTAAAAAAGTTTAAATACCGAAGAGTCGACCTAACAATCAATAGAAATACTGTCGAGAAGATCAGTACGCAAAGCATCGGAAACAGGAATAATTTCAGACTTTCTCCGTGAAATCATATAAAAAAAAAAAACAATGTATATGATGTATAGTATATGACGACAGAGAGTAAAACCAGAATATATAAAATATATGTAAGACTGCATAAATCTTAATTACTTTTTTACGCTTTCCTTTTTAATTTTTATTTATTGCATAAATTTGTTTTTAGAATTTCTCTCTTATGAGAAATACGATGTCAGATATCTGTTTTAAATTTTTTCAAAAAAGTATACATTTTTTTCAATTAATTGTAATTTCTGTTGTAAAAAATTAAAATTTGTTTACATCAAGAATTACAACACGACTTTTACCCGGACTAATCATTTTTTTCATAAGAAAATATGTTGAAGAGGACGATGTTTTCAGGAGCGGTCGGCTTAATTGGGTTCCGTGAATAGCGCACAATCGCGACAATCGAACGGGCTGTGCGGGATCCTGCCAGTTATTTTTATTTCAATCAACGTCGCGAGATAGTCACCCGCCTCCCGTCTGCCGCGGCGTATCGCGAATGGTCGCGGAGACGGATTTGAATACGCACATGCCAAATGTCGGAGCGCGCGGAAGACTTGCGGAGGGCTCTTTCGTCGGGCCATCGATCCGTTTGTCCGACTCGCTCGGGATCCCGCGGCAATAAATAAGAGAGACGAGACGAGACGAGCAGAGCGGGACGACAGTCGCGATGTCGCGCGGAATGCATCGGCTTCTGTCAAACGGGTGCAGAGACGAAGACGACGACGACGAGAACTCGTTGAATGTACCGAGCGAAACGCGCACTGATCTCAGTCTAGATTGCATTAAGGCATTTTCCAAAATAAGCGATCCTGGAACCTGGGACTTTCTCTTTATTTCTTTCTCTTTTTTTTCCATCTTTGTTCTTCTCTTTAGATGGACCATCCTCGACTCGACTACTAACGACTCCCAAATACGGACATTATCACACAAATGGCTGAAATTTTTCTCGTGCGTTCTGATTGACTTGAGGATTCGGTGCTAAAATTGCAATATTTGTAGAAATGCCCTTTTGAACCAAATTGGAATTTCAATGATTTTAGAATCGATATATATTTTTCTGTTGCAAAGGATAAACTATTACCACGTTATATGTATTGATTATATCAAAATAATGTTTATTCAAATCTGTCCTAATTGTAACGTGTGAAAATAAATAGATATTATATTAAATTTTTACTGCGTGTGATTGCAACTTATTTAAATTAATACTGAATAATACTTAAATTAATTTTTTGAAATGTTAAAGATTAAAAAAGGGGAAAATATATATACGTATATGTATATGTGTAATGTTAAAGATTAAAAATATGTAGAAATTGATAAATAATTTGCAATTCCTTACATTTATGTATCTTATTTATAAAATCTTTTCGAACAAGTTAAATTTTATTGAATATTATTATACGTTGAAACACGTATATTATGTATTTCAATATGTATTTTATTTAATATTATTAAAGTATTTATTTATTATTTAATGTATTTATTTAATATATGTGTTAAAACACATAATATATATGTATATATATATAATAACATTCGATTGAATAATTAACAACGCAAATACTCTGCTAAATATAAGGTATGTCGCTAGCGCATATTTTCGTTCCTATTGATCTATTATATATATACGTATATATATATGTATATATATAATAGATCAATGGGAACGAAAATATGCGCTAGCGACATACCTT
Source organism: Lasius platythorax (assembly GCA_963971435.1). Classification (NCBI taxonomy): domain Eukaryota; kingdom Metazoa; phylum Arthropoda; class Insecta; order Hymenoptera; family Formicidae; genus Lasius; species Lasius platythorax. Next base: position 5,487,114 of record OZ020535.1, read on the forward strand.
ATATTTAACAGAGTATTTGCGTTGTTAATTATTCAATCGAATGTTATTATATACACAGACATAAATCCTATTTCATGTTGATGCAAGTTAGCGAGCTAAATGCGTCGTCTAGACGGATTGTACTCTCGTTTCCGCATGCGGTTAAGATACTTTCACGGGCGCCAACGTATCGTTCGTTCATTGAAGTTTACCTTGCACGCCGGATCCGGATTTGATTAATTACCCGGAAGCGTGAGAGTTGTTACCACGGCAAGCCGCTTACACTCGACTTTCGATCCTAGAACTTTGTTTCACTGCAACACAGCGAGTATCTAACAGTTTGCAGTGTCACGACGTAAATCGCGGCGATAGTTATCGATAATTGTTAGTATTAGTTATTATTTATCGCATGTTTAAAATTAATTGAAAAATAACTTACAGAATAAAAACAAGACCAATAAAATCAAGACCAAAAAACAAGACCAATTAAATAGATAACGAGAACCATCAGACACTAAGGATGAAATCATATGAAAAAAAACAATGTATATGATGTATAGTATATGACGACAGAGAGTAAAACCAGAATATATAAAATATGTGTAAGACAAAATGCTGAAATCATCATCCGCGAAATCGAGAGAAAAGGGAGAAAACGGAATGATGACATTATCGACCGCGCTCGAATAATAAAACGAACCGCGAAAATATGTTTATCCCACAGGCAGCTCCCTTGCGATCTGAACTTTCTAACAACTTTTTTTTATTGTTTATCCGGCGTGAACTTTGCCGGAAGGTTAAAAGAGACGCCAACAAGTAGTTCGTTCGTTCGCTGGGTAAGAGTTCACTTGTTTTAGTAATTCGAGTTAGTGTCCCTACCCTAATTCTCCTACCGCGAGTTTAGTGGGAAAGTTCCCACTAAAGGAGGAGGGTACCCTCTCCGAGGGGGAGCAAGTTGTTATATTGTGAAAAAATTTTTTGGGCAGAACTTACAATCACCCGGAGCACATCGCGAGAAGCTTGTCCGCCCAAAAAATGGTTTTGTGAGTGAACCCATGTAAAAAAGTTTTTTATTGTTATAATAAAATTACGAAAATAGAATATATATGTATATAAACACACAACGAGAAATGAGTTAAAAATGACAACAAATATAAAGTGTCAATAAAAATTCCAAATAAAAATTAGCGCCTTTAAACATTTTCATCGTTTTTAAGGTATCAAACGCTGCTCGAGAAACGCGATCATTATTAGGTTCAGGGCCTTCGGCGAACATCGGTAACAATGCACAATCTACGGGGAGGAAAATAAATTCCAACGCGTTCCGGGCGTTGAAAGCTCGGAGCGGAAATTCCAGAGCCAGTCAATTTCGCGTTGTCGCGAGCGGCGAGAATCCGCCTATATCTACCGTGTCCGGCGTCGGGATAATTAAATTATCAGGACTTGATCTCTTCCTCTTCGCGCACTCGCCTCTCTCCTTCCCACGTTTTCTCGTTCTTCTTCTGAACGTCGACGAAATACAGTCGACGCGACCACTCGAACATGTTTGTCCGAACGTGTCAGTTTTCGAATTGATCACAGAGGAGTGCCCTTAGACGGTGTAATGAAACTAATTCCTTGATTGCCGCCTGACGCAATATCCGCTCGTTAACGCCGATTTCTGAATTTCCACGTTCCCGGTATTTTCGATTGGACGCGTAACTACGAGTACCGCCGTATAAAAACCGACGAGTCATAAATTCATTTTGACCGGCGCGGCGAGCTTTCCCCTCGCGCAATCGGAAGGTCAAATCGCCAGTTAAGAAACATTTGTTTAATTGGAAATTATTTAATCTCTCTTTTTATCTCTTTTTTTCTCTCTCGGGATGCAGGCAAATATGTCGAGATTTTGTTATAAAAATATGAAAACCAGCACATAATATGCTTAATAATGAAATATTTGCGATGGAGGAAATATGAAATTTACAGATTTTCTCATCCTTAATCAAGTTCTCATCCTTAATCAAGAAACAGGAATGATCTCGGACTTTCTCCGTGAAATCATATGAAAAAAAAACAATGTATATGATGTATAGTATATGACGACAGAGTAAAACCAGAATATATGAAAAAGACAAATTTTAACGGAATTTATTCCGTAAGTTAAAATTTGTCTTACACATATTTCATATATTGGTTTTCTGGTTTTAAACAAGACCAATAAAATCAAGACCAAAAAATAAGACCAATAAAATCAAGACCAAAAAACAAGACCAATAAAATCAAGACCAAAAAACAAGGCCAATAAAATATATATAAATTTATACTTTCACGTAAATTTCACATACAAGTGATGAGCCATCGCTAACAATTCACAGTCATATATAGAAGTTACCAAGGACACGGCTCTCCTGCATACAAACGGACAGGACAGGTTTCGCGGTAGAAGTCAATATATAAATTCTTAAATTTTTTAAATTACGGAATAAAAACAAGACCAATAAAATCAAGACCAAAAAACAAAGACCAAAAAAACAAGACCAAAAAACAAGACCAATAAAATAGATAACGAGAACCATGATAGAATTTTTCATCTGCTCAATTATTTGCTCTCGATGATAAATAGCCAAAGTCTAGTTAAACAAAATTTTAATCAAGTTCGGCAAGTTCGCCGATGATGTGGCGGTTGTGAGGGTCAGTGCATGCATTCTATACTAGCCAAGGGAATTTTGTGGACATTGCGGTTACCTGCTATAATATTAATGGCTAGAGTATGAAATTTGCTTAATCATGACTAACGAAATGACCCAATGGAAACACAATGGATTCGCCGTTGTTCGCCCATCGCGATAAGACCAATAAAATCAAGACCAAAAAACAAGACCAATAAAATCAAGACCAAAAAACAAGACCAATATAATCAAGACCAAAAAACAAGACCAATAAAATCAAGACCAAAAAACAAGACCAATAAAATAGATAATGAGAACCATCAAGACACTAAGGATGATAAATGGAGTAAGTCTCAAAGACAGAATCAGGAATCATGAAATACGAAATCAATGTAAAATTCAAAACGTTGTCAAGAAACAGAAAAACAAATAAGAAAAACCATGTAAACCCACAGATATCTATTCAATATAATTAGAATTCTTACATGAACGTTCGCGACATTCTCGCATCGAGAGAAATTATTAATATGTGAATGAATTATCTACATTTTATTCTCAATCAAAAATTTTGATAATACTCTTTTAGAGAAAGATTAAGCTTTTATTTATTATATTTCTTCATTTTTACCGTTGAATGTAATGTTTTTCAAAGTGTTTTTCAAAACTTGTCTACATCAAGAGAACAAAAATCCGGAAAGATTTTCGAGATATTAATAATCGTTTTGATGCAACTCTTATAAGAAATTCGTATTTTATAATGTATTAATATCAACAGAAAAAACTAAGGCTGTGGTTATCTCCAAAGAACCCCCTAGTAGATATAAGCCAGTAGTGTGTAGACAACAAAGTAATAGGACAAGTAAAAAAGTTTAAATATCGGGGAGTCGACCTAACAATCAATAAAAATACTGTCGAGAAGATCAGTACGCAAAGCATCGGAAACAGGAATGATCTCGGACTTTCTCCGTGAAATCATATGAAAAAAAAAAACAATGTATATGACGACAGAGTAAAACCAGAATATATGAAAAAGACAAATTTTAACGGAATTTATTCCGTAAGTTAAAATTTGTCATATTTCATATATTCTGGTTTTAAACAAGACCAATAAAATCAAGACCAAAAAACAAGACCAATAAAATAGATAACGAGAACCATCAAGAGCTTGTTATATTCTTAATTTTTATTAAAGAATAAGTGATATATATAAGTAGGTGAGCTATGAGGTTTTAAACGGTACAGACTAACGATGTATATTGCCGAATCACGGTCCCCACTCCTGATCGATTACCAGAATCGCGGAACCGTGAGAGTCTCGCTCTCTCCGTGCTGAGCTCTTATATTTTTTTCAATGTAAAATTCAAAACGTTGTCAAAAAACAGAAAAATATTTAATTATCTGTCTCACGTTGTCACTTACCTGTTCGAAGCCACCTAATATCTCTGTCGTGTCCATCGCAGAGTTCACAGCTATCGACCTCAGCTTCTAACCCGTCAAAGCAGCAAGTAGACGAACCACATTGCTCTTTCCACAATCTGAAGCACCAACCTATAATATTAAGTTTAGAATATGATTAATTAACAAAAGATGAAAAATTCTAATAAAAAATATATATGATACAATAAATAAACATACAAGTATAGACATCCAATTCGTCTTAACGCATTGCATGAGGCTTTTAATCCCGTTCTCTGATCTCTGAATACTAAGAAATTGCAGTCCTCGTCTGCGCAGCAATTTTTCCGCCTTAACGTCACATCACCGATGAAAAGTTTATCTGCTGTGATGTGCATCGACAGCTGATTAGGTGGCAGCGGATATTTTTTAGGCGAAAACATATCTTGATATATATGATAGATCTGCAAAACAAATCAATAGTATAAAAAATACTATATAATGCTAAAAAGAGACGATTTTACGTATTTTAATTCGTGATATTATAATACCGATGAGCTTACCTTTTGCCGATCTTCATTAATCCTCATTCTATTAACATAAATAAGCTCCACACTATTACTCGGATTAAAATATTGTTTATCGCCACGAAATTTATTAGAAGCAGCTTTGATAGTCGTCTCACACCATCGAATGATATCTCGCAGATTCATTTCCCATGGAGACCCGGCATGTCCCCACTTAACGCCAATTTCCGACGCTAATTTACTATTGAACTGTACCATGTTATTGATCAAGTCTGCGGGAAGTTGTGGAAATTGCACACCGAGTATAAATTTCAAGTCGTCCTCCATTAATATCTCTATAGAAACCTGCAAAAATAATATTCTTAGAATACAGAAATTATACTTTGATAGTATTATATCAAGCTCTGTAAATAGAATACCTGAGTAAGTCTATTTAAAAAGGATTTCGGTAATCCTCGTCTGGCTCCACCCTGCCGCAAAGGATTTTGACAGCCAAACAACCTTGTGCCAGGCTTGACCGAGAACGTCTTCCCTACACAGAAAGAATTTTCTCTTAGAATTTATCCTGAAAATCATGGTAGTCGTGAGACAACATGGCATGGTACTTGAAGAATTTTATGAGAGTTTCTCTGATTAATTTCTACCACAATAAAAAAATTAATATCTACCACAATAGAATATAAAATATGTTTGATTATTTTACAATGCACATTGTAAAATTAATCAAACATATTTTATATTCTATTGTGGTAGATATTAATTTTTTTATTGTGATAGAAATTAATCAGAGAAACTCTCATAAAAATCTTCAAGTACCATGTTGTCCCAAGTTTATTACCAAACATGATAAAATTTGTAGAGAATTTTGCGGTAAAATATAACGAAAAATTCTCTCCGTGTAGTTAGTAATAAACAAGTACAAAGTATCCCCTTCCACTCTCATAATGCTAGGTTAAAAGGATTAATAACAATCGATGGGGCTAAGAATTTTTCATTCCGCCGATATAATCCCGGATATGCAGAGCGATAATTTCGGTCGTTTGAGGTAGCAAAGGGAGAGTAGGTACGTTCGTGACACGCCAACTGACCATTATGCAGATTTTCAACGATTAGATATATCGGACATTTTGCCGACGAACCGAATGTAACGTGTTTTTGTGAAAGGAATGAACGGGACGAAAGGCGGGATCCTTTCCTCTCTCGTCCACCTTTTATCCCGCCTTAATTCGTTATCTTGACTAACGACCTCTTCTCCGTTCCTTCTCTCGGAAGTGCGGGGAGAAAAAAAAAAAGAGTAAAACGGAAGGCGGACAGAAAACGGATTTTCCACCGTTGCCAAGGCATAGGGAAAGGTGAAGCATCGCTGAATAAGTTCGCAGGATTTCCGAGTGTCAAAGAAGAGCTGCTTAAGAGCCTGTTCAAGGTAACATGTACACACGCGATGACGCGCGGATCATTGTTCCGCGAACGCGTTGATGAGAATTTTTTCTTCTTAATCCCTAGTAGTTCGATCTAAAACAATTTCGGCAAGGAGAGATGAAAAAATAAAGAATGAACCCTCGAATAAACCTTCATTCAAACTTAATTCAAAGATATAAAAATTCCTTATAAATTTATCCTTTAATTGGAAATTGGGAAATCAAAATATATTTCTGTATATATGTATATCTGTATGTGTATGTGTGTGTATTGATTATGTTACCATAATAATATGTAGCAAGATAACATTGAGAACAATTTTATTTGTCAATATGCAGATACGCATGCATAACTATATCCTCTTTTCCTTAATTTAATTTATGAAACATATATCTCTATGCAGTGTCTAAATTAATATCACGCACACATAAGTGAGATATTGTTCACATAAGTGTGTCGACACGAAAAGCCGCAAAAAGAAAGTCACATTGTCTAGCTCGAACGGGAATAAGACACGCGGGCCATTCGTTGCGGGGCACAATAGTGGACGATGACAGGCCATTATTCATGAGGGGCGAAGGAAAAACCAAGCTTAAAAGTCACCAAAGAAGATGATCTTAAATAATTACGCGAATCAATCCTGCGACATAAAATCGAAAGAATATCGATTTTTTGCCCATTTCGTTTATACTTTTTTATAATAACCATACCGTGATTTTAAGTATCCGTCATTTAAAACTTAACTTTTTTGTTTAATACATATTTATTTTACGAAAGTTGTAAATTACGATTGAATGTAAATTAAAGATTAAATTAAAATTTAATATAAAAATGCGTATAATGTGTACGCTTATGTAATGTATATGATGTATATTCTTGGCAATAAAATGTTAGTCTAATCGAAAGCTTAAAGAGTGAGAGCAAACTTTTCGCTCCACATTTTGGATTACGAGTAGGATGAACCGACAAGATATTTCATTTATTGCGCATGCGGTCGTGTCGCGTACGGTGCTGAGTATATTTTACCTAGCTTGCAATGTCAGTTTTTCACGCGACATGAATTAGCCGCGTATCTCACGCAGCCGCTTTTAGCCGTTGCCGCCGATCGACGGATTATCAGATCGCGCCCGATAAAAGGGTCCCGCCGCGTGTACACGTATATCCGCGGTACATTTGTTCTCTCGCGTAATGGAATTATCGTACGTACTGTTGGCACGCGATACTTCGATTATGCCGAATGCACCCTTTCGCAACCATCCGCCCACGCGTGTAATTCGAGTTTAATCGCCGCCGCGGAATTATACCATGCACTCGCGACAGAGTACGAAAAAAATTGGTTTTGGCATTTAAAGACCAAAATTCACATTTGACTATAATGTAATTATATACAAGAACTTTATAATCATCAAGACTTTATATGAAAGACTAGAGATTATGGCAGAAGCTTTAACATCTTTAAAGCATAAAAATAGAAATAAAAATTCATTATATAATAGACATATATTTATATTGTTACGTTCACACACATTAATTTCATAATTTAATCATCAATGCGTATTTTATCACGCAGGATCGTCTTGGTATGACGTTTAATTTTTTTTTTTTTTTCCCCAGGAATAGCACATGTGGAGCGGAAGCTTGTGTCAGCTGCCATTAGAACGATAATGAGAGGTGCCATAACGTTAACGGGCGAACGCATACATTCTAGCAATTACGTCGCTCCAACTAATTTCTGTCCCTCGGCAAACTTGAGGAATTCCAGACGGTGAATATGCGCCCGCGAGGGTTTGCAAGAGGGGTAAAAGGGATGAGCGAAGGCAATGAGCTACGGGTCGGGGGTTATCATTACGGCTGACCATTTTGCCGCGTTTTCCTAGCATTCACAGTCATACACATACATCCTTGTCAAATACAAAAAATGAGATATACACATTGTTTTTGCCTTTTGAAAGAGATATTCTTGTACGTATCTAGTTTTCATTTTTAACATTCAATCGACAGAATTTTTCCTAGAACGTATTAAGAACTCTAAAACTTTTTAAGGAAGAGCCACTATATTAATTATATGGAAATTTTGAATTAGGACTCGATACGCTGGAACTTGGAGGTTAACGGTAAATCTATAAAACAAGTCATGCGATTTAAATACCTAGGAATCAACATATTCAGTGACAATACCAAAAACGATGTCAGAGCACAAGCAGTTAAAGCCTCTATAATATCAGGTTGCCTTCGTGATATAATTTGGAGAAATAAAAATATGACCATAGGGAGCAGAACAAAAATATACAAAACTTATGTGAGATCAATTCTGACCTACACAGCTGAGACCAGGGCCAAAATAGCAAAGACTAAACAAATTATGAGATAAAAACGTTACGACAAATCGCTAACCTAAGTTTGTGTTATCGAGTCAGAAGCGAAACAGTACGTGAAAGATGCCAGATCCAGGATGTTGTGCGATGCGTCAGATCCAGAAGAAGACATTGGAGAGATCATGTCGGGAGAATAAACGAAGAAAGGCTGGCAAAGATAGCAAGTCAGAAACCTGAAACCAAGCAATAATCAGAAAGACCGCCCAAACGGTGGTATAAGAGCTAGACATCGTCATCGCAAGACAACAATCCTTAAAGAAAGGCTAAATGATATAAACAGAACCAAGTCCTACATCAAGAAGAAGAATAAATTTTGAAAATACTAACTTCATAGGGTGCTAAATTAAGGTTTTAAAAATAGGTGCGCAAGTGATACAATGCTTCACAGAGATCAGAAATGTGCTATAACTTAAATAAGAAATACTTTGTTGCATGCACTGTATTCCGTTGTATTATTACTATAACGAGATATATATATATATATATATATATATATATACAAAATGTGTGCGTGTGTCAATTATAATACAACGGAATACAGAACATGCAACAAAGTATTTTATATTATTATTATTATAACAAGATATATTCTGTATCTAACTTTTATGTTTTACATTTAATCGACAAATACAAAAGTAAATCGTTTCATGCATTTCGTTCATGCATTTTTTGAAAAGCTTTAACCATAAGCGTTATTAACATACGTTTTAAATAATTTATTTTGTCTGCGAAAAACACTCTGACACGTATCTAACTTTTATGTTTTATATTTAATCGACATAACTTTTTCTAGAACATATTAAAAACTCTAGAACTTTTTAGGGAAGAGTCAGAAATATATTAATTATATTGAAATTTTGAAAATATGATGCTAATTCCACAGAGATCAGAAATGTGCTATAACTTAGATAAAAAATATTTTGTTGCATGTTTTGCATTACGTTGTATTATTATTATAATAATCATTTAATCGACAAAGACAAAAGTAAATAGTTTCATGCATTTCGTTCATGCATTTTTTTTAAAAAGCTTTAACCATAAGCGTTATTAACATACGTTTTAAATAATTTATTTTGCCTGTAAAAAACACTCTGACGTATCTAACTTTTATGTTTTATATTTAATCGACATAACTTTTTCTAGAACATATTAGGATTGTCTTTATTACATGAATAAAATGCATGAAACAATTTACTTTTGTATTTGTCGATTAAATGTAAAACATAAAAGTTAGATACGTGTCAGTGTTTTTCGCAGACAAAATAATTTATTTTGCCTGCGAAAAACACTGACACGTATCTAACTTTTGTTTTACATTTAATCAACAAATACAAAAGTAAATCATTAGCTTGATAAATATGTATAAATTACTTACCGCGATAGCCGGATTACCACAATACTGAAATACTGGGACCGAGCGTCGACGATACAATTTTCACCTGAAAAAATATTATTTACATACGTTTGCTTAATCGACAGAATTTTCTAAAACGTATCAACAAAACACAAAGAGTATACGACGCACGCATTTTCGAGAGCAAGTAAAAAATACGACTTCCGAGAACCGAGAACTTTCTTACTTGTTCTCGAAAAATGCGTCGTATACTCTTTGTGTGAATTCGCGAAATATTTTGTCGTCGCGAACGTATATGAGTGAAAGAATGAAATCGTACGAAAGTAAATCGAGATATACGCGACAAGCTATTAATTCCGATCAATAGTTTCGTCGATATTGAAAGCAATTGTGATCTAGATGTGTATTAGTAATACCTTGAATCTCCAAATCGAAGTAATGGCGACGCCCGACGCCTTCTTCTACCTTGTTCTCGAAAGCAGTGCTGCCAGAACGAAGACGCGAGCAACATGCAACCGGAGTGGAAGGGATCACACACACAAGCGAAACCGCACACATGTGAGCTGGGCGCCAATCAGTGCTTCAACTGCCGTCACATGTATGCGGTTCGCTTGGTATTGTATTCCCTCCATTCCGGTTGCATGTGCTCGCGTCTACGTTCTGGCAGCACTGCTTTCGAGAAGAAGGTAGAAGACGTCGCCATTAATTCGATGTGGAGATTCAATATATTACTGATACATGGGTCACAAATAATACTTTTCCGTTAGATTATTATTATAACAATATATATATATACACAATGTGTGCGTGTGTCAATTATAATATAACGAAATACAGAACATGCAACAAAGTATTTTATATTATTATTATTATTATAACAATATATATATATAGTTATATATATATATTATTATAATAATAATACAACGTAATGCAAAACATGCAACCAAATATTTTTTATCTAAGTTATAGCACATTTCTGATCTCTGTGGACTTAGCACCATATTTTCAAAATTTCAATATAATTAATATTGTTCTGACTCTTCCCTAAAAAGTTCTAGAGTTCCTAATATGTTCTAGAAAAAGTTATGTCGATTAAATATAAAACATAAAAGTTAAATATGTGTCAGTGTTTTTCGCAGGTAAAATAAATTATTTAAAACGTATGTTAATAACGCTTATGGTTAAAGCTTTTCAAAAAAATGCATGAACGAAATGCATGAAACGATTTACTTTTGTATTTGTCGATTAAATGTAAAACATAAAAGTTAGATACGTGTCAGTGTTTATCGCAGGCAAATTAAATTATTTTGCCTGCGAAAAACACTGACACGTATCTAACTTTTATGTTTTACATTTAATCGACAAATACAAAAGTAAATCGTTTCATGCATTTCGTTCATGCATTTTTTTTAAAAGCTTTAACCATAAGCGTTATTAACATACGTTTTAAATAATTTATTTTGCCTGCGAAAAACACTGACATGTACCTAACTTTTATGTTTTATATTTAATCGACATAACTTTTTCTAGAACATATTAAAAACTCTAGAACTTTTTAGGGAAGAGTCAGAACAATATTAATTATATTGAAATTTTGAAAATATGGTGCTAAGTCCACAGAGATCAGAAATGTGCTATAACTTAGATAAAAAATATTTGGTTGCATGTTTTGTATTACATTGTATTATTATTATAATAATATATATATAACTATATATATATATTGTTATAATAATAATTTGTCGATTAAATGTAAAACATAAAAGTTTGATACGTGTCTAAATAATTATTTTGCCTGCGAAAAACACTCTGACACGTATCTAACTTTTATGTTTTACATTTAATCGACAAATACAAAAGTAAATCATTAGCTTGATAAATATGTATAAATTACTTACCGCGATGGCCAGATAACCACAATACTGGAATACTGGGACCGAGCGTCGACGATACAATTTTAACCTAAAAAAATTATTATTTACATACGTTTGCTTAATCGGCAGAAATTTGCAGAATTTTCTAAAACGTATCAACAAAACACAAAGAGTATACGACGCACGCATTTTCGAGAGCAAGTTAAAAATACGACTTCCGAAAACCGAGAACTTTTTTACTTGTTCTCGAAACATGCGTCGTATACTCTTTGTGAGAATTCGCGAAATATTTTGTCGTCGCGAACGTATATGAGTGAAAGAAGAGAATCGTACGAAAGTAAATCGAGGTATACGCGACAAGCTATTAATTCCGATCGATAGTTTCGTCGTGATCTATGTATCAGTAATATACTGTACCTCCAAATCGAATTAATGGCGACGACGCTTCTACCGTAGTACGTAATACCTTCTTCTCGGAAGCAGTGCTGCCAAAACGGAGACGCGAGTAACATGCAACCGGAGTGGAAGGGATCACACACACAAGCGAAACCGCATACATGTGAGCTGGGCTCAAATCAGCGCTTCAGCTGCCGTCACATGTATGCGGTTCGCTTGGTATTGTATTCCCTCCATTCCGGTTGCATGTTTCTCACGTCTTCGTTCTGGCAGCACTGCCTTCGAGAAGAAGGTATAAGACTCGCCATTAATTCGATCTGAGGTCTGTTCGTTTTCGCTGCACTAGGCTGAACTGGCTGCACTAGTTCAGAGTTTATCTTTTTTACTCCAATTGGAAGGAAAAAGATAAAATTTGAACTAGTGCAGCGAAAACGAACAGACCTATGGATATTCAATATATTACTGATACATGGATCACAAATACTTTTCCGTTGTATTATTGAATTATTATTATAACAAAATATATATATATATATATATATATATATATATTATATATATACAATGTGTGCGTGTCAATTATAAAACAACGGAATACAAAACATGCAACAAAGTATTTTATATTATTATTATTATAATAATATATATATAGTTATATATATATTATTATAATAATAATACAACGTAATGCAAAACATGCAACAAAATATTTTTTATCTAAGTTATAGCACATTTCTGATCTCTGTGGAATTAGCACCATATTTTCAAATTATTTTGCCTGTGAAAAACACTGACACGTATCTAACTTTTATGTTTTACATTTAATCGACAAATTTAAAAGTAAATCGCTTCATGCATTTTGTTCATGCATTTTTTGAAAAGCTTTAACCATAAGTGTTATTAACATACGTTTTAAATAATTTATTTTGTCTGCAAAAAACACTCTGACACGTATCTAACTTTTATGTTTTATATTTCATCGACATAACTTTTTCTAGAACATATTAGGAACTCTAGAACTTTTTAGGGAAGAGTCAGAAATATATTAATTATATTGAAATTTTGAAAATATGGTGCTAATTCCACAGAGATCAGAAATGTGCTAAAACTTAGATAAAGAATATTTTGTTGCATGTTTTGCATTACGTTGTATTATTATTATAATAATCATTTAATCGACAAATACAAAAGTAAATCGTTTTATGCACTTCGTTCATGCATTTTTTTGAAAAGCTTTAACCATAAGCGTTATTAACATACGTTTTAAATAATTTATTTTGCCTGCGAAAAACACTGACACGTACCTAACTTTTATGTTTTATATTTAATCGACATAACTTTTTCTAGAAGAACATATTAGGAACTCTAGAACTTTTTAGGGAAGAGTCAGAAATGTATTAATTATATTGAAATTTTGAAAATATGGTGCTAATTCCGCAGAGATCAGAAATGTGCTATAACTTAGATAAAAAATATTTGGTTGCATGTTTTGTATTACGTTGTATTATTATTATAATAATATATATATAACTATATATATATATTGTTATAATAATAATTTGTCGATTAAATGTAAAACATTAAAGTTTGATACGTGTCTAAATAATTATTTTGCCTGCGAAAAACACTCTGACACGTATCTAACTTTTATGTTTTACATTTAATCGACAAATACAAAAGTAAATCATTAGCTTGATAAATATGTATAAATTACTTACCGCGATGGCCGGATTACCACAATACTGGAATACTGGGACCGAGCGTCGACGATACAATTTTCACCTGAAAAAATATTATTTACATACGTTTGCTTAATCGACAGAATTTTCTAAAACGTATCAACAAAACACAGAGTATACGACGCACGCATTTTCAAGAGCAAGTAAAAAATACGACTTCCGAGAACCGAGAACTTTTATACTTGTTCTCGAAAAATGCGTCGTATACTCTTTGTGTGAATTCGCGAAATATTTTGTCGTCGCGAACGTATATGAGTGAAAGAATGAAATCGTACGAAAGTAAATCGAGATATACGCGACAAACTATTAATTCCGATCAATAGTTTCGTCGATATTGAAAGCAATTGTGATCTAGATGTGTATTAGTAATACCTTGAATCTCCAAATCGAAGTAATGGCGACGCCCGACGCCTTCTTCTACCTTGTTCTCGAAAGCAGTGCTGCCAGAACGAAGACGCGAGCAACATGCAACCGGAGTGGAAGGAATCGCACACACAAGCGAAACCGCATACATGTGAGCTGGGCGCCAATCAGCGCTTCAGCTGCCGTCACATGTATGCGGTTCGCTTGGTATTGTATTCCCTCCATTCCGGTTGCATGTTTCTCACGTCTTCGTTCTGGCAGCACTGCTTTCGAGAAGAAGGTATAAGACTCGCCATTAATTCGATCTGCACTAGGCTGAACTGGCTGCACTAGTTCAGAGTTTATCTCTTTTACTCCAATTGGAAGGAAAAAGATAAACTTTGAACTAGTGCAGCGAAAACGAACAGACCTATGGATATTCAATATATTACTGATACATGGATCACAAATACTTTTCCGTTGTATTATTATTATAACAATATATATATATACAATGTGTGCAGGTGTCAATTATAAAACGGAATACAAAACATGCAACAAAGTATTTTATATTATTATTATTATAACAATATATATATAGTTATATATATATTATTATAATAATAATACAACGTAATGCAAAACATGCAAAAAAATATTTTTTATCTAAGTTATAGCACATTTCTGATCTCTGTGGAATTAGCACCATATTTTCAAATTATTTTGCCTGTGAAAAACACTCTGACACGTATCTAACTTTTATGTTTTACATTTAATCGACAAATTCAAAAGTAAATCGCTTCATGCATTTTGTTCATGCATTTTTTGAAAAGCTTTAACCATAAGTGTTATTAACATACGTTTTAAATAATTTATTTTGTCTGCGAAAAACACTCTGACACGTATCTAACTTTTATGTTTTATATTTAATCGACATAACTTTTTCTAGAACATATTAGGAACTCTAGAACTTTTTAGGGAAGAGTCAGAAATATATTAATTATATTGAAATTTTGAAAATATGGTGCTAATTCCACAGAGATCAGAAATGTGATATAACTTAGATAAAAAATATTTTGTTGCATGTTTTGCATTACGTTGTATTATTATTATAATAATCATTTAATCGACAAATACAAAAGTAAACAGTTTCATGCATTTCGTTCATGCATTTTTTTAAAAAGCTTTAACTATAATCGTTATTAACATATGTTTTAAATAATTTATTTTGCCTGCAAAAAACACTCTGACACGTATCTAACTTTTATGTTTTATATTTAATCGACATAACTTTTTCTAGAACATATTAGGATTGTCTTTATTATATAAAAGAAATGCATGAAACGATTTACTTTTGTATTTGTCGATTAAATGTAAAACATAAAAGTTAGATATGTGTCAGTGTTTTTCGCAGGCAAAATAATTTAATTTGCCTGCGAAAAACACTGACACGTATCTAACTTTTATGTTTTACATTTAATCGACAAATACAAAAGTAAACAGTTTCATGCATTTCGTTCATGCATTTTTTTCAAAAGCTTTAACTATAATCGTTATTAACATATGTTTTAAATAATTTATTTTGCCTGCAAAAAACACTCCGACACGTATCTAACTTTTATGTTTTATATTTAATCGACATAACTTTTTCTAGAACATATTAGGATTGTCTTTATTATATGAACGAAATGCATGAAACGATTTACTTTTGTATTTGTCGATTAAATGTAAAACATAAAAGTTTGATACGTGTCTAAATAATTATTTTGCCTGCGAAAAACACTCTGACACGTATCTAACTTTTATGTTTTACATTTAATCGACAAATACAAAAGTAAATCATTAGCTTGATAAATATGTATAAATTACTTACCGCGATGGCCGGATTACCACAATACTGGAATACTGGGACCGAGCGTCGACGATACAATTTTCACCTGAAAAAATTATTATTTACATACGTTTGCTTAATCGGCAGAATTTTCTAAAACGTATCAACAAAACACAAAGAGTATACGACGCACGCATTTTCGAGAGCAAGTAAAAAATACGACTTCCGAGAACCGAGAACTTTTTTAATTGTTCTCGAAACATGCGTCGTATACTCTCTGTGTGAATTCGCGAAATATTTTGTCGTCGCGAACGTATATGAGTGAAAGAAGAAAATCGTACGAAAGTAAATCGCTTCATGCATTTTGTTCATGCATTTTTTGAAAAGCTTTAACCATAAGTGTTATTAACATACGTTTTAAATAATTTATTTTGTCTGCGAAAAATACTCTGACATGTATCTCACTTTTATGTTTTATATTTAATCGACATAACTTTTTCTAGAACATATTAGGAACTCTAGAACTTTTTAGGGAAGAGTCAGAAATATATTAATTATATTGAAATTTTGAAAATATGGTGCTAATTCCACAGAGATCAGAAATGTGCTATAACTTAGATAAAAAATATTTTGTTGCATGTTATGCATTACGTTGTATTATTATTATAATAATCATTTAATCGACAAATACAAAAGTAAACAGTTTCATGCATTTCGTTCATGCATTTTTTTTAAAAGCTTTAACTATAATCGTTATTAACATATGTTTTAAATAATTTATTTTGCCTGCAAAAAACACTCTGACACGTATCTAACTTTTATGTTTTACATTTAATCGACAAATACAAAAGTAAATCATTAGCTTGATAAATATGTATAAATTACTTACCGCGATGGCCGGATTACCACAATACTGGAATACTGGGACCGAGCGTCGACGATACAATTTTCACCTAAAAAAATTATTATTTACATACGTTTGCTTAATCGGCAGAATTTTCTAAAACGTATCAACAAAACACAAAGAGTATACGACGCACGCATTTTCGAGAACAAGTAAAAAATACGACTTCCGAGAACCGAGAACTTTTTTACTTGTTCTCGAAACATGCGTCGTATACTCTTTGGGAGAATTCGCGAAATATTTTGTCGTCGCGAACGTATATGAGTGAAAGAAGAAAATCGTACGAAAGTAAATCGAGGTATACGCGACAAGCTATTAATTCCGATCGATAGTTTCGTCGTGATCTATGTATCAGTAATATACTGTACCTCCAAATCGAATTAATGGCGACGAGCGACGACGCCTTCTACGGTAGTACATAGTACCTTCTTCTCGGAAGCAGTGCTGCCAGACGAAGACGCGAGCAACATGCAACCGGAGTGGAAGGGATCACACACACAAGCGAAACCGCATACATGTGAGCTGGGCGCCAATCAGCGCTTCAGCTGCCGTCACATGTATGCGGTTCGCTTGGTATTGTTTCCCTCCATTCCGGTTGCATGTTTCTCACGTCTTCGTTCTGGCAGCACTGCTTTCGAGAAGAAGGTATGACTCGCCATTAATTCGATCTGAGGTCTGTTCGTTTTCGCTGCACTAGGCTGAACTGGCTGCACTAGTTCAGAGTTTATCTTTTTTACTCCAATTGGAAGGAAAAAGATAAACTTTGAACTAGTGCAGCGAAAACGAACAGACCTATGGATATTCAATATATTACTGATACATGGATCACAAATACTTTTCCGTTGTATTATTATTATAACAATATATATATATATATATATATATACAATGTGTGCGAGTGTCAATTATAAAACAACGGAATACAAAACATGCAACAAAGTATTTTATATTATTATTATTATAACAATATATATATAGTTATATATATATTATTATAATAATAATACAACGTAATGCAAAACATGCAACAAAATATTTTTCATCAAAGTTATAGCACATTTCTGATCTCTATGGAGTTAGCACCATATTTTCAAATTATTTTGCCTGTGAAAAACACTCTGACACGTATCTAACTTTTATGTTTTACATTTAATCGACAAATTCAAAAGTAAATCGCTTCATGCATTTTGTTCATGCATTTTTTGAAAAGCTTTAACCATAAGTGTTATTAACATACGTTTTAAATAATTTATTTTGTCTGCGAAAAACAATCTGACGTATCTAACTGATGTATCTAACTTTTATGTTTTATATTTAATCGACATAACTTTTTCTAGAACATATTAGGAACTCTAGAACTTTTTAGGGAAGAGTCAGAAATATATTAATTATATTGAAATTTTGAAAATATGGTGCTAATTCCACAGAGATCAGAAATGTGCTATAACTTAGATAAAAAATATTTTGTTGCATGTTTTGCATTACGTTGTATTATTATTATAATAATCATTTAATCGACAAATACAAAAGTAAACAGTTTCATGCATTTCGTTCATGCATTTTTTTTAAAAGCTTTAACTATAATCGTTATTAACATATGTTTTAAATAATTTATTTTGCCTGCAAAAAACACTCTGACACGTATCTAACTTTTGTTTTATATTTAATCGACATAACTTTTTCTAGAACATATTAGGATTGTCTTTATTATATGAACGAAATGCATGAAACGATTTACTTTTGTATTTGTCGATTAAATGTAAAACATAAAAGTTAGATACGTGTCAGTGTTTTTCGCAGGGAAAATAATTTATTTTGCCTGTGAAAAACACTGACACGTATCTAACTTTTATGTTTTACATTTAATCGACAAATACAAAAGTAAATCATTAGCTTGATAAATATGTATAAATTACTTACCGCGATGGCCGGATTACCACAATACTGGAATACTGGGACCAAGCGTCGACGATACAATTTTCACCTGAAAAAATTACTATTTACATACGTTTGCTTAATCGGCAGAATTTTCTAAAACGTATCAACAAAACACAAAGAGTATACGACGCACGCATTTTCGAGAGCAAGTAAAAAATACGACTTCCGAGAACCGAGAACTTTTTTAATTGATCTCGAAACATGCGTCGTATACTCTTTGCGTGAATTCGCGAAATATTTTGTCGTCGCTAACGTATATGAGTGAAAGAAGAAAATCGTACGAAAGTAAATCGCTTCATGCATTTTGTTCATGCATTTTTTGAAAAGCTTTAACCATAAGTGTTATTAACATACGTTTTAAATAATTTATTTTGTCTGCGAAAAACACTCTGACATGTATCTAACTTTTATGTTTTATATTTAATCGACATAACTTTTTCTAGAACATATTAGGAACTCTAGAACTTTTTAGGGAAGAGTCAGAAATATATTTATTATATTGAAATTTTGAAAATATGGTGCTAATTCCACAGAGATCAGAAATGTGCTATAACTTAGATAAAAAATATTTTGTTGCATGTTATGCATTACGTTGTATTATTATTATAATAATCATTTAATCGACAAATACAAAAGTAAACAGTTTCATGCATTTCGTTCATGCATCTTTTTTAAAAGCTTTAACTATAATCGTTATTAACATACGTTTTAAATAATTTATTTTGTCTGCGAAAAACACTCTGACATGTATCTAACTTTTATGTTTTATATTTAATCGACATAACTTTTTCTAGAACATATTAGGAACTCTAGAACTTTTTAGGGAAGAGTCAGAAATATATTAATTATATTGAAATTTTGAAAATATGGTGCTAATTCCACAGAGATCAGAAATGTGCTATAACTTAGATAAAAAATATTTTGTTGCATGTTTTGCATTACGTTGTTTTATTATTATAATAATCATTTAATCGACAAATACAAAAGTAAACAGTTTCATGCATTTCGTTCATACATTTTTTTTAAAAGCTTTAACTATAATCGTTATTAACATACGTTTTAAATAATTTATTTTGTCTGCGAAAAACACTCTGACATGTATCTAACTTTTATGTTTTATATTTAATCGACATAACTTTTTCTAGAACATATTAGGATTGTCTTTATTATATGAACGAAATGCATGAAACGATTTACTTTTGTATTTGTCGATTAAATGTAAAACATAAAAGTTAGATACGTGTCAGTGTTTTTCGCAGGCAAAATAATTTATTTTGCCTGTGAAAAACACTGACACGTATCTAACTTTTATGTTTTACATTTAATCGACAAATACAAAAGTAAATCATTAGCTTGATAAATATGTATAAATTACTTACCGCGATGGCCGGATTACCACAATACTGGAATACTGGGACCAAGCGTCGACGATACAATTTTCACCTGAAAAAATTATTATTTACATACGTTTGCTTAATCGGCAGAATTTTCTAAAACGTATCAACAAAACACAAAGAGTATACGACGCACGCATTTTCGAGAGCAAGTAAAAAATACGACTTCCGAGAACCGAGAACTTTTTTTATTGTTCTCGAAACATGCGTCGTATACTCTTTGCGTGAATTCGCGAAATATTTTGTCGTCGCTAACGTATATGAGTGAAAGAAGAAAATCGTACGAAAGTAAATCGCTTCATGCATTTTGTTCATGCATTTTTTGAAAAGCTTTAACCATAAGTGTTATTAACATACGTTTTAAATAATTTATTTTGTCTGCGAAAAACACTCTGACATGTATCTAACTTTTATGTTTTATATTTAATCGACATAACTTTTTCTAGAACATATTAGGAACTCTAGAACTTTTTAGGGAAGAGTCAGAAATATATTAATTATATTGAAATTTTGAAAATATGGTGCTAATTCCACAGAGATCAGAAATGTGCTATAACTTAGATAAAAAATATTTTGTTGCATGTTATGCATTACGTTGTATTATTATTATAATAATCATTTAATCGACAAATACAAAAGTAAACAGTTTCATGCATTTCGTTCATGCATTTTTTTTAAAAGCTTTAACTATAATCGTTATTAACATATGTTTTAAATAATTTATTTTGCCTGCAAAAAACACTCTGACACGTATCTAACTTTTATGTTTTATATTTAATCGACATAACTTTTTCTAGAACATATTAGGATTGTCTTTATTATATGAACGAAATGCATGAAACGATTTACTTTTGTATTTGTCGATTAAATGTAAAACATAAAAGTTAGATACGTGTCAGTGTTTTTCGCAGGCAAAATAAATTATTTTGCCTGTGAAAAACACTGACACGTATCTAACTTTTATGTTTTACATTTAATCGACAAATACAAAAGTAAATCATTAGCTTGATAAATATGTATAAATTACTTACCGCGATGGCCGGATTACCACAATACTGGAATACTGGGACCGAGCGTCGACGATACAATTTTCACCTGAAAAAATTATTATTTACATACGTTTGCTTAATCGGCAGAATTTTCTAAAACGTATCAACAAAACACAAAGAGTATACGACGCACGCATTTTCGAGAGCAAGTAAAAAATACGACTTCCGAGAACCGAGAACTTTTTTACTTGTTCTCGAAACATGCGTCGTATACTCTTTGTGAGAATTCGCGAAATATTTTGTCGTCGCGAACGTATATGAGTGAAAGAAGAGAATCGTACGAAAGTAAATCGAGGTATACGCGACAAGCTATTAATTCCGATCGATAGTTTCGTCGTGATCTATGTATCAGTAATATACTGTACCTCCAAACCGAATTAATGGACGACGCCTTCTACCGTAGTACGTAATACCTTCTCGGAAGCAGTGCTGCCAGAACGAAGACGCGAGCAACATGCAACCGGAAAGGAGGGAGAACAGGACCAAGCGAACCGCATATATGTGACGGCAGCTGAAGCGCTGATTGGCGCCCAGCTCACATGTGTGCGGTTTCGCTTGTATGTGTGATTTTTTCCACTTTGGTTTCGGGAACAAGGAAGAAGGCATAAATTATATTGTATATAGATGTAAGTTTATAAAACTTTTTCACGGAAATAAAACCTGGGGGCCTATTACGGTTCTTAGCTCACTCACTTTTCACATTCTCATGTCACGTGACTTTGTTCACCCAATTACGGATGTGTCGAGTGAAGGTTCGAGATCACTAGGCACTTCCGGGATAGTGATCTCACATTTTCACGAAGACTGATGGCAGAGAACGAGAGCTCCGTGAACTTGGCCCCCCGATTTAGACTTTTTGAGTTTTTTTTTTTTTTTAAATCGTTTGTAAGTCGTTTG
This sequence comes from Lasius platythorax, assembly GCA_963971435.1. Lineage (NCBI taxonomy): Eukaryota > Metazoa > Arthropoda > Insecta > Hymenoptera > Formicidae > Lasius > Lasius platythorax. The sequence continues at coordinate 5,509,181 of OZ020535.1, forward strand.
TAGGTGATTGTTAGATTAACTAAAACGTTTGTTAGATCAGCCTCTAGCTGCAACACAAAAAATAAAAATGACCGTGAAGTTAGCCCCCAGTTGTTAATTTCAATTTTATTGAAGTTTTGCAGAATGTCAATCGACGCAAAATCGTTTGTTGGTCACGAATATATTAATTAGAACGTTTGTTAAATCGTCATTTCTTAAATAAAAGCTAAAAACCATATTTAGTAATTTCTAGGGAAATGACCGTGAAGTTAGCCCCCCCCGTTTTTAATTTCGATTATTTAAGTTTTGCAGAGAGTCAATCGACGCGGAATCGTTTGTTGGTCACGAATATACTAATTAGAACGTTTGTTAGATCGTCGTTTTTTAAATAAAAGCTAAAAACCATATTTAGTAATTTTCTAGGGAAATGACCGTGAAGTTTTTAGCTTTTATTTAAGAAACGACGATCTAACAAACGTTCTAATTAGTATATTCGTGACCAACAAACGATTTTGCGTCGATTAACCTTCTGCAAAACTTCAATGAAATTGAAATTAAAAACTGGGGGCTAACTTCACGGTCATTTTTATTTTTTGTTTTGCAGCCAGAGGCTGATCTAACAAACGTTTTAGTTAATCTAACAATCACCTACAAACAACTTACAAACAATTTAAAAAAAAAAAACTCAAAAAGTCAAAATCGGGGGGCCAAGTTCACGGAGCTGAGAACGAGACGATTACGTCTCGTTCTCTGCCATAGCCTAAATATAATCGACAAATATTGTGTAAAAGTGCGCAAATACTGAATCAATCATATTGAACGCATCACAATACATAATCATAATTTATTAAGTAATATTGATCACGATTAATATTTTAATAGATAATAGCGCGATAAAGAAAGACATCAGTTTCAATCAAATCCGTATCGTTTATAAAAATCGTAAAAATAACTTAATAAAATCGACAAAGTGGAAATCTAATTCTCAATAAAAATTAATAAATTTAAGGATTATTTTTGCGTTCTTATTAAATAAATGCTGAAATAAAGTCAAATATGATGACATAATTTTCCTCCTCAATTTTATAATCAATTTTATTATATGCTGACTAATGTTTTTCATGTTTTGCAGAATGTAAAGTGCATCCCGTAGTCTTCTACGTATTCTCAGTATTGTATTTTCACGAATGCGCCTAAATATCACTAATAATAAGCGCTCCATTTTGCTTGATTTTACCTTTTCACTTCGAAATTTCATGTCGAGCCCGCTCACGCGAATAATCTCGTATTTTCACGAGGTGAGATCAATCGTAATTGGGTGAGTTACTCACTTTCGTTATTTTCACCCAATCCGAGAACCGTAATAGGCCCCCTGTTCGAATAAAATATGAAAACGCATAATACGCAAGGTTATTAAAATATTTTTTATAGAAAATTTTCGTTTAATGTTCTAATTAATAAATTTTAATAGTTTTGTATTTTAGCATTTATATATAAATAATACTAGTGATTAATTAATTTAAAATTATTAATAACGTAGCAATGAAAAAATCTATTATATATACGATCCGTAAATTGTCATGCTCTTTCCACGTAATTATGGATATATATATAATGGAATAAAACCGTATCGTTTTCGAAATCTGTTGATATTTTTTCCTTTATTTAGCATCTTTGATTCGAATTTACCGTAACATTTTATTATTTAAACAAATACAAATATATAATATCTTATATATTCTAGATTCTAGATCGATAAAACGAACGAATTTACCGGCCGCGCGGAAGTTGGCCAGAAAATATGAGAGTGAATTTTGGTTAGGGTTAGATTTTGTATGCGCGAAAAGGTGCCGGAAAGCTCATGATATTTTTAAAGTATGGCATTTGCAATGCGAAGTCTGCGAATTTTGTGTAAAATATACAATGCAAATGCGGGAACAACCTATTGCATCTTACGACGACCATTTAGCCGAATATCGTTTGTTCAAGCGGTACAAAAATATCGTTACAGTACTGAAAGTGAGTACAAAACATAACCTTTTTACACATTGCATGGGAAGCATGGAAATTCTGTTGTTATTAAAATAATTTAAGTCACAAATTGCGCATGACGTCAATAATATCGAAAGAAAAAAAATGGAACGATGAAAGAAATAAATACTTTTATATTTTAATGTTTAATAAAAATATACATTAATTGAGGAAACTGTTTATTATTATATTAGTATGGAAAAATATATTTTAAGTATAATTTGTGTAGATGCTTAGGTTGTATGTATCAAAAGATATTATCACTATTTGCACAAATATATACATATATAAAAATATTGAATTTTATTTTATATATAAGAATTGTATTTTTTGTCTTCAGCAACAGATCGTCCAAAGATCACTAGTAATCTAACAAATATACAATCATCAATAAATGAAGCTGAATCATTGGGACAAGAAACAACATCTCAAAAAAAACAGAATGAACAACAAAGAGAAGATGAAGAAGAGAAAGCAAATCGCGAACGATCAAAGAAAATGATGAATTATGGGTTTGCAGCCTTTGGTGTGTTCATGGGCATTGGCTTCACTTATTTAGTATATGAATTAGGAAGACCTAACTATGATGAACATGGGAATGTCATCGAAGATGAATTTTCCAATTTACCATTCTTTGAACAAATCTACAAGAGGGTCAAGAAAGAGCTCAATTATTATACAAGAGTATGATGCTTTTATAACTTATTGTATTCATACTTGCAAAATATATTGCTTCATTATATTAATAAAATTTATAATTTTATAATTTTATTTTATAATTTTTTATATTAAAGTTTTTATGCAATATGCAATATATTTCCTAACTTTAAAGATGCATTCAACGTACAATTCTATGAAATTATGCTTATATATTAGAAAGCACTTTGTATATGTAATTGATTGTATAATGTTTATTGATTTTTGCAGCTAGTACAAGAACCCAGTAGAGAAAAATTATTACCTGATCCATTAAAATATCCATATATTCAGCCACCATATACTCTAGTTTTAGAATTGACAGACCTTCTTGTGCATCCAGATTGGACAGTAAGTTTTTAATCTGATTAAAGATAAAATAAAATTTAGTTTGATGCTTGAATATTATGGATATATCTTATTTATAGTATCAAACTGGGTGGAGATTTAAAAAACGGCCTGGAGTGGATCAGTTTTTAGAAGCAGTAGCACCACCGCAATTTGAAATTGTGATTTATACAGCTGAACAAGGAATGGTAACTGTGATCTTTACTTCTTTTAAAAATAGCACTATTAAATACTATTAAATAGCATTATACTGAATACATTTGACAAAACAAATAGCTATTTAAATTTCTAAGGAAAAGTGTTTATAGTAAATATCTATTGATTTTTACTTGCAGACTGTATTCCCCATTTTGGATGCACTAGATCCAAATGGATACATAATGTACAGATTAGTTAGAGATGCAACGCGTTTTGTGGATGGACATCATGTTAAAGATCTGGGAGCTCTTAATCGTGATCTTAGTAAAGTAACTATTTTCTCATTATAAAGAAACACATTCTTTTCGTTATGTTTTTGGTGTTTTTAAAAGTATTAAAATTATTAATAGGTTATTGTTATCGATTGGAATGATAAAAGTGTGAAGTTACATCCAGAAAATGCATTTAAACTTCCTCGATGGTCGGGTAACGATGATGATACTACACTATATGACTTAGCGGCATTCCTAAAAAGTAAGAGCAATATTTTTAAATTATTCGCCTTAGTTTTGCCAATAGTTTCATATTATCATCTCTACAAATATAAATTGTTTCTTAATATTATAAATGTCAGCATTATTATGTATAATCTTTCTTGGTTTAGTAAAATATATAATGTTTTATTTCTTAGCAATATTAACATCGAATGTGCAAGACGTGCGAGACGTTTTAAATTATTATAAACAGTTTGATAACCCATTGGAAATGTTTAAAGAAAATCGACGGAAATTACTGGTAAGTTACTGTAAAATATAAACGCATATAATCGGAATATTTAACTATAATAATAATTGACAGATGCAAATGGAGGAAGAGCAGAATAAAGCACAACAAGATAGTAGCAAAGTACTTACTTCGAGGTGGAAACCATCTTTCCTACGGAACCGCTAGTCAACTAATGACATTGCAAATTGAAAAATGTACATTTTTTGATTATGCAATATGTTCAATCATTTCATCGCGAAAGATTATGCATAATGTGATTACTGTATAATTTTTATTATAATAAAATAATGTTCCAAAACTCTACTTATACTTACTTACCAAAGTTCTGCTTATTTACATATTTATATTTCATCATCATAATAACATATAAATATAATAAAATGTTTCTATATCTATACATATAACTTACATTATTTTAATATTAAATTTTATATATACAAAAATATATAAAAACTTTAAATAGTCTAATAGTACTTTGTGGATGCAAGTGACATTCTCTCTTATTAATTCATAATTATAGATTATTTAAATGTGCCTTTATATTAACTATTTTAACTTTTAGTTTCAGTGACAGTATTTATTGCAACACATTATCATCCTCAATATATATGAGATCTTGTTCTTGAGGAACGCTAGTTAATTAATTACATAATGTGATCACTGTATCATTTTTATTATAATAAAATAATGTTCCAAAACTCTACTTATACTTACTTACCAAAGTTCTGTTTATTTACATATTTATATTTCATCATCACAATCACATATAAATATAATAAAATGTTTCTATATCTATACATATAACTTACATTATTTTAATATTAAATTTTATATATACAAAAAAATATAAAAACTTTAAATAGTCTAATAGTACTTTGTGGATGCAAGTGACATTCTCTCTTATTAATTCATAATTAAATTATTTAAATGTGCCTTTATATTAATTAACTATTTTAACTTTTAGTTTCAGTGACAGTATTTATTGCAACACATTATCATCCTCAATATATATGAGATCTTGTTCTTGAGAAACGCTAGTTAATTCATTAGTGTTGATAAATGTGGATATGTATTCAGAGTCGTCCTGTGATTGCGTCATCGGATGATTCGAAGTCGACGATTCCAGCCAGTTCCAAACTTTCTGATGGGATCCTGTATTTTTAGGTACTGATACTTCTTCACGTATTTCCCAAACTGCAAGAAGTTCTGGAGCTAATAGATCGATGTACGATCCTAATGTAGCCAACGATTGCTTCCAAGTTGGCTCAAAAGAATCGTCTGCATCCTTTCTATTGGATTTTAAACGGAGCTTTTTATTCGTAAAATCTGTAAAATTATTTTTATTAATTAATTTATATTATATGAAAACAACCGAGAGAGGATATACTTAAATAAAAAGATATGTTCTCTTACTTTTGTATATATGTTCCATGTTACATTTGTTGGAAAGTGTCAGAGGTACTAACGGCTCAGCTTGAGTTGATAAAGCTTTCTCCCACATATTTAATGCATAACAAGCTTTGCCGTTTATGGGAGAATATTTGTCCAATGTGTTTTCGTGTGTTATACATTGATAAAATATGTCACCTGATTATAGTGAAAAGATATATTTATGTTTAGGCATCAGCAATGTTCTCCGAGATATTATGATAAAAAATATAAGAAACTATATTAACTGTACCAATAAGAAACCATATAAGAAACTATATTAACTGTACCAATCGAATTTTGAACAAAGTGGAACACTTCTCCATTTTTTGTACTTGTGACTAATGTGCTACCAGTGTTACACAGTTCAAATCTGTTTCGTAAATATGGATTCAAGCACATTCCTTGAATTTGAGACTCATTTAACGTTTCCGCAATGCATGGGGGTGTAAAAGGCAAATTGAAGGAATGAGATTCCTCCTCACTCATCCAAGTATTCAAAATTATTGAGTTTTCGCCGACTCTTTGAGTTGATAAGACAATGATTTCCTTGTCATTGCTATAATTAATAAACGATATGATTGTTATTATGTAATAGCAATTAATTATTTTAAGAAATTCTCATTTAAAATATTATTTACTTGTTAGTTACAGCTGCCAATAACGGAGTATCCTTGAATTGATGTGTCCATTTTTGTCGCACGCAGTGCTTCGGAGAACGATTATCACATAGTAAGAGAGAATGATAAGTGCCCAAATATCGACAACAATTGTGTTTACTCGGTGCCTCAACCGAGAGGTTCTCGCAGTTTTCCAAATTAAATTTTGGACACAATGTAAGACATGATCGATCAAAAGCAGTCTAAGAGAAGATTCAGTAAGATTATATTTTATATTAACTTAAAATAAATAAAATTAACGTATATTAACATATATTACTATTAACATATATAAAAATTAAGAAACACAAACACGTTTTTATTATTAGATAAATAATACTGATAAATAACTTCTGATATTTGTAGTTATATGAATGATAAATAGTTAATCTTAAAATTTTTCTATTTCTTACTCTGATATCAAAATAATGTAAGCAACATCTATCCATATAAATCAAAACGTTTGGATCCATTTGTTGAAATCTTATACATCCCCAAACATCGTAAGTCGTATTATTTTGTAATACAGAACCACTGTTAATAGAATGCCTGGAAAAGATAAAATATTGATATCGTGAACACACAATAAATTGTTAAGAAGACAAAAAAATACTCACATATTATTTATAAAAAAAATACTCACATATTATTTATATCCCATAAAGATAATTTTCTTTCTGCGCTTAGTGTACAATGATAATTGACATCAGTTAAACTCAAATCAGCACTGACATATGGTACCTTTGATGCTTGCCTATGAATTTCATTAAGCAATAAATGATTCTCAGAATTTGAAAGCATATAAATAGTGCATTGATTTTTATGCCTTCCTAGAATTCTACCTAAAATGTGAGATATATCAATATAACACATACACACAGACATATATATATATATATAATATAAAATAATTTTATATATGTATATATATATATATATATATATATATATATATAATTATTTTATATTGTTTAGCTTTAAAATTATAAACATACATGTATTATCAATCTCACTTTGCCTAAGTTCATATAATAATCCATGTAATTTACATTTAGCTGAATTTTGCAGTAATGGCTTCCATATCGAATCTTCCATGGGTATAATATTTGCAGCAACTGAAAATATTTCAATGTGCAAAAGTGATTAAAACATATTTGTACAAAATATTATATGCATTATATAAACATATTTTATATCTAAAATAGTACCTAAATCTCCCATAAATGGAAATAGCAGAACATCCCAGCTATTTAACTGAACATAATTTAATGATCCACCAGTATAATACCAGTTATAAATCTAAAAAGATATCTTATTAATAATAAAGTCAATATATTGTAAAAAATTTAATTTTTTCTAAGTATTATTTCAAGTTGTTTTTATTTAATAATTCAATTATTATTTGTCAAATAACTACTTATTTTTTTAGGTATTTACTTATTTTGTCAAATAAAAATTTCTAAAAAAGATATGGTTTGTTAAATATACCCCTTCAAAATAAGGATCAGGATCCATGTCAAGCAATTCTGCTATATCTGCAACATATCTAGGTATCTGTGCGTTATATCCATTACTTCCTCTGTTCCATTTTATTTTCTTTTTATGTACTGCATCAAACTCTGTTAAAAACAAATTTTATTTATTTTAATTTAATATCAAATATAAAAATTTTACTATAAAAACTATAAAAATTTTTGTATGCAAACCTTTCTTGTGCCTTTCATAGTGATTCATTATTCTGTTAATATCATCTTTGGAGTGATTTTTTAGAGTAAGAAGCTGTAAAGCTGGATCTTCCTCACTAAGCACTGAAAAATTTACAAAAATAAAATATATTTATACTATATTATATCTAAAATATATTGAATGAAATTGGAAAAAGAAAAAGAAAGTATTACAAAGAAGAGAGAAAATAATGTAATTACAAAGGCAATAAATAATTACAGTACAGTTTTTTAAAAAGATATTTAGAAAATATTTCTGGGAAGAATATAATACAAAAATTACAGAAAGATTATATTTCCAGAATATTTCACAAATTAAAAATTCATACATGTGTCAGTATTATTATTACCTGTTCTTGATAATTTCGCTGGGGGTAATAATGGCTTTGGTAAATCACAATTATATGGAAATTCTTGATAGAGCCCCATTGCACTTTCCTCATCCCATTCCTCGATACATGATGACTTATTTAAGTTATAACCAGGCATTACATGATGTGGATAATTCTTCAAAAATGCACTACTGAGTTTGTTCAGCAAATTGTTTTCAGCATGCTTAAATCCTTTTGATTTTAATTCTTGTTTACTCATAGTTTAATCAAATCTATTTATCCGTTTACAATAAAATATGCAGTTTCATTTAGAAATAATTTTCATCAATCTAATTAAAATTTGGTGTAAAATTAATATTATAAAATGTTAAATAAAGGTTAATTGTCAAATTTTTTATTTTTATAAAATGTTAAATATTTTTCGAATATTTTCTTTATTTTTCTCTTCCTATTGAATTTATCCTTTTGCCAAATGTAAAATGTAAAATTAAGTATCGTTCAACAGAAAATCATAAACTGTTTTCCAACAACTCGTGTTCTGCTGAATGCGGCCATTTTTATTACGTTATGAGAATGCATGACTGTGATTGGCTGATACAGGCTTTAGTGTATAGCATGACCCACAGATGTCTATAGTAGTATAGACATCTGTGTGGCATAACCACAGACTGAATGAATAATATAGAATTCTTGGTCATGTCGCCATTATGCCTACGACACATGATTACTGTGTGTTTCGATATAAACTGCTATTATTTAATTTATTAAATAAAACAGACAAAATATCGTTCGCTCTTAAATAATCAAATTAGATTCACATTATATAATCTTTTCAATTATCACAAATAGTCATTCGGATTTCATTTATTTTAACCTTTAATTAGAGAGTGTGATCTTATTGCCTCCTAATAGGAACAAATATTCGTGCAAGAGAGAAAAAGAAGTAATCTTAAATTTTGTCAGAAAGATGAGTGCAATGACATTATTAAGGACTATGCGAAACGATGAGTTCGCGGCGGCACTTTGCACGTGTTACAGAAGATACTGCACTGTGGGAGATGAATATACGACAAAAAAGGTTATCCATCCGTACCGGCAAATCCATCCATGGAAATCGGAGAACGAATTTGCAAATAGTTTATTGAAGAATGTTCTTTACAATGCAGGTAGAATGTGCTTTTCTATGTTTAAAGTTGATTAAATATAATATATTTATTCAATAAGATATGTAAATAGAAATTTTCATCTTTTAGAATAAGATTTTATCATTTGTATTCCTCTTGTATTTTCTATTTTCTTATTTATATATAGTTATATCTAAAAGCGCTAATTTTTAAATCTTTTTTAAGAGAAAATAAGCTCATAATTTGATAATACATAAATGATTTATAACTATCAAATTATTTAATATTATGAACAATTACAACAAATATTGTTTAATGTGCTAATTTCTAATTGTGGAGAAATACTTCTTATGAATTAATAGCTTATTATATTAAAAATGATATGTCAATATATTACATCTCATATTTTTGTATTAATCTACAGGTATTTTCTTTCAGATGGAATAGTTGCAATAAACAAACCATATGGCATCCCCATATATAATAAGGCAGGAAATACAGACTCATCTTTAAAAATCTGTCACAAAATTGTGGGAGCAGTTGATTATGCTATAAATGACTCTTTGCCATACCTTGCAAAGGAATTAGATGTACCAGTCTTGATACCATGCATGGGATCGGAAAAGTGCGTGAATATCTAGTTTTTCTTTTTCTTTCAAGAACATATTTGACTTTTATTACAAATTGTTTTTTTTTTTTTTTTCTATAGATATATGACCGGTGTCTATGTTTTTGGAATTAATGACGATGCATGTAAGCAGATAGACGAGGCGAGAAGACGATTTCAAATCGGCAAATATAGAAAATACTGGGCCGTCACAATCAGAGTTCCAAACGAGATCAAAGGAAAATATCATTTAGGAATGACTTTACAAAAATCTTCATTAGGAACTAAAAAGGTACATCTATTTCTGTGTATACATTCTATGTGCAAATCAATTAATGTCTATTAAATTAATAATTATGCTTGCATTACAGCCGATTATATTAACAAAATGGTCTAACAATGCAGTAAAAAAGGATGAAGTCAAAATATTAAATATAAATTATAGAATTATATCCAATTCGACACACAATTTGAGTTCCCTAATAGAAATGGAAGTATCTTCAAAAAAATGGCATTCTATTAGATTATTTGCTTCTACTATGTTGTATAGTCCGATTCTTGGAGATAATTATCATGGATCACGAGTTCAAGAAATCATGGGTACATGGTTAAAAGTCAATCCATTTGCTGAATCTTCTTGGGATATGCCAAAAATAAATCAACAACTGCTGCAGTTGTTGGATATAAAGCAAAGTCAGCAAGAAATTATTCCAACTCATATCCACTTGAGAAATATATATTTAACCTCCTTTGGCAAAGAGAAAAAGGATATAGTACTAGAAGCACCTTTGATACACCCCTTCGATTGGACTTGCAAACAACTTATGTTCAAGCACATACCTGAATTAAACGATGACAGTATAGGACAATAGAGGACGAGGTAAAAATAACTTGTGCGTAATATATAATGAAACTGATACATGTTTATGAGTTTCGTTAAGTATTATAATAAAAAAAGTTTTAATTAAATTGATGAAACATTTATTTCTTAACATTCTCATATATTCAGGTAATTGGATGATTATAATGATTAATGACTTAATACATGTTTGCCTTTTAAAATTCTTCTTTGGAGAATTCTCCTACCAGACGGTGTTGCCATCCTTGCAAACCAGCCATGTTTTTTGATACGCATACGTTCTTTGGGATGGGGAAAATGATATCTCATTCTGTTTCTAACGAATATTAAATTCCATGGATTCCATAGTACAGGTGTCACGCTCACTGTTGGAAGCTGACTTGAAGCTCCCACTCGTCTGAAAAAATGTTACAATTTAACGTTAATGTATTATTTTATTATATTTTATTACTCAAGTTTCTATTGTGCATATACTATATTAATATATATGAAATTGAATGATATAACACACATTGTGTCGTAACTGGAAGTAAAATTTTACACGTACGGCAAAGATTGAAATATGCCGGAGATTAATTTGCCGAACATATTTTTATATCATAAAGATCCCAACAAGATTCACGATATTGTGAAAATCGTTGCTCGGTGTGCTTCGAACAATTTCAAGTGCGAAATTTGAGGTTAACTCTGCGCATTCTACGCAAGCGCGAGTAATCAACTACGTCATAATCACGTGATCAAACGCGTCTGTCGAAAACTACCGAACATTTCCGAAGATTGTTACGTGGTTACTATGGCAACGGGATAGAAATTCACGGGTCTAATTATCGCTGTTGAGATGTCTCGATTAATCGTCTAATAAATTGAAAAATTTTGCGGCACAAAAGTATGTATCGAATTATATCGTTAAATTTTCATTACTTTTTCAAAACTGAATGAATGTGAATTTGAATTAGTGTATAATAATTATAATATAATAAGACAATCTCTAGAATAAAATTTTGGCGCCAACTTAATGGCGAAAACTTTCGTGAAATATTTCAACGGCTGCCGTAAATTTTTTAATCGTAAATGTAATGTGTGGAATTGTTAAATTTTTCGAATAAATCATTAAATTGGAATTCATATCAGCATTGTCGTTTCAGGCACATCAAGTATTTACGGATCGTCGAAAGAATTCGTGGATGCCTGTCAATATTGTCCGGCTGGCATCAATCGATTTATCAGTGAAGACCGTGTTCACTGATTAACCTATTCTTGGGTTTACAATACTCTGGAGGCTGTTAAAGGGCGTAGCAGTATTAAGAATACAGCCCTCGAGAATGCGACACAACAACGATGACCTCGGCCGATCGACAACAGGGCATATAATCCTAGAAGGTGCATGCATTCGACAAATTTCCGAGCACAAAAGCAAACGAGAAACATCGCTGCAGGATAAAAATAAGGTATATACATATTTAACAAATTGTGTGTTATGATAAAATTAAAAACGTAAAACACCGATGGCTTTAACAATCTTGAACAAATAATTTTATTCAAATTTTATTCTTGTTTACAATCTTATGAAATCACGAAGAAAATTGATAATTTTATAATATATATATAAGAATTATATATATACAATTAAAGTATATATCTGATTATCTTCTTATATATTAACTGATTAAGCCACCGATTCATTAAGAAAGAAATTCTCAGAGCTAAGGATATGGAGAAACTAGGGGAGTGGTTTTAATAATTGATTAAAATTTATTATTGATTTAATTATAGCATTTCTATGTGTACATTAGACAGCATTTTCAAAATATTTCAAACAATATTAAAAATTAAGAAAAACAGCTAAAAGAGATCTAAAGAATCTTTTTTAAATATTTTTTGCTTGTTATTTGAGATTAATAGAGATTCACTCAATCTTAAGTTGAGTCGTTTAAACAAATCTTGACTGTACGTTTAGAACAACAATGTTTTGGAATATATGTATATTTGTGAAAAAGTAATTTTTTCTAAATATAATTCAATTTCTATTTTATTATATAAATTTTAATTAAAGTTATAGTATTTTATTATGTAACTAATAAAAATTTTTTTTTTTTTTTTTTTTTTTTTTTTTTTTGAGATTGGTTTCATATATAAGTTACATTCTAGAAGTTAAAATTGATTTTTATCATTTAATACTCGAGTTTTTAATTAAAACATAACAGTATATAAAATTTCTTCTATTGTTCATGTGCATTAATGTGTTTTTTTATCCGTTTTTCTCAACTTTTATATTGCTTAGGATATTTTGAAAATGCTTGTTTAGTGCACACGTAGAAATGCGCGACTAAACTAACAACAATAAGTCTCAATCATACATAAAGTTCCTCTTTCAGTCTCTCTTTGTCATATCCTTTGCTTGGAGAGATTTTTTCTTTCATCTAATGCGCCCCATGGTGCCAATCTACCCTATGGAAGGATTGATCTCGCCTCTATGTCGATAGTAATCGAACTGCTGTGACCCCGTTAACATGTCGCGTGGAACAGACAAACGCATACACATTCGTCAGATATACGAACATTCATGACATCACCATCTCGCAATGGTTGTCTGATCTTGAGGCCACATGGGTCCTTTGTCCCGACATGATTTTGGTGCATTTGACGCGCGAATAATGCCAGAGAATGATAATACAGATAAATTATATTGATACTAGCATAAATTAACAGCTATTTTCATGAATTTAAAAATTTATCTAAAATGTTTTTAAAAAATTTAGAGAACAAATCATTTCTAATTTTAATTTTTATATAAATACTTTGAGGTATAACTTTCTATCTATTTAACAACAAATTTCCTTTTCACTTAAATATATGTTTTTTCAAATCTCAATATCGTTATGTTAATACGAAAATACTATCGTATGTGATTATCGAGAATAACGTAATGATACCATCTCTACTATTTATAATCAATTTAATGAGCAAGTTAATATGATACCATCGGGGTTTGGTTACACAGGAAAATAGTGCATGTGCTTGCCATTCAAAGGGCGCACTTAGATATTGTTAGAATGAACTTATATCCCGTGGGTGGATAAATTTTTTCATTTATACACTCATGATAGGGCTGTGACCTATTTGCTATGTCACGTGGAACGTGTACGCGGTCATTCTTCGAACACGCGCATATATCACCGAATATATTATCGCATACATCTTATTATAACATCGATTAAATACGGTGCATCGTGGAATCATTTAAAATAAAATTGTTCAATTTCGTGAAATCATTTAAAATGAAATGTCATTTAAAATGAAATTAGCAAACTTGCGGAGCTTTTTTTAATTTAATAAGTAACGATACTAGAGCAGTTTGGATTTGAATACATAACTTTTAAATCCGCGTATAAGATTTCTATATAATCTATTTTTCTATTTAAATTTATTTACTAATAATTTCGTAATCTACGTAATTAAAATTTTAATATTTTTAATAATATTATAAATAGTTTTGACATTGTTAATTATTATAATTGTGCTATTTTGCTTAACAATAAAAACATGGAAACATTGAATATATCATGAAACATATATTATAATATTATTTTTTATCTTATAATAATGCGTTGCGAAATTGAATTATCACTGAGTTAATTAATATCCGCTTTTATTAGAATGTTGAGAACATCTCCAACAATCTGTGAAAGCACTGTACAGAAGATATTAAAGCAAAGGGAACTTTCTTCCTTTTTAATTATTTCTCTCATTAATTATACGAACGTAGGTGGAAAAATCCGAGAAAAAGGCAGCTATAATTAATATGGAACAAAAAGCGTGGCTAGGTCTTGTTAATTTTTTATTGGGCTAAAGAATATGTAATTTTTTTACAAAATTAAAAGACGAAACTTATTTCTATACATATTGTGCGCAGTTATATGTGTTTAATTTACTTATTATTTGTAGATGAAAGTAGTAGTTCTATATATTTACCTCTATATAGAACATTCGCTAAATTGAAAAGTTAATTATTAATTATCAATAATTATAAAAATATTTGAAGTACTATAACATGAAGTGAATTAATTAATCAATCTATGCGTATAATAATCCACGCGTATAATAATTCAATAATAATAATTTTCATAACTTTTCGCGTATTAATTCATAATTCAAACTGTAATTTCTTGTTGTTTTCTAAGAAATTATGTCAAAACGTCAGAGAAATTACATGCAAAAGAGCAAACGTTGAAGCCAAAAAATGTGGAATGCGCATTTTGTAACGTAAGATTATAAGATAAAAATAATATTATTACTTGGTATTTTCTATTATTAGATAAAATAGTACAATTATGATAATTAGCAGTGTTAAAGCTATATAAATATCATAAAAAAT
Source organism: Lasius platythorax (assembly GCA_963971435.1). Lineage (NCBI taxonomy): Eukaryota > Metazoa > Arthropoda > Insecta > Hymenoptera > Formicidae > Lasius > Lasius platythorax. The sequence continues at coordinate 5,524,267 of OZ020535.1, forward strand.
ATTAAAATTTTAATTACTTTCATTACAGAAGTATTAGTAAATATATTTAAATAGGAAAATAGAAATTATATAAAGATCTTATATGCTGATGTGAAAGATATACAATTCAAAATCGAAATGTTCTAGTATCGCTGCGTATTAAATTTAAAAAAATTCGCGAGTTTGTTAATTTTATTTTAAACGGCGAGGAAATGTCTTCGCATATCAGGCACCCGGTATATTGTCAACTGTCAGTTGACAAGATACAGGATGCGCCTTTTCCGTTGCAAGAGTTCCGAACCGGCACTCCCATCCCATAGAATCGCGCTCAATCGTCCATCGATTCAACACGAGCATATCATAGCGCCGGCAGACTTATTATCGATCAGCTCACGCATGTGCATATCTTTTTTTTTCTTGCATCATGAAGTAAGGTTGTATGTGCTTTGTGTATAAAATAAATTTAGTTAAAATTTTTTTATATTGCTGTGCTATACCGAATTTTTTGGTACAATTTAGCGAAAAAGATTTAATGAGAAAAGAATTTTTTACGTTTCATTTAAACTGTAAAACATAACACTTTTTCTCGTCGGCCGAATCTCGAAATAGCCATGATGCGGCCCTCGACCGTGACACGCGCATCTCTCAGCGACAATTTACTTGTCAAATAATTCTTGCTACGACCGCGGGGCTTGCGATTACCGCCAAAGCATACGCAGTAACTTATGTGCATGCTTATGTTACGTCGTCGATATTTCATTGTGCTCGCAGCCGAGCGATAAAAACGTGCGGTACCGAAAAATATTGGCATGCTGCGACTATAGTTGCTTATGGGCCGACTAAATCTAGAAAATCTTAGAGCGCAGAATGACATACTAATATTTATGTAATATTAGATTTTTATTTGCATATATTTTAAAAATCCAGCGAAAAAGACTCATTAAACATAAAATTTTAAAATGCAAACAGAATATAATAAGAATCTGAGAGTTATCCTGAATTTTCTGTGTGTGTGTATGTGTGTGTGTTTTCTATATCTTTTTGAAAACGTTCTATATCTTCTAAAACTTTATAGATAACACAAAGTTACAATAATATCGAAATATTAAATGATATAATATATATGAAGCTAAAAAATATGTTTGAGAGGGTGTCATTATTTGTAATTATAATATAAAAAATGTATACAGGCAGTCTTCTTTGACTCATAAAAGATACATCGACAGATTGTGTTCGATATATATATATCATTCTGATTCAGATTGTAAATCATCTCGCATCATCGAGAGTTTTCCATAAAGTAAGATTAAAGCAGACATGAATTGAAAAAGAGAAATATATAGGGTTAAAAATAGTGTCACACATCTCTCTTTAATTCTTTTACAATTAAATTATTTTATGTTAGTCTTTTTTTAAAGATTTATTTAATCTTTCTACAGTCATTAGTCAAATAAAAAAAAAATAGTTTCAAATAGTGTACATTAACGATTGAATAATATTTATTATAATAAAAAGATTCAGAAAATTTAAGGCAGATTCTTTTTATATAATTTTATATAAATTATATTAATTCGTTCCGTAAAATACTTTTTCATAAAACACTTTTTCTTGTTTATCTCTAATTAATATTTATATTAATTAATATTAAGATTTTTATTAATTTCGTTGCCATAGAAAAGTAATTTTTTATTATTCTATTTATAAAAGAAAAAATTTAGCGACTATACATACAACTTCTATCTTATATCATACAATCCAACCGCGTCGTGAATCGACCGACCTTTCGCGCCTCGCTCTATTTTTCCATGGAGCCTTACAAACATTTTAATGCCGCGACTTATATATGATGCAACATCCGCCCCTTTGGCGCTTTAAACACAATATATCGATCTCATTGTGTCGACAGCGTCGCATTGTCAGCGTGAAAAGCTCTTTATGCGAAAGTATACTGTATATCTTGAAAAGTTCTACGTATACATCAGCCGAGCACGTTTCTTCAAGTTCGATCATGCGAATGCAAAGAATTCGCTATGGGTTTGCCCTTTGTCGCGGCGAATAACCGAGTCCCTTAGAAATATGTCGGAAAAATTTGGCCGCGGAAATCTGACTCTAAACGGGCAGCTCACGTTGTAAGAATTGTCGTCTCTCGTCAATGGGTAAGCTCTCATGCTACGTTCGCATTTTGTGACAAGCTGAGCCCTATTTCAAGAAAGTTGACGAGTTGACAGGCGACGAGTGACGGAAATTAGATCTGTACGCTTTAGAGACAGTCTTTAACTTTCGCTTTCTTTTTCTTCCTTTCAATGAATGTATAGAGAAGGTAATAATATATATATATATTTATATGTTTTTGACCCCAAACATTCCTTCAGATATATATAATTAAAGATTGACTTATAAGTTTGCATTGAATGTCAAGATTAGTAGAAGTCAAATTTGGAGACTATTTCTTCTTATATAAAATTTGGCAGAACGCTATCTTACTTTGCAACTTTAAATTTTAAACATTGAATTTTTCAATTACGTTTTAAATTATTAATTTTAATCCATTAAAGAATAAAATACACATATATTTTGCTGTATAACCTAACCTGCAGAAATGTATAGCTTCGTTATTATGTCGTAAGTACGCGATCTGCAGCCTATGAAATACCGCCGGTATACTTGCAAGGATTGCTCTGCCGATTCGTTGAAGTTAACCGCATCGTCTTATTATAGATGCGCGGGGGATTTACCGCAGTTCCGTGCGTTTCAATCAGCGCACTTTGATGTAGTCATCGGGTAGTTTCGTGCTGCCAGAAGCAGGAAGGTAGCAAGCATCTCTCAGTAATCATTCGTAGTTGCAACCTGCATAAGCGTGCGCATTCGACGCGGCAATTACGACGCTTCCGAGAGAGCTGAAGGGCGCATTCGGCGTGTCTAATTATGTAAATTGCGATCGAGTCAAATTAATTAGTTCGGTCAACTAATTGAAGGCACCCGCTGCTTGATCGATCGATCGTGAAGTCGGCGAGTTCAGAGATGCATCGATGATAAAGAGTGATCGGAGTCGTCCTTCGTCGCGTCGCGATCAATCATTTTCTTGATCTCGATCTTGCTATACATCGCAGACAGTAACGCAATTTAGTTAATTTGTCGTACAAAAGCGATTTGATGACCGGTACCGTACGAGTAAAATTATTGCTGCAGATTATAAAATTATCGATCATTCGGATTCGAGTAGCAAGCTAGGCGCGTTATGTCAAATCGCGCGAAATTAAAGATTATTATAGAAAAATCTCTCATCGCATAATACATATAAAAATATTATTGTATTATAAAAGTTTCTAAATTGTGTGTGTGTGTGTGTATGCACTAGTAAGACTATAAAAAAATCTCTATTAGAAAAATAAGTTTTTATCAGAAATATAATTACATACAATTCTTGAACTTCAGTAAATTATACAATATCTTTTTTATTATAAATCCTCGATTTACACACGCTTTTTTCGACACATGGTCAATGATGAAAGAGAAGACGCGCAGGCGAAAATCGGAGTAATTTTGACCCTCGGTAAAACGATTCCTTGAATCTCCCTCGAATCTACCGCCGTAATTGCATGCACGCAGCCGCCTCATGTAACCCGATGCACCGCGTGGGCGATACAGCCCGATGTACCGGAACATCGGCTGGACCCGTTACTAGATAGGAGATGCATGGGAGGGCGGGAAAACATATTTTCGATTTTCCAATAAATCTCAATTTGAGCGTATGCGCGCGCATAACTGCGCATTTCATTTACCAAAGCAATTTCATAATGACGCTTGAAAACGATGATTGCCCGGGGACCGGCTCTCTTTCTCTCTCTCTTATTTTCGCTTTCTGTGTATTGCTCTTACCAAGAGATAATGCGTATAAGTAGAGCGGCTTTAAGCCGGAGCATTACTGTTCACGATGAAATAACAGTGATTACGCTGCCCGCGGTATAAACTCGCGACGCCTATCACGATCGAATAGCGAGAAGTAAAAAGAGACACTGTCGAATATGCGGATATTATACATACTTTCAAATATATTCGATTTTAATTATCGTAAAGATAAATATTGCTCAATAATTCAGATTCGTCATTACACACACATTTCTTAATTATATGAGAGATATATATTTTAAAAAATTATCTCTTTATTATAGCTCAACAAGTATAATTTTATTTCGATTTTTAATTTTTAATTGAATAATCGAGTTGCGTCTCGTCGCATCTCGAGAACTCGTTATGCAACAGAATCTTGGTCGCATTTACGTATAAGTGGATAGTAACCGACATCCACTAAAGGATATTGATTCCTGTACTTTAATACGCATGCATAAAGTAATAGGAAGCCGTCCGGCACGCAAATCTTAAATGAGCATAATAAACGTAATGTGTATCCTGTATGTGTAAACTAATGCAATACAATTTATCAAAATAGTTTTTCCTACAGGAAACATAACTCGTCTGATAAAACCTGTGAATTACAGATAGAAATTATTTGCCGTTGCTAACTCCTCATGTTTTACTTACTGCGTAAATTACAATAAATACATGTTCATTTAAAATAAATCACATTTTATGCCACTGTAGCTTATATAATATATTTTATGAGACACGTATATAGAGCTTAATTTTGTGGCTCTTATCATAAGAGTGATTCGTGAATTTTTATTTAATATATCAATTACATCACAATTAATTAGAACAAATCAAAACGGCTTTAAAATATGTCAAAACAGTTGAAATTGTTATTTACTTCTTTTAATAACTTATAAACATATTCATTTATAACTCCTATATTTAACAGACATCTCATGCTATTGTGAAAGAAATAACATTTTTAGCCTCTTTATAATCTTTTTTTATACATAAATTTTCATTATGCTGATGTTATATAACTATTTTTGGAAGATTCGGTATAGTGTTTTATGGCCAAACAAATGCAGATAAGACACGGGTCGTAACGATGTTTTTATCTATATAGCGTGTCGTGCTAATTTGTTAATAGGACATCCTGCTTGGCACATATCGAGCGATTTTTTTAATCAGTTTTTAGCGCGCTGATACGCGCTATTATTAGAAAAACCTTCGGAGGAATCGTCGTTGCTTGGGTCAGTGTACGACATTATCGAGACGTGCTAAAACAATTGCTACCAAGAGTTAATAGCTCATATTTCAGAAAAACACACACGTGATGACTATGGCCGACTCATAAATCCACTTAATCTATACATTTCACATGTAACAAATGCAATTTATCGAACGCATATTGACGTTAATCGTATGCAGTTTAATTCTTAAATGCATCGTATTATTGGCAATAAAATAATTATTCATATAATACAGCTTGCAGGCAGAAATATGTTCAATAAAAGTGTAAGTGATATTGAAAATATACTCTGAGAATGAAAATGAATAGCAATTTATGTTTTATATATTTTTTTTCAAAACAAAATTGATTACTACAAATACTATGTCTAATGTGTTAGTCGATGTGTATTGGCACATCAATGCGACACAAACGATTTTATAAAAATGTCTCCGTATTAATATAGAGAAAAAGCCTTTTCGAGCTCGTTACAACTAGATATTGCAAAATTTTAATATGCTTAACAAATTAATTAATCTCTCTTTTCATGTATATATTATCATGTATACATTATCAAAACATTAAAAATTACAAAATATTTTTAATCTAAAATAATTAAAATCGATATTTGGCTACTTTTTTGTGGAAGCTATTTGTAATCTTTTTAAAAATATCTCACTGTTTATGTGTGCTTAATGAATCTGCGATATTAAGCTTATTTCAAAGACAAGGCATAATGTATCGTTGAAAGATGCATCTGCAGAACGAGAGAAATGCAGTAATATAAACATCTCAAATGATAATCTGCAGATGCGAGCGGTCCGATTCAACTGATCATTTACATAAAACAGACACAGTCGAATCTTTCTCATTTAAGGTTTTAACTAAACTTATAGCTAATCTTGACATTGACAGTGCATGAGTATACCCGTCTCTGCGTCATCGACGCTGAATTTGCCCTACAGGATGTTGCAAATCTGAAATTTTTTCATGCATCTGATTCATTCTCACATATAAAGATAAAAGAACAGTAACAATTACGAAATTTTTGCAATTTCGTGCAAAACAACATTTTAGATTTTACATATTAATTTTTTTTATTAAATTATTATTGTTTGCTTTTGCAATTTAAAAAAATGTGCATAATTTATATTTACACATATATTGTAACATTTATATATTGTAATACTTATAAATTCTAATAAGAATTTAAATTTGATATATGTATATATAGAATAGCGAAATTGTGAACGTATTTTATTTGAAGTGTGAATTGTTAAATGCTAGAACATAATAAATTAAGCAGATCGGATATTTATCGACCGGAAAGATCGTGTATTAATTTCCGCATGATTTTGCAACGTCCGATACAACGCGCAGTAGTACAGTATAACTCTTAACGTGAGGAGAGTGCAACGCTTTGCCACAAGGTTTCGGTCGGACCGATCGCACACAACAAGTACCCATCTCGATTGGCTGATTACGGGTCCATAAATTCATTTTGAGACCAAGTTGAACGAATATCGCGTCCGCTGCAAGTTTCCCTCTTGCTTTCTCAATCGGCTGCATTATGCCTTAATCCGCGCCCTCACGGTCGTGCGTGCATTTTGCGGGCCGTGCGCGACCATATGTGTGTATGTACGTGCAATATATACATATATTCGACTAATGTCGAAATTTCAATATCGATTTATCGTCGCACCCCGGCGCACCTTGTAGACTCGCGATACAATTAACAAGCGACAATTCGCCGCGCGTCGGATTTCCGGTCGCCCCTTTTGCGTGCCTTTTTGCTCCCGTTGATTGACCAGGCGGATTTGATTTAACAATACGAGGAAGTATTTAGCGCGAGACACGTGTAAAAATTGCCATTGTATTAATTGAGTCTATTTTTAGATGAATGTAACAAGTATCTCGTTATATCGCTATGTAAAAATGAAAATGATATAAGCAGTATAAAAATCTTTTGAAATATATTTTTTATTTTGTAGATAGATAGATATATGGCTATAAATATTCAATATTGATGTAGAGCTTTATTTATTTAAGATGATATTATAAATTTTCACATTTTTATCATAAGTTGTGTGCTTCCGGGACATTTTTCAATACGAATTTGATCATCCTTTTTTTATGATGAAACGCGATGCGCGCACTTTTGTCGGCGAGATCCAAGAAACTTGACGAACGCGTTTTACCTTCGACATGTGAGGTCTAATTCTGTCTTACTCTTTTTTTTGTAAGGACTTCCTGTTTCCGTGAACCAATCTGAGCGATCAGTACGTTAATCGATGCTTTCCAAATAATCGTTTGCGCAGAAAATCGCCGGCTAATGAAGATTCTCGATCCTTTTTTTCGGATATAATTTCGATTTTCGGAGGTTGCTGTAAAATGAACGTAATGGTATCTTTGTCACAAAAAGATAAAAATGTGCTCAGAATTAATTGAAAAATATTACGTAATACTAACAAAAGTAGCATTTACTTTTAATTAAAACAAAGTAAATATTTGTATAATTCGGAAATATTATTTTCTAATTTAAAATTTGTGATGTCATATTATCTAACTTTAAAGCGCAATCCAAAATTGCAATGTGTGTATGTGTGTGTGTGTGTGTTCTAATAGATATAAAATTACTAAATAACAACATAATCTCTGTTTCTATTTTGATTTCTCTATTTTAATTTATTGCGTGTGTGCATGATATTTAGAAAATTATAATTATTTTGCACTTACACTATGCAAGTTAAAATTTTGTTTGGATGATATTTAGTTGTAAATTGTCTTGACTATTTTGTATACCATTTTACTTATGAAATATCAATAGTGAATATATATAATCGGAAAATATTGAGAATTGCATCGAAGGACAAAATGTAATCAAATGCATATGTCCAATCTTTGTTCCAATTGATTTGCCATTCGAGTGACCGGATATTTGTTTCTCGAACACACACGACGCACTCTAGAGATTCGTTTCCTCTCGAATAAATCAAATCTCTTGGATGTTATTGCGTTTCTTCCGGTCTCCCGCATTCGAGATCTCACATTTCCTGGACTGTCTCATCCTCCTTCCGAGAATTTACTCAACGACATACACATCTATGTAAGGACATTGAATATATGAATCCAAGTGGACAAATACGATTTATATCCTTAAATGAAATAACTATTGTGAAGATTAACTATAATTATAGAACTTATATTTATAGAAGTATTTCACTTTATAATGACAAAGAAAATTAAATAATTCCGTATACACACACACACACACACACACACACACACACACACACACACACACACACACACACACACACAGTGTATTCTACTTTATATAATATTTTAAGTAAATTAAATTTTTTTATAAATTCAAATTTTTTAAGATGTCATAAAAATTAATCGTAACTAATAAAAAAACAACAGTTGCGATGATCTTCAAACAGTTACGCAACGAAGAATTTCGTAACATGGGATTATGAAAGTTTCATAATATCGTCAAATCTAAAGGACGAAAATATTAAACGTTTCGTACGGCTTATCGATGCATTATAGCGCCGCGATCTTCGATCGGATCATATGTGCAGCGTGTATTATAATCTCAAGGAAGGGCTGTTAGCCGATAAATTCTTCATCTAGGTGGAACCACTTACAAAAGGGAACACCTTTTCGTGATTGCATGCTTACGGCATGTGAAATAGTGTCCAAATTACAGGTCACGGTGTATAATTCGACGAAGCGTTGAGCAGAATCGTGCATCGCCGAAAAAAAGAAAGAATTGGGCGCGATCCAGGGAACAAGCGTACCCATTTTTCTTCGTAGATACGCGAAATCACGGCTTTTTAGCGGCTTAAATCTCCCCGAGAATCGCACCGCTAACAAGATTAAAAACCGGCAATTAATCAATTAATCGCGCGATGTTTCTTCTTTCGGAGTTGTAAACGACGCGCGATAAATAATATAAAAAGTTCACAGATAAAATGACGGAGACTTGATATTTTAATAAAGAAGGAATTAAGTATATATGTATATAATTCTATTCGTCGATATCAATAATTATTAACGCTACAATGCAATAATTCATAATTGATATATTTAAATAATTGGATAATAATCTGCGGTCCAAAGCAATAATAACCATGTTTAATATCAACCAATTTCTATTTAAATTTAACAAATGTTCTTATAGTTTAACAAATTAATTAAACCGTTATTAAATTACTGTGTTGTTCCAAGCGATTAACTTAATTCTCTCAGTCGATCACGATTTAATCACGTAGATTGACTCGTGTGTAAATTATCATACTGAGTTAAAACATGGTAATCAATTAACGATTAATCAGTGACTGCATTTCAATCTCACACGGCATTTTGTCGAATCATTACGCGGCAACCTAGTATGTATCGCTTTCGAAAAATTACAATAACAAACTCGTTTGAAATATTACTAGCATAGCAAATGATCGCGTGGATTTCTCTCAAGGAGGTTAATAGAAATCGCAAGGAGTCAGTTTTTCTCTAAGTTTCACTATATTTGCTCGTTCGAACGGTGACTTTATGACGTTGCGGTTTCAATTTTCCGCGTGGCGAAAGGTTCGACACCAGTCGTCGATATGAAAATCGAGAATCGCTCTTGTCGACGACTTAATGATGAAAGTAAGAGTTTCCTTGCAAATATAGATGTCAATAAATCACTTCAGACTGCAATAAACACCATCTTATATGACAGGCGATTTAAAATCTATCTCGAAATTGCATTTTTGCTTCTCTTAAAGTTAAAATTAATGTACAATTTACTGAAATTAAATTATACATCGCTTAGCAAGCGCTTATTAAGACAGAGATTGAATAAGATAAAAAATGCTTTCATTATTTTTGGACTAATCGAATATGTAATAAATTAATTAATCGAAGTTTGTAAAATGTAAATTATACATATTACAATGTTGATTATAACTAAAGAGAGTAATTTTTAATTTAAATGATATCAAAATTGATACAATTTAACGCCCGATTATGTGCTTTTTGTCAAGTTATCACGTTATATATCATGAGTTATCGTCCGTACACGCGTTCAGTATGTAAATGTTGACGGAGGTTGGGATGAGAAACGGTCCAAAACACTATGATATAACCAGTTAAGGGGCTATTGGGCCAAACATACGGGCTGCAATCTGGATCTACGAGGCAATGAAGCATCGTGGGACGCCTCTTGCTTGTTTTGTCACCTAAGATTCCTTGTAGTCTGAGCTTCCTTAATGTCATCTTAATTTCAAACCTGATTATTACTCAGTTTATATTTCACTTAATTAAATGTACAATTTGTAACGAGAACAAAATGCGATTTTTTCTCTCTCAATCTACCTTCTCATTATATCTTATCTAATTATTCTTACAATTATTTATCTTTATGCAACGATAATTTATAATAATTTACTATTTCAAGATCTTTCTACCTTGTTAAAATTCCTAACAGATTTGGTATTATTATATTTTAAATTTTATTATTACATAAAGATATTATCCCTTATCTTGACTGTATTCTAATATTTTCAATAACTGTTTTAATCTGACTTTTAGAATTTGAGATTTGAGATTGGAATTTTAATTGATTGTGTGTGTAGGGGGGGGGGGGGGGGATAATAAAAAAAGTGTGTTCCGCATTAACTCATCAATTGAAAGCCGTTAAATAAATCGCAGAGGCGTTTATCGCCGATCAAGCGGCAGTCTATTTTCGAGGTAGAAATCCTTAGCGCCGCGTGCTGCTTTATCACCGTGAAACCGCAACTATGCAGCTTCGCGTGGATCACAATGCTTTATAATTAATAAATCACAGCGTGACTGAACTTTTATCGAAGGCCCCGACCACCTCGAAGGACGGTTATGGATGTCGCATTTTACAATGGCATTCGACAGGTAATCGCCATGACTGGTTCTTTGTTAGGCTTGAGCGAGACAGTCGATCGTTTGACAAGACGCGTTCACAAATTCGATATCTAGTAAAATCGAAAAATAGAAAATTATGATTTTTTTAGAATTTTGGATATGTTAGATCTACATATTTATGTATAGGTATTTTGTCATAATTTTTAATATAAACATTCATATAAATTTACACCAAAAACTATTTAAATGGAAAGAGATAATACATTATTTTTTAATTTTATACTCTCTATACTTTACAGTTTCTTTCTTACTCATTCGGTGATTTTGTTAAAGATTCCGCATTAATAAGTTGCATTGTTCTATGATCTGTGACCCTAGGAATTTGAAATGTGTTGTAAAATGCAGTAACTGCAGCCCGTTATGTGGTAAACAGAAAAGCTCAATGCTTCGAGGGTGCAGGCAGACTACTGGTATATCACTGGCTGGATTGTTATGTCCGACAGAAAATAAATAAATGCTTGAAGTGTTCCTCGAATTATCGTATATCGCATATTTATTTAGCGATGTTGCTCTTAAGTCGGAGAATGCAATCATACTGAATTCAATTATTAATGTTGATTGCAAAATCATTAAAAATTTTCAATTTCAAATTTTTTTATTCATTGTATTTACTTATTTTTGACAGAGATATACATTTTTTTATTCTATCCCAAACATTTACATAGTTACATTTGTTATTTATTATTTCGATTATTTTTTTTTTATATCTTAAAAACTTGTTACGTCATTTCTACATTGCTGTTAGTACGTTCGTTATTTTTTCAGATTAATTTATTAAGGAAAAAAAATTTACCCTTCATAAATTATTGAAAGACTGCGTTTGAACATTGCAAATGAAAAAAAGCTATGTCCAACATTCACAAAGGATGTTGATTGCTAGTGGGTTAATTACCGGACTTAATCGCCCAACGTAATTAGTTCTGCATTACATTGTATCGCATGTTATAAGACACTTCCAGTTCTCTCGGCTCCGTCGCGATTCGTCTCAGTATTTTACGCGCGATCCGTCGCGCTAATAAAAAAAAAACTCGCGAGCGATTGGCGACGCGCGACTGGAAGGAGAAAGCGAAAAAGGGCGAACGGAAAAACAAAAAGAAAAAGGGAACGCTGCGCTCGGGCAGTTCTCGCTGCAACGTTGCACCGGGATGATAAAGGAAAAGCCACAAGTCTAATCTCGTAGGTAGAATTTTACGGTCCCGTCCGTACCACAATTACAGTTCGTTGAACCGGGAGCGAAGGGCGCGCGAGAAAGGAAAAGGGGCATGTCGGGATTTCCGTCAGTCTATTTAGCGCGCAGATAACGCCATTTTAAACAATGCTTCTGATTATCTAGATGAGATTCACCGGTAAAATGAGCGCGATAATGACTGATAACATAGTCAACGTGCGCCTCTGCTTTGTGTAGAAATCGTTTGCATACACCGTCCCGGTTGCTCGTGAAAAGTTTCATTTTGAATGGCCCTCTCTGATATCTCTTGAGAAAGAGATACGAGAAGTTGCAATACAATTATGTCGCGCGCGTATCTGTAAGAGTATAAATCTGTGGAATATAAAACAATATTACTTTTCAAAGAAACGAGATAATCAAAATATGAGATGCGTCTATAAAAAAAAAAAAAATTTATTTAATTATTTTTATAACATTAATTTCAAACTGAAATAAAAATATTGCATCGCAAGTGAATATTTGAAATCGATGATAATAAAGCATATATAAAGTTATTATTTAATTTAAAAATTTAATTAAAATCTGTTTTTAATAGAAAATACAAAGAAAAATTGTCTGCAAATTTATTTTCAATAAAAATGGAAAATATTTGAAAATTTTATTCGTAAAATATCATCGTTCACAACAAAATACTGATTGAAAAACACAATAAACTATTGAATATATAAAAATATATAAAATACTTTTCGATAGATCAGAGAAAGACATCTTGTATATGTGTGTGTATGTTGTGTTGTGTGTGTGTGTGTGTGTGTGTATGTTTATAAATAATCCAAACATCCATTATACAAACTTGTCATTTTTAATCCAGGCGCGTGCTTGGCAACGCGAATGGTCACGGGTTAATCGCCGAATTATTGCCATAAGTCCCGCGGGATGTTACGCAGCGCGCGATGCGCAACCGGTGCGCGCGCGGAGGGATGCGATGCGTGCGCGTCTCCCCTTCTTCTCCTACCTTCGCTCGCTCGTGTGGTCCACCACCACACCATCCCGCGGACCTATATATTTCACGGAGAGTCTCCCACTTTTGCCACTATCATTTCTGTCGCGGCGCGCCACACACGCCCGGCAGTCCGTCCTTCCTGCCGAGTTCACGCGGAGACCGGAAGCTACGATCCGTTCACGCGTCTTCGTGTCTCCTCTGGACGCGTGTCCAACCCCCCGTACCGTACTTTTATCGAAACCGTCACACAGTGGTGCGGTTTTTTTTTGTCGTTGTAAAGGGAGAATAATTGCGCACTTTTGAATTTTAATTCGAAATCGGCGACACGTAGGTCCTTTTGCACGCAGGGGTGCGCGAGGGTTTTTATATGGGACATGTGTGCCACGTGGACCGAGCCGGAAGATCCACCTGCTGTCGCTATCGAGTGGGATTAGGCGAGCAGGCACGACGGTAAGAGACGATGCAATAACACAAAGCGCTGCTCCGAAATTGAGGAGCGCTATTTAACCTAATCAGGGGATTTATATGTTCATTTACATGTTGTGAAAAAAATTTTATGATATGTTTAATCCATTTTTTACGAATGCTATTAATATGGAAGTTGTAAGTCCGTAAAATATAAGCGAAAAATTTAAAAGGACGTACAATTGATTGGAAGGCATGAAAAATATCGTTTCTTTATGAAAATACGTCAATCGGGAATAATATTAAAATTACTAAATCTCATTTTTGGAAAAAATGTTTTCCGTGTAATTATCTGATAGCGAAAGAGCACTACATAAAATATAACTTTTTAAATATAAAAAATATAACGTTTTTATTCGCTTTTTTTTTCTCGGCAGAGCAGTTTTATATAATAGCCTTTATTAAATATATTTTACATATAACATATAATATATTACTCTCTTTGCTTCTTGACGGTCAGTATAATACTTACGCTAATCTTATGTATATGATCTTCGAACGTGTTCACGCGTTCGTCTAGCGAACAAAGAGTCAAAGACGCCAAGCACGTCGACGGAAAGGCGGACACGAGACGTAGGAGGAGGACTGGGACGAATTTACCGTGAATTTTTCGTAACGTAATTTATCATAGGACCGTGTTTCTCTCTCTCTTTCTCTCTTGCGCGCGCGCGTGCACACACGAAATGAGTACTCGTATATTCTTCGCAGCTGTTCACACAAACGGATCGCACACGCTGTCTCGCGATCAGAAAACCGCGACATAGACACCTCTTTATACCCGCCGAATAGCAACTTAATACATCAGCGCCGTAAATTATGCCTTTATGACTCTTATCTGACCGATTTTTCCGCGAGTGCTCTCTCTCTCTCGCGCATATAATCGCGGTTTTCCCGAGATTATTAAAATAGAATAGCTAGCTAAAATAGAATCGAGAATACATATTGGAAAACATTCCAGAATTATGAAAATTATACTTGCATATTTTCGTATATAAAGGAAGGAACGTGGCGATAATTACATATTTCAGGGCTTTGCTGTATTAAGGGTCGAGACCAACAGAACGAGTACAAACGATCACAAACGAATATAAGCGAATATCAGTGAAAAAGCGCTATATAATTAATAATTTTACAAAAATTTATTTTATAAAAAGATAAAAAAAATAATTAATAATTAACGTTTTTTTACGCTTGTTCGCTGATATTTGTTTGTGATCATTCGTACTTGTTCGTTTAATCTGGATACAGTTTTAAAGTCTTTAATCTTTAATATAATTATTAATACTGTATTACTAAATATACATATATATAGAGAGAGAGGCAAAGAGAACGCTGAATTCTGCATCGTATAGCGTGCTGTTTGTTTACATCGTTTTGTTGTCACTCCCATCGAGACTTGAGCTGCAGGTATCAGTGCGAAGTGCTCTATATTGTCGCAGTACTTTACGGAATGCGATCGCGAGAATTACGTATACCAAGAAACATGAATCGTTTGTATTCGTTTGATCTTGACATAGTTTCACAAAGCCTTTGATCTTTAATATAATTATTAATACTGTAATATACATATTCATTAAAGAGAGAGAGAGAGAGAGAGGGAGAGAGAACGTAGAATTCTACAGCGTATAGCGTGCTGTTTGTTTACATCACAGTACTCTACGGTACGCAATCGCGAGAAATACGTATACCAAGAGACATGAAACGCAATCATTCCCTATTAATAATTCTCAGCTTGCGCGATTAACTTCCATGATTGACAACTCAAGAGTGTATCGAGGCTATCTGTCAAAGTATGTAAATACTTCGCGCGATTACATTTCAAGTAAAAGTCGAAGCGACAAGAGGCATAAAAATTAAATATTGTTTTATTCTATTTCGCATCTTTCCGTGCAATTGATTACCTACCGCGACAAATAAGATTATCGCGGCTATTTGATTTAAGTAATGAAAAGATACGATAGATCGATTGTTTGTTGATAATACATGGTGTATTTCGCGAGATTTTACATTGCAAACCTACTATGCTTGGAATGTTGAATTTCGAATTTATATTTTCTAGCGGTCGACAAGTTTAATTCATATTACCTACATATTTTATGCTCGTATGTACTAAGTTATTGGAGTTATTATAAATATGGAGAGTTGTATTCGTTTATCTGTTGCAATTTTGACAGTGATGCAATTTTCATATCAATAAATTTAAATTATTTATTTTTCTAGCATAATCTAATTATAAATAATTATTATGCTTAATTTGCTGCGAAAATCATTGATTTTAATTATCAAATAACTTTGCTAATTTTATTAACTTTGCTAATTAAATTAACTTCTAATGAAATAAGCGTATTATTATCGCATATAAAAATAAGAAAATAAATAATTGTCATATTTAATCAGTTCAGATATCAAATTTAAGTCAGTTTATTGTGTCATGCTTTTTATTTAGAATGTCTTACGAATTATGTTATATGAAACGATTATATTATTGCATTATCTAAAAGAAAAAAAATTAAATATATTTAATCTTTTTGCGTTGAATATATTTAATCTTTTTATTCTAATTTTATTCTAATTTTATTCTAAATTTTCTTTACTCATTGAATATACACATATTTAATATATTTAATCTTTTTATTCTAATCTTAATATTTTAATCTTTTTATTCATTAACGTACATATATCTACATACATTTGCGACATGTGTTGAAATAATTATTGGATCATTGACGTTCTGAGCCATTAGTGTTTCCAGGCAAGTCGTAAAGCTTTAAGTGGAACTCGAAGCGAATCTAATAAGCGCCAGCTCGGCGACGGATGGCGCATTAAAGCTTGGTCGCGACGTTTGGGCGAGAAAAAAAAGCGGGAAGCTTAATCTTCTGAAAGTTAAGGCGATCGGTCTGCCCAAACGGCGTCTCCTCTCCCTCGCGTATTTGCCCTCCGCCGTCGTTACAGGGCATCGTGATTTGTTGCGTGGCGCCTTTTTTACGCTTTCTATATCATTCGTCTGATAATGAGCTTTGCCATTCTTTTTTCACGCAGGATGGCCTGAGCCTCGGAGCAAATCTTCCATGGACCGTCCACGAAAATCGGAGGATGACTCGCTGCTGCCTTGCATCTTTCCAGGATTTCCGCGTCGACGATATCGCCGGCGATCAGCTGTGATCAGGATGGATCTAGGGTAAGTAATGCCATTATGCTAGTAGTAGAATACATATATGCATGTTGTATAGTAATAGAAGTAATACAACTTCATAAATGTGCGAATAAAAGTGCCATAACATACGTACATATATTAAACTTAACGCAAAACGGAAGCAGTAAAATAGCGAGCAAAATAGAACGAAAATAGAACGATTCAGCTATCTGAATGTTGAATTTGAAGCAGGTATGATTGTTGTATTTGAACTTCAATTGGCATGAACTTAGGGTGTCACAACTTATTGTTCTTTAACTCGATCATGACAGAATTAGAAAATACAAGAGTCAGCAAAATATTAAAAATGCGAAAAATATCCTGAAAATAATATTGAGAAATATGTAAAAATTTAAGATGCTGTTTTTCATTTTAAAGTTTCGTTTTACAGTTTTAAACTTTTCGAAAGCAAAGTTTAAATTATTCAAGATATTTGCGTTGAAAATATGTTCGAGCCAGACATCTTGTGTGGCATCGAGCTTCACCTTTGAATAACACGCAGACTTAAAATATAGCTCGAAAACGCGCTTTCTACGTGCAAAACATGAAGCGCATGATAGATACATTGATTGTGAGAGTAACTCGCTGCACGCGAGTGAGTTACGATATAATTAGGCGCCGGTATGCAAAACGGAAGATACTCGATAAAATACTGTGGCACTGATGAATTTATAAGTGCCGTTGTGAGAGATAGCGATTAAAAAGAAGACGTTTATAGCATCTTCCATTTCTTAATCTTTAAATGTATGACAGTATTTCTACTACGTTAAGATAAATTTATATGATGACTAACACAAAACAGTAAGATCCCGAAAAAATAATATGAAAAAGGTATGATTTTAAAAATTATAAAAATAGAAAAAAAAGGAATGGTGAAAAGATACATTAAAAATTTTTTTAAGTTTATTTTTTGAGAGAGTTCGAAAATAATTTTTCAATAATTTTACTCTCTTTGAATTAACAAGTTTTTATTAAATCGTAAAGCTAGAGTCGTTTAAAATCAATCCGCGTAATACGCTCGTAATGATGGCGTGCAATTCGAGCCGCGGTGCATTTTGCGGATCAATCTTACGGGAGGGAGATAAAAGAACGAACAAGCAAGAAGAACATCTCTTCCCGCGCGAAATACGATCTTTCGATAACTTGTCATCTTAACGAGAGAATATCTCTCTTTTCCCTCGTCGCTCTGCGCCTGATGGTTTATTTTAATACGCGGATACCTCATAATAATTCCCTCGATGTGTGTACATCGCGCGCGCAAGCCCGCAAAACGGGACATCAATCGTCGTCCTCGTTACTTTCGATGCTTCGGGCAGAGGATTCCTTGTTATTCGCGGCCGTCTCCCTTTATACCGTGCGTATGCCAATGTCGGTGCATAATTACCGGTTTTCGATCAGGCAAGTGCATCGCTGCGTTTCCGCGTCCCTCGAAAAAAACGCGCGGCTCTGTTTCTCCCCTTCACGTCGGTCGCGTCCTGTCTCTCGTCCGATTTTTCTCTCGAGACGTGCTTCCGCATGAAATCCGTTTCTTATGCCCCAATTTTTATTCTGACATTATCTGCTAATTGAAAACCTTATATAAGAGAATTGCAAAATTTTTGAAACTAAAAATTCTAAGTAAAGTCTTTGCATTTCTTTTAGAATAATATTGATTTACTTGGAAAAACTACAGAATACTTATTACAGTTGTTCTGCATCGCTTAACTTATGTATTAAAGATATAATTTATATTAAATCTGCAGTTATAGATAAATACACACACAGTTAAAACATGTATACGATATAATTATAGTTAAAACATGATACATAATTTGAAAAGTTAATGTTTTTCAATCTTTATTTGAGGAATGTGTTTAGCATTTTTTTCTACAATTATTTTTTTATCAAATCACGGTTATCTTCTTTTTTTTATGGACGGATTAAACATTTTAGAATTATTAAAGCTTACTATTTCGTGGCGCAAGTTGTTTTCGTACATTAGAAACGGAAGAATGCGAATCTCTGAGAATTTCTCTGCTCCTTTATATTTCTCTGCTGTACGCGCTCGAGATAAGTGCTAATTATTCCTGTTTTAATTACAGCAGAGAATAACTATAGCGCATAAAAATTTCCGCGGCGGAGTTATTAAATTTTAGTTTTAACAGTGAAAACGGACATAAAGCGTAAAAATGCGAGAAATTAGCCGTGCCGTATTGCTGTTATCTGCTATCTCACGCGAGTATTTCGCTATACCGAAATAAAAGCACTCGCTTTTTCCAGAGGATACGTATATAATATTTTACAATACACTTAACAGAAAGTTAATTATAAAAATAATATAATTTCCGTTTTTAATTTTGCGAATATCGAAATAATTTTCACAAATAATTTTCTAGAATTTAACACACAATAATTTATGAATATATCCATATTTTACCAAACATTTCCAATCTATGATTATAATTGATAAATTATATTCTTCTACACTGCAACACACACACATACAATATAGTCAGTTCTCACCTAATGTCGACAACATTCAAGAAAAAATAAAATATTTGATATATGGATCCGTTTCTCGAGATGATTCGGAACCGCGGGGGGTTAAATCACTCGGCTACCTCGCAAATGTGCTTTTGTAGCGTTACAACGAATAAAATCATTCGGCGCGATTCAAGAGCCCGTACGTCGCTCATCGACGTTGACACCCGTGAAAGTACAATAACTCGTGCATTACAACGTTAATCCCGTGGCGGCGAGGGGATGAATCCTTTCGAAAAAAAAAAATGTGAACAATAAGCAATCTGTAGCAAACCCGTATGGTAATTATGTTGAGTCTGGACGCGTGCGTGTACGATTACTACATACATAGCTCTCCTTCCGTGGACATGCGGTATATATTACATACGGTACGTGGTCGTTTACCGGGACGGATATACAAAGCGTTCTAGAATCTACATACTTTCCTCATTTATTTATTTTCGAAAAAAAATTAAGAGAAGGTTTTAAGTTGGAGACAATCAAATAGTACACAATTTTTGCGAATACTTTAACGATATAAGTAATTAATTATTAAACTTTGTTTCTCGGCTGATATCAAATAAATTTTAATTTAATAGAATTTTTATTTGAGATTTAATTGTCAAGATATTTAAATTAGGAATGGAGATACCTCTCTGTCTTGGCAATTTGGTCGAAAATTTTATACATGAAAAAAATTCGATATCTCTGCAATACTCTGTACCTATTTACGTATTGTATATGTAGCATGTCAAAACCTGTATGCTCAATCTTTATCATTCAATGACAACAGCTTTTTTTTAATGAACTGTTACCGCATCAATAGAAAAGAAAAAGAATCAAACCACACACACGTTTTTAATAGATATACATATCTCTATATGAGTACATATAACTATGATATATGAATAATTTCTTGTAAAAGAGAATTAATCATTATCATATTATATTCATGAAAAAAAATTTATAAATTTATTTTTATAAAAATTTATAAATAAAATTTCTGAATATTTAAAAATAAATTTAATTAGTTAATCTGTGTGTATATGTTGTGACTAAAGCAATTATATATTTCAATAAATCGACTCGTGGTTTTTTTCAATATTTTTCGAACGCGATTTACAAATCACACCGTGTACAGTGCAGAGGTGATTATGAGCATGTGCACGAAAGCGCATATATGCAACAATTTTCTATATACGCGCTTCTGTGTGTATCGTGTAACGGGTCGGACGAGCGATAACCTGAAACGAACGAGGGCGGACGGCTAAGTCGCAAGGTGCGAATTCAAAACCAAGGTAGAGAGCGTGATGCGATTAATATTGATTATTTACGATGCGTTGCACTCGCGTGTAGAAGCGAAGGGGCTTAATCGCGCGGCGACGACGACCGGGCGAACGGATACGTAAACGTCACATGTACGCGTTTTACGTCCATTAGCCGCGCCTCGAAAACGAACGTGTCAGAAATCTGAAGGGCAGTCGGCACGCCACGCCGCGACGTGCGAATGTCTTTTGATCTTCGCCGCCGTGCGCGCAAAATGCGCATAGACACCGCGTTTTCACGTCGCGCATCCCGCCGAGATGCACTCGTACGCGATCGGATCACGTTAGCGTTTTGCGCCGTGCATTTCTTAATCCGTCAGTACTCTAATCGGAAACACCCACATGTCGAGAATCTGACAAAGCCGTCACTTTTAATGAATAAACGATTATACGAAATATCCATATGCTATAAATGCAAATAAGTTTCAAAAAATTGATACTAATAAAATGTAGGTTATATAATAAAAAATAGGCGTCCTTGTACATTTGTATAAAGGAATTGCAAGCACATATTTATTTCTAAATACATATTTCATGACTCAGAATATAGAAAATATTCTGATACATTTAATAAAACGATAAGTTACAAAATTAGAAAATGTGTGACCATTTTTGCAGTATCAAATATTTTTATTCTTTTACAATAAGATAATTATATATAAAATATAATATATTACATTTATTTAATATATAATAAACTAAATAGTCGGTCTTTCCTGTTCTATCTAATATAAGTTATTCCTACTGCGATATAAACATATTTCTACAGCGAAAAGAATTAATTAATTTGTTTTATAATAATAATAAGAACGAATTACACACATAATTTGTTCTATCATTAGACTGACAAATGATGGCATCATTAAAATCTTTGTCACAGGCATATGCGTGCATTTATCTGGCGATGCAGATTTGAAACAAAATTAAATAAATTTTCAGAGTCGTCCAGGCATGCAATTAATAACTCGCGATCGCCGATTAATATCATTAGACGGCGTAATAGAGCGTTGTATCTTCGTGACTCTTAAAGGCTTTAATGATGCTCGAAGCAGACTCGCCGTAAATTGTAAATCGAGCGTTTCTATTTCGCGTGAACGCGCGTCCCGATCAATTTATTTCGAGGCAATATTGAAAGACTCTTGCAAAAGAGAAAGAGAGAACATCTCATCAGATAGAAACGCTGCAATGAACTCGTCTCACGAGTACATATATACTAATACAAGGAATACTATTCATAAATCGAACAGGCCTAAAGGCAATTCATGGCATCTCTCGGCGTGTACTCACCTCGTAATTTTCATCGGAGAATTCTTTTTTTCGCGTTTACGAATATCGACATTGCATGCGCGTCTAGGCGACTTCGTCGTTTTCAAGAGATACATGAAGCGAAATTGCGAGCCACGTTGGTGAAAATCATTTATTGTAATCTTTGAGGTAATAAACTGTATATAGTTAGTCCTCTTATAACACTCATTTCGGAAATTATACTGTTACAATTTACTTTCAAAAGTATAAAGCTTACGAATATAAAATAAAATATATCTTTTTTAAATAATGTATCTTCGTGTACACAAAAGATAAAAATATATATAAAAAATATATAAGAATCAAAATAAGAAAATACTCTTTTAAAATAAGGATACATATTTATGAGAAAGGTATTTTGAAAAAATAATTATCGGGTAATAAATTCTCACGCAATTGCATTTTAGCTTCTTTCGTATAATAGAACGGTTATCTTTCTCCGCTCGCGAATAACATTAATCTCCCAAGAGTGAAATTCACGTTGAAGTCATGGGCGGGTTGCAGCTATTGTCAAGTGTATATTTCTCCGTCATGGAATTGCGCACGCATGCATGAATCGCGGTGCGCTTTGTCGATTTGAGGATGTCGAGACGCCGGCTCGGCCCTTTCACGAATTCGTTATCGAGGACTTGGTAAGTCGATTTCCATGTCGTTATCTGGGTCTATTAAAGACAGTCGCGTGATTACATGACACCGACCGTTAATATGCTGCATAATTTTTCTCAATCTCGATGTCCCACATTCACGTTTTTCAAGAAAAGAAAAAAAAACATCTTTATATATTCTTATTTTCAACTGCAGTATTTATGATTTACGCAAATAAAATGGTCAAATTTAAAGGAAATAACATTAGAGAGAAATCTATGCCTTTTATTTTTATGTTGAAATATCTGTTATTATACTAGATATTAATCGATGATAAAATTCTAATTAAAATAATTGAAATACTAATTGAAATACTAATAATTCCATACATTAATCGCGATGAAAGAGTTGCGGTAATAACATTATTAAATGTCGAATAACAGAATGTAGAGTTAGATGAAATTTATATAGCGATATGTTTTGCTTCTGTTATTACATTCCCACATTGCATTCTCTCGGAAAGGAGTGCGGCGAGTAATGCACATCGTGCACCATAGTCAGGCATCCGTAAACGGGATGCACTCGCGTTGCACCCGTGTTCCTTGTTTCTCGCGACCGACGTGCCGAACAGGTGGTTGCGATGCAAACCGAGAGAATTTGAAATACGGTCGACCCTGTAGCGGCTTGGAAATTACGCGAGTACGATTCCCATTCGATTTCGTTTTGCCATTAGAGGCACTCGTTGCAATCCGCTGCAGAATTCGAGTGCAATGATTTTTGCCGCGAATAAATCATTTACGAATGGATGTTGTGTTAAAGCGTACTTAAATTTCGTTACATTATACATATAATATTTCACTTGTAAGAGATTTAGTGCCCGTCAACTTTATTGATTTCACCTTATTTGCGAATATCTCTTATGGTACTGAAATTACACTATATTACTTTTAACTGATCTCTCGTAATATTGATGACTTTTGACTCATCTGAGATTTTATAAAATTTTTAACAAATTAAATGATCTAAGACAATATTATTAAACTTTTTTCTTTGCGGATGAAATAAATAAAATTGTTAGACAAAACAGGATTTAGAGAGCGATTATAAAAGATGGAAGAGCGCTATATATGAAGGGATAGGAAAAGATAATGGATGTATAATAGGATTCCACTGAAAACCTGTATTTATATTGGAAGCATAAAGCGAACAGATTTATCCGAGTGCGGTCGCTTCCGGTGATCGATAATTTTCTAAGCTCCTCTTAAATAATCCGCGCCTACTCGTCTATTTCTCGCGGCTATTTGTAGCCACAGCGATGCAACGCGTGTTGCCGCAAGCGAGTCATTGACTCTCGTTTACGTCAAGCGGAACCCGCTGACAGAAGTTTGACAGTGCGCGCGAAACGCTAATTTTTTTCCGGCAATTGTGTACAACTTAAGCATTGCTGGTTTAACATACACTAATGCACGCGTCAGACTTTCTGCCAAAGTCTATTTGCGCGTGAGTCATTATCGCGGTCGCGTCATTATGTCTCGAGAAGACCCACACCCCATTACCAGCATTGTGCCTGCACATCGGCAAGTCATCGTTCAACTGCACTAAATGCAGTATCGAGTTGCAATGCCGATCGTGACGACGACTCGATGACGCTCATTCACGCCATTGCGCGCATCTTGACAGAGATGCGCGCATTGTCTATAATTGCATTTGTCATAGAGTGCGTCGAACTCTTGATGCGGTCGATTATGTTGAGTCTCCTCTCAGAACTGAAATTTTAATTCATGATGTATTTTCAAAGTCCAAATAAAATTCTTTCGAATGATAAAAACATTTATTTTAATCAAGGATAAGGTAATTTTATCCATTTTATTAATCTCTGCTTTCTAGTATAAATATGTATGTATATATATATTTTTATGTATATATTCGTATGTATATATATATATATATATATTATTTTTAATAATACAATATTTTTCAGTTCTAAATATAAAATGTTTCTTGCGCACACTGTCAATATTGGCAAATATGAGAGTACCGAGAATGAACTCAAAGAGACATAAATTTTATCGAGTAACACGAGACGCGGGAACATGAGTATGAATTTCATTAGAGAATAAAAACCATGCTTCTAAGTATTAATCGAAAAGCACCAGACGCGCATGAGGTTCGCTGTGAAGAGAATCAATCGAAATGAAACTAATTTCATTGGAAGAACTTGAAATTGCAAGTTTCCCGTTACGGAATTCCTAGTGGTGCGCGTCAAACGAATCTCGGGGGAATTGCGGTGGCCACTCGGAAATTCCATCTAACGCGGGCAACGAACGAATCACGGCGTCGAGTTGCATCGCGCCAACCGACTGCATGTTTAATGACGCGATGCATCTCCGCGGTGCTCTCCCAGTTCGCTATCAATTCAGATCGCGAACGATCCTCTCGTCGTTTCATTCTACGCTTTGTCGGCGTCGATCGCGGTCCTTCTCGTCGCATAGAATCTATTGTCGCGGAAAGGAACGCGCGTTCATTCGGCATGCGACCGTCGAGATTCGCACGTTACACACGGACGCTGATAGAATACGCATCGCGCGCATCCCCTCCGTCAAGGTCTTCAGGAGAAGAGAGTAGAAACCCTCGTTTTTTATATGTTTTACAATTTTGGCAACGATGAAGAGGAGAAAGAATTATCCAAGGCAGAGATATGCGAGATTTTGCGTTTCCCTTTTAAGATGCAAAACTTTTGGATAATGGAAAATCTTTTTCTCTTTCTAAACACTTTGTTAAAATGCGTATACAATTCTTGATCTGTAAATGATTTATTTCACGTATTAATTCAATCACAATTAAATGAAAGATAAATATAGATACGCAGCATTCGAATATTGAAATATCAGGATATCTCTAGCGCGTAACGTAGCGAACAAAAAGTGAGGTTTAAATTCTATGAGAAACAAGAAACAAATTACACCGACGAGAAGTTGCAATGCGTATCTCCAAATAAGCGCAAACTCGCGTCTATTCGAGAAAACGGGGGAGAGCTCTATATTATTCAATGCCGGGCTCGCGTGCAAACGAGTTTAGAGACCTCCGTGCATTATCAACAGGTCAAGAGCATCAATTTACCACTTTGAGCGATGCGTTTACATTGCGTTAACGCAACGTTCGCTCGTCCGTCCGTTGCGTAGAGGAGGCGTTAACGGCTTTACTTAAGCGCGGAATCACGAGTAGCAGGCGCAAGCCGGCAGGGTACTCCGACTTTCTTTCGACGCTTCGTCGGCTGAAACAGATTTGAGCGGATCTGCTCGCGTCGGGCTAATCGCATCGGCGACGACAAGACTCCCATCAACCGCCGGATATTGACGGGGAGGCTGCCGTCGCGCCGGTTCTCGCTTTTTGCCGCCGTTATTTATAGCGGATTTACATAGCCTCTCCTCAAACTCGTCACGAACTTTTATCACGGAGCCTGTAATTTACA
Source organism: Lasius platythorax (assembly GCA_963971435.1). Lineage (NCBI taxonomy): Eukaryota > Metazoa > Arthropoda > Insecta > Hymenoptera > Formicidae > Lasius > Lasius platythorax. The sequence goes on from OZ020535.1 coordinate 5,550,308, forward strand.
GCGCGCGCGATCGACGAGCAGGCCCGTTTTAGCTTTAATACCTTCACGTCCCCGTCCCGATATCTTCGATGGCGATCCCGATTGAACCCGAGACGATCGGTAGCAGCACGAGAGATCAATTTTAATTCAATTTAAAAATTATTATTAATGGCCTCGTGAATGAGGTGCCGCTTTTCATGGCGACTTTTTGCATCTTCAACGACGTTATTATATTTTAAATTCATAAAAATTTTATTAAATTAAGTTAATAACAGTTAAAAAGAAGAATATTAAGAAGTTAATCGAAAGTTGAGTTTAGTTTAAGGGTTAGCTTTATTAACTGATGCAGTTAATGTTGCAATTAGACAATAATTTACAATGTGGAAAGTAGTGTAAGCTTATAATATTGCAGATTTATTAATGAATTTTTATAACATTTATTAAATTTATTTAAATATATATATATACACGTATATATAGTAAATATATATATACATTTTAATTTTTTTCTATAATAAAATTTTAACATGTAAAAGTGTCCAAAATTTTTTCAGTTCAAAACGCTTAAAATGGTTTGATTATTCTTATTTAAAAGCCATTTAGTTAATCAAATATAATACGAGTCTCGGACTTTGTAAAAAATTTTTGTTGCATTCTGTAAACATAACCAGCCAAACATCGGCAATCTAATTAACATAAAATGTCATATAACAGTATAATCGTGGCGAGTAGAGTCACGTCCTGTCGCGCACGTGTACTGGCGACGTTATACTCGAGCGTGCAGCGATAACGCCGTTTTCTCACCTACTCCGATGTGCCGGCGACAAATGTAAATCGTATAAACCTCGCGTAACATTTATAAACTTCTCTCTCGGCTGTACAGGCAGGGCGTACAACGCGGCTATTGTGCTGCATCGGGCGGGCGGCTCGGGGACGCCGGCGTCGTAAGATAATTTCGAAAAAAATGGGTTACACGGCTCTTATCTGCCCCGACGGGCTTTATGACGGCCCGACGAACGGCGTCGCCGACTTTGTTGTCGCACCAGAGTCGGATCTAACATGCAAAGTTGTCGGAAAAGTCGTGGTCCTGATAAGTATTCCTCTCTAAAGTTAGTTCAAAAATAAAAGTCTAATATTACGATACGAGCATAGCCAGACAGTCAAAATTTTTATATTATCGTTTGTTGCAGATTTATTTCTTGTTATTGGAAATACATTTGTTTTGCTATGAATCGGAATTTGATTGAAACCTAACAACCGCATCGGTTCAGAAAATGAGTACGAATGAGTTATAAATTAAATTCAATAAAAAAAGAGTTTAAAAATCTTGATTTTTTTAAATTATGATAAATATTTCACATTGGAGTCAATCTTGCAGTGCACATGCAAAAATAAATATCAATAATAATAACAAATACATAACGAAAGAAAATGAAATAATTTATAAGTAATATAAGATATGAGATATATCATCAAACGATGGAAGAACTCGGAGTGCGCGCATGTTAGATAAAGCTCGGGGAAATCTCGAAATATCATTCATGATTGGTTGCAACAGGGTCACCGAGTCGCTCAATCTTGGTAGAAATTGCAAAATGATTTCTCGGATTCGCGAATGCATTGATTGCGTTTGACGTCATAATTCGGCACGCGATAACTTACAATTAGAAAGAAACTTTAATGTTTTAAGAATTAGTTTTTCAAGAGAATTGGTTCAACTTCTTAAATCTGCATTAAAGTACTTATCTTTTATTTTGCAATTTCTGGTCTGTTGTACAACATATTTGAAATTTTTTTATCCTAGCAAGGAATAACATTGTCAATGATAACATAAATAGATCGATTGAATAATTTGCAAATATATTTGATACTCGTTTCATTCGCATTTCATTAGCGAATGTATGTGATTTCATAAGCATTATCGATTATGTTTCACGTATCTTAATTAGACACGTCAGTGTTATAACATAGGCCATCGAAGGGATATATGATATCGAACGTGTCTCTATTTCTATTTGTGATTCTGCATAACGCACCAGAATAAATGTGGATTGTTGTGTGGTATCTTTTTATTTTTTGTATATAAAAATATATATTGACTTTTGTATTTTTTTTTAAATAATAAATTTCTATTTTTTTTTATTTTTTTTTTTTTAAATATATTTTTTGCTTATATTATCCGATAATATAATACAGTTGACTTTATAGATAAAAATAAACATCGATAATAATTTAAAATTAAGAAAGATATTTTTTACTTTTGCCAAAAAAAAAAAAAAAAATACATCGATGAGTATAAAAATAAATATATATAATAATATATATAATAATTTATATTCTCATATCTTATATACTGAATTATTTTATTCATTATGTCTTTTCCATTAATATCGATATTGATTTTTGTACGCGAATTTTAAGATTGAATCGAGATTGACTCCGACGTAAAATATCCATCATTGTCAAGACAAATTTAATTTTTTAAACGTTTACTGCGTTCCATCAATTTCATTTATGAATTCACGATTTCATCATTCATCCGGTGAAAGATATCTTCGCACGCGTGTCCTGAACGGATGTGGTTGTTACCGCGCTGTTTCAGCAGTTGCAAAATCGCAACATATTACTATGTTCCCCATGGAATCACACATTACGACGTGACTATAAACCGTCCCGTGCGTGACATACCGCAACTTGACTAGGAAAACCAGCGATTTCCGGCATAGCGTTATATGCGCGCGTCTATTTCGAGACGTTTGTAATAACAACGCGAGGATGACGCGCTAAAATGACCTTCCTGCGGTAACATTATTCGAAGGGAAATCGCGCGAAACTTGGTGCAGTTTTGTATCGCACTGTAACTAATTTTTAAAAAAATTTACTCTAGTCGTTTTTTTTTCCGATTGGCATGCATTAAGAGCACGCGGATCTGGCCATCGTGTCAAGGGACGAACCTTACATAGTTACGCTCGTTACACTCGTCACTGTCGGTCCACACGTGTTAAATTAATCACGGCGGCGGACATTCTTCTGCGTTTCTCGCTAGAGGAAGCTTTAATCCGTTCTGCGAATTGGCAGGAATTAATTTGCGCGCCCGCGCGATTCGCCGCCGCATGCGGAAACGGTTTCGTCTCGCTTCAAACGCCTAATTGATGGTTCTGTTTCGACGCTGCGCCGTATAATAACCGGCGCCGGGCTACATGTGTGTAACATATCGCTGCAATCTCTGCGACGACGTCGCTCGTGGGAACACAGTGCTTGATACCTTGTCGATAACATACGTCACGGGATGTACGGGGGAAACATTTCCGTTATACGAAACTGACAAAAGCAGCCCTTGAACGCGCAAGAGAGTGTATCACTTCTAATATCAATATGCATCGCGAAATTTAGTTGATTCGATAAATTGTGCAGTTCTTATTGAATTCTTTTGCCGTGTGTATTTCTCTCAGTGAAAACTAAATATATTTAACTCTCAGTATTCGTAAAAAAAAGTCGCGCATTAATAAAAAATAACTAATGCAATTGCATACCTACAATAATTGTATATAATGTATATTATGTAAATAATGTCTTTTTTCTTTTATTTCATATTGTGTATGCATAATAATTTTAAATCACTTGCTGAAAATTGAGTTAAATGCCCGAGGTTACGAAGGCAATACTCTGCATTGCTCGAAATGAAATGTTGATCGTTTCAACCTAAGTTTTCCCAACGCGTTATAGCGATCATTGATCTCATACTTGCGGCTTTATTAAAGCGGATGATGATCGCCATAAATCTCGGAAGCAACGGGATTCATCGCAGAAGCTCGCGACGCCCAATCTCGCGCATAGGCTTCGTAATTAGCCGGATTTAACGTTTGTCAACGAATATTATTAAGCACTCGTTTGCGATGTACTTTACGACACGGGGCGTAGCCTCGTTATTAATCACATTGTTTCGGTCGGTCGTTAAATGGACAGCTTAATGGCTCGGGCCCGGTCATCGGTCAACGGTGCGTGTGACGAAAGTGCAAACGCAGTAACCCACGAGTGCTTGCTGCCATTGAGTATTGCGCTCAAATTAAAAATAAATCCATTCGGTAATTGTCAGATATCGTGTGTTCCAAATTTTGTCAAATAAGTTTAATTTAAACTACGCTTTTTCAAAATTTAAATATTATTTAGATACATGATACATTACACTCATTTTTTCAAATTTTTCAATATCAATATTTTTAGTTTTATCTTATTTTTTATTTTCTAAATTTATTATTTAATTAAAATTTTATTTACATTTTTCTCGTCCTGTAATGACAAAAATCTTAGCTGGCTGTGTTACTTATTTTCACCTTATTGCTGACCTATTATATATGTACATACATATATGTATGTATATATTTATATATTCAACTTTCGCAAAAAGGAAACGTTACTCAAGTCTCGTTCTCCATCCTACAGTCCGCGATTAAGACCGCGATTAAGACACGGACCTTATGGATCGTTGGTTGTTGCCCGAAATGCCGTCAGTTTATCAGCCATGTAATTGCCGCAAAAAAGAATTGCATACCACGGCAGTCGCGAAAGAGAGAGAAAGAGAGAGTAGCCGCGAGTGAGATGCGAGGACGTTTGGGACGCGTCTCAGGGATGGACGCGGATGGATGCATTCGGATGCATTCGGATAAGGAGATACGGTGCACGCGCGTGGTCTCCCGTCGTCGATGCACCGGAAGGCACGGGAACGCACGCGGTATTCCATTTATTTTTCAGTGAGCTCTGTCGAGAGATACGTCGGTTGCCGCTACCGCCGCCGGTGCCATCTCGTCATTTCATCTTTTATCGTGCCTCTCTCTCTCTCTCTCTCTCTCTCTTTCTTTTCGCTTCCCTCTTTCTGCCCCCTTTTTCTGCCGAAACCTATAATTATTCTTGCGAATTGCAACGTGGACGAAGACGCGAAACTGATCCGTCGCACGCGGACCTTGAGATCGTTAGCGTTTCCAGGCTCTTTTCTGGGACGATCTTGACCCGCTGGAACGCGCGCGTTGCCCTTCGTAATTTATCGCGCTGAAACGTGTATTACAACGCCACGGCGAGCACTTGGAGCCGCACACATTTAGCGTTAAATGGGATTATCTGATTCTGGTGGCGCACACGTTGATGTTGAACGCGATCTTTGTATTAGGCGAATAACACTTGGAATCAGACGGCTGCACTTAGCGCTAAATGTGCGGTATGGATACGGTCTTGTCAATGCCATCACGCGTGAATTATATATGTATACCGATATTTAGATCATAAATATGCTAAAGAAAAGAATGTGTTATACATTCTTTTCTTATTTTTAAATTAATTTTTATACTTATTAAAAGATATTTGCAATTTAAAGAGAAAATTATTTTACTACAATATTATTACAATATTAAATTAATATTGTATAATATTAATTATATTTGCAAATTGACAAAGAGAAATTATAACAACATAATGTAATCAATCAATTTCTAAAATAGCGTTTATAAATATAGCTTTTATATAAGCATAAATTATAAATAAGTCCATAATTTATGCATGAGATTATTTATGCATGTAGTATAATCTTGTCGTACGAGATATATAATTTACTGTTTCTAATGTGCGAGCACACACACACACACACACACGCACACACACACACACGCACACACACACACAATCAGAACACATTAATGCAGTAACATTGGTGTAGGGACGCGCCTTGAGCGGCGCGCTGTTATTATTTATTTACACATGGCGAGCATGTTTGTACGGTTTTACGACGATTGGATGACGATTTTAATAGAGCCGTGCATAAGCAAAATGCGCGAAGAATGGCCTTTAAGAAAAACTTACGCGCGAGAGCGCCTCATAAAAATTACGCAGAGCGCGTATCGCGTTGCTGCTCGCCGTTTATGCCAACCGTCTATATATTCGCCGCTTTTTGAAATTTACGACGGCTGTGTGGCTGTTTCTCTCTCCTGTTTAATAAAACCTTCTTGCGCTAGAATGGAGCGCGTATTACGCGCGATGCGGCGAGAAAGAAAGAGAGAAAGAGAGAGAAAAACAGACAAAGAGAACAAGCCGCGTGGCCTCGCTGCAATTATATAAGGTCAAAGAGCAGACTCCGAAAGCGCTCTGTTTCCATGAAAAATCGCGCAAAAACCTTTTAGGGTGAAGGGATTGAACGCTTCATGCGAAATTCACCGCGACAGCCCGTAGCGTTATTATCGCGATTATTATTTTATAGATTTATCCGAGCAAAGTTTCGCACAATGATTAATACATTCATCCAAACTATTGTTGTACAAATTGGCATAATTTATGGGAACTTGTATCAATGCGTTTGCGATCATAAATAATTCCGCGAAATTAGAAAATAAATGTACATCTTCTTATATCGTGATTTATTTTCAATATGTAATATTGTCATGTAATATTGTCTTTTTCCAAGGCAAATCTTGAAAGATAAATAAAATTCAAATTTATTACAAATGTCAAAGTTTTGATATATTTTGGTTACATATATATTTAAAAATCTAGATACATAATAATATCTAAAAATTTTATATTGAAAATTCTAAGGGTATAAAATTTTGTATATTTTCTACACGTTTCTGTTCATTTATATAATACATCTGTATATTCCTCAATTTCTCCAACAAATTGTCTCAAATCGTCTCGTTTAAGATTCCGATGATCCATAGATTCAGGCTCTTCGAAAATGAATTCAAACGCGGTCCTTCTTTCACGCGACATAATAACCGAAATGAAATCCCTCGGAGATTTATCGGCAATCCGATACGTATAGCCAGACGTGTGGATCTTCTTGCCACCCGGCAAGATCGCGCCGACTACTTAGCAGTAAATATCACCGCGCGCCCACGCGCTGCACCATACGATGCAATAAAGTGCAGCATACGACAGGGAATCCGCAAAAACTTATCGTGCCTGCCAGAAACATCCCAATCGAATTAATAGACAATTTAAGAAGCCGCTAAATTCACCATTATTCTCCGAATTTTTACAATTCTTAAATAAATTTAGACGATGTTAGAAGAAAAAATTTTTATAAGTGAAAAAATTATGCATTTAAAGTTTATATCATTATAAAAAATAGTGAGACAATTTCACACACAATTCCAATAACTAGTGGAGTTCTTTTTAAATATTCTATAAAAACAAGTAGAAATTTTAAATACGTATTTTCTAGTACAATAACGTATGCTTTTTTTTATCTCATTTGCTGAACGAATGCAGCGAAGCCAGTCGCAGCAAATCGTCGTATTAGTCAGACTCTAACTTGGGCGTCTTTAATATGTTAGGCAATTCTAGCGATCGTTTTCGTGCATTAGCGTTACATGGAGAACATCACGCGTCTCCTCCCACCATTTACGCATGTGCGTGTACATGCGCAATTGCACAAATAAGCCGAGTGCCGCTCACACACGGCTTGTACTTGCGTAGTACATAGTCATACATTCCCGGTCGTTGTACCGGGATCGCGAGATATCGAGCGAGCACACTAGCTATCGCTTAAGATTTGTTGCGTATCTTTGTCTTTTTAAGGTCTCTTCACACAATCGGCAATTTATATCCATAATATTATAATTAATTTTCTCAAATAACATTATCAAATATGTATATTATTTATTATTGATCACGCACAAGTAGAATAATAGATAAAGAGATTTTTATACATATATGATTAGCAGTTATTATCAGTATTTTGAATTAGCGTTTTTATATTGTCTGTAGTAATTGATCGTATATTGCCTGATTATATGAACGCTCCTTTACGTCGAGATTTACATCGTACATTGCACTCAGTTAGTGCAGCGCCGATGTTGCATCGATGCAAGCGATAGTGATGACTAGCAATTTCGCACCTTTCAGGAAAGATAATCGCGATTGCTGCAGGATAAGAATCGAATGTTTAATTTGGACAACGCTATAAAAAAAGTTTTTATTAAAATGGAATATTTACATTACGACATTTCGGGTGTAAGAAATCGTACGAAACAAATAAAATTCAAAATCGGAAACACTTAACACTAAACGTGGAATATGAATACGGATTTCCAAATTTTATAATACTTGAAACTTTCAATATGCCAAGTATACAGTAATAATTTTTTTCTGATATTAAATTCGTAAATTCTTAAATAATCGAATAATTAGATACTCCGAACATTTATCTTAAAACTCTCTGACTTTCTTGTAGCAATAATTTCTCCAGAATTTCTGAATATCCTGACAATTTTGTTAATATCTTGATACTCGTTATCCCGATTTACGCATTTAATTGATGGATTAATTACACACGCGTACGCGCGCGCAATCACGAGCCGCGTATAGTTTTCACGCTGCTCGCGCTTCCTGACGTATTATCTCGTAGGTACATCGGCATCTTCATACGTGACATCACACTCAACGGCGCGTGTAGATCCGGAGTTCATAAAGACGTGAGACGTGGAAATTTACGGCCGTTAAACGCGGTGCCGAGCTTGTCCATCTTCCTCGACAAAATATTCATGTAATCGCCATTTATGCGCGAGCGGGCGCGTTTGACTTTTCCATCTGACATTTAATCGCGCAATTATATCGCATCTTGCGGTTAAATTCTTTCGAAGCAGCAGATGAGATGTCTCCTGCCGAAATTTTCTGAAGGGCAATGCCCTTCCGATATCTCGCACATTTCGCAGTTTAAAAAATTTCTTCCATATTTATTACATGCTAATTTCATATTAAATATAATCCCTTTATATACACACTTATAGACATGAAATAATCTTATGTTCAGAAATAATAGATTTACATAATTTTATTTTTCTGAAGAAAGTTTATCTCAAATTTTTTCTTTCTGCCTTTATACGCGCACATCGACGGTGAAAAAAAAATCGTTAACACAAGCATTAACTTTTTCTGATTTCAACATAACTATAAAAGCCCGCACGGGCGAGTGATCTCCCATTCTGCGTATCCTAGAATAAGAAATCGTATTTCTCCAATGTTGACATTACGGAAGGGTCGCGCGTTTATATTAAGGGCAATCGACTCGCGAACAGATTTAATTATTACGCAGGAAACAATTAATCGTGGCCGGAAATTATTATAGGTACGCACCGACGCTTACGACGTAAGACGACGACATCTCGGCCCCCGTCCCTATGCTTGCTATGCCGCTCTCGTATGGAATCCTCCTGTGGTCGGATCGAACACACGACACACGTATCCCTCCATTGTACAAGCCATTGTTTCCGTCGGTGGCACAGTCGCGTTTAACGAACCGCGAGGCACGTATATATCGGTAAGCTCACGTGTACCGTTTGTTCCTGTCCGCCGCAACGACGGAAGCGTGGTCCTTATCTCGCGACTCCCTTCGATTTCGATCTCGCGACATTTACCGAGAAACTACGTATGCCAGCCTCATTTTCGAATCTATCGTATTTTCAATCACGCGGTTTTACTATTGTTTATTCTACGTAATAATCTATTACGTTGACTGCACTGATATCGGATTTGGCAGATCTCAATTGTGCGGAATTTTTATAAAGCGAATCAGTTTTCTTTTAGAAAAAACTTTGCTTCGATTCCCTGGAAATGTTTCCAAGATTCTTGAAGTTACGGTAAATTTGACAAACTGTAAATAACTAGAAAATTCGGATAATGCACGGATCTTGAAGATTATTCTTCTTTACTCTCTGTTTTTCTGCTTTGTTTTTCACGAGCTGAATAAAATACGAATATAATTGCCCCCGTCTGCTTGTTAAGAAAAAAATTTAATTCCCGATTCATTCAAAAAAGGACAATGCACGGTATTTGAGAAATATGCGCACCAACGAACTGCACATTCAGTACTAACTTCTCTATCTCGTAAATCGTATTTTTCTCTTTTGGCGAACATGTCTATTTCATTCGAAGAGAGAAGGATGCTGCAGATAAAACTCGATTTTTCTTCGAAAAGAATTTCCATGGATTTAACTCGGGGACTTATATCAGTTGGAGTATTTTTCTGAAGCGCAGACGACTTCTATTTTTATCGCTTCCAGGGATCCATGCTTGCTCTCGTTATCTGAAGAGTTTTCTAACTAATTAGCTATTAGCGAAGTGCGAGCGTATCTGACCGTGACCACTGTCATCGGCAATTAATTTCTAACTAAAATCGTACCATTAATACAAAGTTACGCAACTTCTTCAAGTTTTGTGCCCATAAACTGTGAATTTTATTTTAGATTCATACAGACTTGCTGTAAAAGTTTATTGGTCCGTAAACCCTGTTTTGATGGGAGACTATATCGCCACAACTTTTTAATTTTAAGCATTAATTCTTGAAACTTTAAATTTACATTGAATCTAACATTTCTCACAAAAAAGTTATAAATAAAAAATATTATATATAAATAAATCAATATATATATACATATATATATATATAGTATGTATTCATATCTTTTTCAGGAAACTGACATTGCAAGTAAAAAAATACTGCATAGCCATTTTTGTAAATTATTTATATAAAGCTAAGAAACATTGACAATTTTTATGAATTAGAGGGTTAAATTTTTTTAAATACTTTAATTATACCAAGAATCAAACATTGTAAACAGCTTTAATAATTCATCATGACATATATAAGTCGTCAAAAAAGAACTCACTTTTTTCTAGAAATGCATTCTGCATTTTTCGCTATTCAATAGCAGCAGAATTTTTTCCGGTATTGATTTTGTAATGTAGATATCTTTAAGCCAGACGCATGCAGCAGCATTGTAACAGCGTGCCATTGTTAAACTTATTCAATGTGAAACGTTTCTTTGCGAACGCGCTTGCGGCGGCCGCGTTTCCATTTTCCTCGCGATATTACTCGCGGCGAGTTATCGAGCGCGCGTCGAAGCGATTTTCCGCTTCGAAACGGCGCCGCGAGCTTGGGACTTTTGTTCCCGCAAAGAGCGCAAAGAGATCGGCGCCCGTAAATCGCGATCCCTCGCTTTTAAAACGGCGCGCGTTTGCCGACTAAACGCACGCGTTTTCTTCTCTCGTCGGCCGTTATTGACACGATGGACAACACCGGCTTTGTACACACTAGGCCGTTCGTGTACTCTTACGGATTTGTTTGCCCACGGCACACAGCCGCGGCCTAATGCAATCTCCTTCTCCTCTTCGACGAGGTGGCTCGTCTGCACTCTCGATTCCGGACGTCGGTGATTCGCATAGACGAGAAAATACAAGTGCAACGGTCGATGAATCGTCCTGACGCTTCCTGACCTTTTCTCCTTGATTTTGCATATGCGAGAATAACTTCTGTGTATAAAAAAAATCTCGGAACAATCGGTTTCTTTATATTTTTTATTAGTATAAAACATATTATTTTCTTTTCGCTAATAAATATTGCGAATATGGTGCAGCTGCATGAAATGATAAATTAATACTCTATATAAATACTTAATTATTTTCAGCATCTATAATTTTGATTAATTAACATTATTAGATTAATTTTTATTAATTCATATTTATCAGAAAATAGTCAAAAAATAAAAAATAAAAAAACTATTATTCTCTTGATATTCGAAATTATTATTCTCAGAAAAAATTACTGAATTTCACAAATGTTCGACATCATCATTCGTGGGGTTAAATGCAACCACCCCGATGCACAAGGATGCGCATGAGTCGTGCATCATAACTCGCGCACGCATATATGCACGTTCCGCCAACGGAACGAAGAACCTTGAAGGTGACTGCGAGACATGGACCGGTTCTTAGTAATTAACGTATGCAACGTTAATTTTACGGAATTATAATTTCACGTCACGCGGTGCGGATCCGAGCGCGATACGTAGAACGAGTGCAGAGGAGGCAAAGAAGCAAGAGAGGAGAAAAGTTGGGAAGGTCGGTCGTATCTTTCTCGGCTACTGCGAATCCGCGGAAGGTTAATCCCTCGATCAGATCATGCTGCGCCTTTCTCGCATCTGCTCTACAGGAGATTAATCGCGATGATTGCGACGATTATCGCAGACTTTAATTGTCATTGTCAGCGCAGTGAGTTATAATGGCAAACTGTTGGTGGATGCCTTTTTTAATTGTAGTGTTTACTATTATTGATATTGCATATCTTGATTTTTTATTGTTAGGACATTGATGTCTAAAGTTTATCCAATTATTAAATCTCTGTAAATGTAAATCAGAAAATTCCGACTAATTTCGAAAATTCTCTTATAGACTTTTAAATATATATTAATTTAAAGATAAAATTTTAAATTTAATATATCTTCTTCAAATCAGCGGACTAAAAACCTTAAATCTTTGAAACTTGTTGCAACTTTATAGTTTAAAACTTTAAATTTTTATATATTTCTCTCTCTCTCTCTCTCTCTCTCTCTCTCGTTTTCCTGCTTTAGAAACATGGAAAACTTTTTTCCTTTAAAAATTGCAAGTATTTTGCTTAAAAACTTTAAAGTATAATATATAATTATAACATCTTTTTAGGAATTATCGTAATACAAGTTATCAAAAGTTAATTAAAATTTCAAATTAAAGAATAAATTTTGTATGTATAACGTAAATATAGAAAAATAAATTAATATTGTACTATGTGTTACAATTACCAGTGAATGTAGACAGCTTTCTACTGAACGCTGATTCGAAACATGAAAGATTTGTAAGACAAGACCCCCAAAATTTTGTGATGTGCGTCTTTGTGCGACATGTGTATGCGGCATGGATTTAATTATCTTTGGAGAAGCATATACAGTATATCGACTGTTTTATGATGAAATGTCGCGTCGCATATTTCTGAAATTAAAAACAGCGTCACGAGCTTTCCCTTGGAAAATGCCAACCATTTTTTCATGGCTTTGCCTTTGAAGTATTAACTGGTAGATCGGAGATCCGCGCTTTATTACAAGCCATGTAATAAAAAAAGGCTCCTGTCACGCATTTCTCTGGAATTTATTTGCATTGGAGCAATTTATTATTAGTAATTAATATACATAATAATTAAAATATATTTGCAATTATCTATAATATCAAATATGTATCTATATATTTTACACAGTTTTATTCAAATTATTATTTGCATTAAAAATACTCTGGTAATTGTATTTTGATATGAATATAATTGCATTATCAATAGTAAATATATAAAATTTTATTATTTCACAATTCTTTGTAGTAGAATTATACAGTTTATATACTAGACCTTTTGTGAAGATATTATTATTCGCGTATAGCGTGAGAATCGCGGTTTTGCCAATGTGTCATTTTTTTCGTGTAGCTTTTAATTTCCCCAAACTCAATTTTAATTACGAATTCTTTTGTACGAGAGATGTGTTAATATTTTATTTAATCTATATTTATTGTATTTTTAATTAAAATGTCCGTTATCTCGTACTGTACGAATAATTTAACGCGGAAATATAATCGCGACGGCGTCGTGCGGCAAGTCATTAAAAGGAACGCTGCTGCCGTCGATCATTATCGATTCACAGCAGCCCCTTTCTTGCTCACTAATCAGCCACGAGTCCCGTGTCGAGAAATAATAGAATGTAAGACTTCGACCGTCTCGCTGTTGTCGTGCGCAATCGGATGATCTATGCGTGACTGCCTCCAGCACGGAGGAATCTTAATTCGATGGATCCTAATATTAATAAGTCGCCGGGATGACTCCGACGATCCCAAGAGTTCGCGGTGACGATGCCCGTGAATTGCGCGTGAATAATGCACGATGATGCAACGTATACGGCAATGACCTGCGCGACGAGAGCAATTTTTAATAATTCAATTCTAGAAGAGTAAATAATTCAAGTGCGAGAGGAACACTTTAGTATTATTAATTATTAATGGTTTTAACCCTTTCGATAGGATAATATATTGATTGGTGCACTGCGATATGATTGTGGTAATATTCTTTTTAATATTTATTGGAGAATTCGTAATTCTTTTATAAATCTTTCCGTTTCGTGAAAAAATAATATTTACAAGATATTCAAAATAATAAATATTTATCCACGAAAGAATTGATCTTAGAACTCAATGCAACATTAATAATCGAACAATGCAAAATAGCATAATTTTTCTATATATTAAGAATATTAAATTTTTAGAATTAAAATTTTTAGAAGAAAGAGTTGAAATTAAATAAGATATTTAAATTCGATTTTAGCGTTAAATATTTAAGAAATAATAAATTTTTAAAAAAGATTATACAAAAATATTTGCAATAACATATATATTATTAAAACTATGACAAAGTACATATAACATAATATTAAAAATAAGATTGTACGAAGTACATTATATTGATTAGAAAAATACGAGAGATTCTGGGGAAAAATTATCTCATAAAATATCATATTATCATGATAAAAACATAATGAAATGTATTCGCTTATCCAATACAACATTTTAATGGACACTTCAAAACGGCCAGCTTAACATGCTGTTTCGAAACTCACAATTAATTCCACGAGTAATTGATGTACGAATCCGAAACTTCTCTCACGCAAGGGTATTTTATTTTAGTCCTTTACTTTACTTCTTGGAAACAGTACATGCAACATGTTCGTCGCACACGGCAAAGCCATTTATGCAAATTTTTATCGTACTAATTAATATTATAATAAAATATTTAATATTATAACACAACACTTTTGTTATTATAAATTACATAATTACAACATGATAGTATATTGTAATATAACGCAATTTATTTTCTGCATTATGAAAGTTGGCCAACGTGTGTTGTTTTGAGGTGCGCAATTAATTTTGCGCAAAATTGACGTACAAATATATAATTCCTTCTTATTTTTGTTTGGTATTTTTATGTTCGCCAAAAGAGAAAGAAGCGAAATATATATTTCGCATATGCGTTTCAAAGGAATTCACGTAAAGTTTCTTTGTATTTATGGTATCCGTAAATGTGGTAAAAATACGTGAGTGTATATGGCATTCGTGTATTCACGTGCGCGGATATTAATAGAAGCGTGGGAGGATGCGAGAACACGCGCCGAATAACGAACGATTCGCGACACCTCTTTTATCTGACAGCGTGCATGAATGCATCTCGAGTACGGTGACATGGGCAAAATCATTTTTATCTATTAAACTTTTCAACTGTTATGTTTACGATGTTATGACATGTTATTGAGACTTTTCAAGAATCCATCAAAATGTTTGAAGCTTGACATTGGAATTAATTCTAAAAATCATGAAAAAAAATCAAGAAAAATTACAATTGAAATTAATTAAAATTTAATCAAATATATGCGAAAAAAATAACGTAATATTCAACTATATTAACTTTCGGTGAATATATATCTGACGGTTAAAATTTTTATCGCTGATTTTAATATAATCTTATAAAAATTTGCTATTGATATTTAAATTAATTGTTTCTAGGCGAATATGTATAAAATAACTATAATAGAAACAAAATTTTAATATGTTTTTTGTGAAGCTTTAGAACAACTTTGAATCTCCTGCGTGTAGATTCTAAGTTTTTGCTAAATCCTGACTGTACAGGAAATCGTGAGTCACTCGAATGACTTGGACTCCTCCGAAGGATCTGTTCTGACTTCTTCGCGATCTTTTCGATCCTTTCAATCCTTTCGACCTCTTGACATTCGCGCGCGCGTTCGCCGAGCAGCTTAACATTTTTTACCTTATCAACAAGCGTCTTGGCCTTCTGACATTTGCGATCAATTCTTCGATAGGATCGTATAATCCCTTGGCGCGTAAAAATCGAATGTTGCGTTTGTGTGAAGCGATTGACTTCTGTAGTAGTAACTTCACATGCCGATATTATTTTAGATAAATAAATCGTAAATATATCGATAGTAGATGGTTTTGGAATTTTATTATAATTTTATATTTTTTTCATCTTTTTAATATATCTGTTTATAATTATTTCACTCGTGTAAAAGAAAATAATTATTGGAATATATAGATTTGTATTAACTATTTTATTTGGAAAAGCATCTAATAATTATATATAATACATTTTGTAAATATACACAGATTGTCTGTTGTGAATATTCTTCTTTATAAATTAATATTCTTCTCTCTTCTTACGTTTTTACTTATGATTTTTATAATTATAATTTCTTAATATTTTGCGCCTACAATTTATATTAAATTTAAATTTTATTGTTTTACCAAATTTGGTGATTAAATGGCAATTAATTTACGATTGTGGTTACTACTCGTGTAATAATCGAGTAATTTACGAAGAAATTTTAATCAGATCGGTCTACGACGACACGGAGCGTTCTCATCTATTTTATCACTGATTCTGTCCACACGCTTGCGCATATCCGGCCCCCAAAAACTGACCCAGATCACGCGTGTGGTCACACGTCGATCCTAAGCTTGGGTATATCCTTTCGTCCCTCGCTCCGACGGTCGTCAGATGGACATCCCGCCTTCCATTTCCACCTTGATCTCCCCGTCTATCTCCTGAGCCAGCTAACCGCCCGTCTCGACTTGACTTCGATGTATTGAGTTTCATGCGGAGATACACGTACGCGCAGTCGTGCGTGCAGCTAACAAGACGCTCTTCGGCGTAGATGGCCCGTCTTCATGTAGGGTGGTATATCGCCCGCGGGTGATTCGCGCTAATTTTACATCCCGCCGAGCCCCGCCACCGCAACCGGCCGGCCGGTTTTCCAAACGTTTTTGCCACCATGTATATACTATAGCGGTCTCCTCATCTATTTTCGCGAGATGTATGTCTAAACTCATATCTACAAAGTCGTACGATGCCCCGCGAACGTAGTAGATAGGTCCTCGGGGAAGCATTGCTCACTTACGAGAAAATCGATTCAGCGAATTGCTTCACTTCTGATAAGCCAAGCTGGAACGTAAAACTTTGTTATAAATTAGATCGATGGTCTGAGAAACAGATATGTCAGAGTTTAGTCATTTTTATCTTATATAGTTGTTATTCTTAATTTACTTTATTTTTTTTTTCCAATAAATCTATAAAAATCTATCAATTAAAATCTGAAATCTTAATCTTACTTTATCGTGACTCTATGGAATCGTTTATTCGCAAATTTTCACACATTTTTCGCACAATATTTGAATCTTTTATTTCATCTTTTAATTAATTTTAATTATTTTATCTTTTAATTTATTTTTACTTAATTACTAATAAACTTTCCCGTCATGCTACGAGTTTAATCGACAATTATCCTTTTATCTCGGTATCCGCGTTCTCCGAATATCTGGATAATAGCGGGTCTACTCATTGATGTCGGCCGATTGTCGGTCGAACGAGGCCGTTACATCATTTAAGTGGCTGGCCGTTGTTAGTCTAACACTCGCGTGGTGAATTGATCTGAAAATACGAGTGAAAAGAACAATGCTCGCCTAGATAGACGATGATTGCCTTGAAACAGTTAACACAGATAACAAACGTTAAAACCGGGTCACTAGACACCTTTGGCAGACGTCACGAATTGTGTCGATCGGCGCATCGTGCACGTTCGATAATGAGCGAAGTAACGACCAGTTAGCGACCCGTGTTACTCTGATTGCGATATCACATTACAGCGTGGCGGCGTAAATTTAAACAGATGCGTCGCAACAAATGTGGAGCCGGCGATATTGTCTTTATTGTGCGATTGAAAGGCCTTGAATGATTTATGTGCTCCACCACACGATTGCTTCTAACAGTGCTCTCTTTGCATATCTGATTACTTAAAAGTTTATAATTCTGTATTAATTCGCAATAATAAAAAAATAATTTTATTTTACGGTGAATTTACATCCGCGCAAACTCGCGCAAGCCATTTTCAGTTTAATTGTTGCCTTAGCTGTTTCTCTTTCTATTTTGTTGAGAGTATGCAATTGGAAAGAAAACGACACAAAATATTGTGCGAACGTAAAACTTTAATAATAAAAATATTCCATGCTGGATACGCAGTATCAATACTTTGATCGTATCGAGATATCGTAAGCATTTCGCACAGGCGCCGTTCGCATGCGGAAGGCACCTTCGGGCGAGGTTCTCGAACGGTATAACGAGGTTCCCCAGGCCGACGATCGGCGGCCCTTCGTAAATGGAAGATAAACACCGAAGTAAAGAAAGATTACTGCGACGACGACAATAACAACAGCAGCAATACGGAGCCGTTTCGGTTATCGGAAATTGGCGCTGACCGCCTCCCGGTAACTGCACCGGTAAGGCACGTATCTCGCATCGGATGCACCTGCGTGCGATATCTGCAACGTGTGTACGCGTAAAGTTTGATTTACAGTTTGGCGATATTTCATCAGTGACGTTAGAAATATCCCATGCAGGCCGATTGACGCTCTAATCTCTCTTACATTTTCTTAGAAATTTATCACAAAAGCTAACGTTGCAGTTTCGTCAGAATTCTAAAAGGGCATTTATGTAATTTTTTTTACAATTTGTTGCAAATGTTGCACATGTTACAAAACAGCATAAGTAATATTGATATATATTTCGGAATTTTTTATATTGTATATTGCAGTCACACTTTGAACTTTTACACGATGTAATCAAAAATTGTTCTATTAATACGTGAAAAGAAACTATTTCTCCGATGAATTTATAAATCCACATAAGAAATTTCAAAAATTTAATTAGACAGCACTCGCTTATTTTATTTGAATCGGAATGTATTTCTCCGGAGAAACTTTTCGAGAGAACGCTGCTAATTGCTTCTACTCTCTGGTGGCTGTTTATTTTTCATTAGATTACAGTAAAATATAGCGACATTTAACTATGGGTAGCTCCGTTTAAACGGGAGCTTTGGCGGATCTGGGAGAGGATTAAGCGCGCGGGTTTGAGATAGAGCTCGAGCTGTCGTCGTAGGCCAGTAGTGGAAATCCTCCTTAAGCCGATCGAAGTGCTCCGGTATCATTAGAGAGACCATTCGAGACTCGCACACATGCCCTTTCCCTCCCCCTTATCCGACGGCGACTTCTCTTCGAGAAAGGATACGGTGGTCCTCGTGCCGAAGACAATGCCGTGCCGCGCATCGTGCATCATATTTCACAGTCATTTCTTTTTGTGTCCGCTACGTGTGCATCGCTCCAATCCGGGCCCCGATGGCGACGAAAATTCTTCTCAAAGGACCACCGTGATACCGAATTTGCGGGCCTCCCGTGCTGTCGGATGCCAACGATGCATCCCTTCCCTCCCTCTTGCTCTCGCGTCTTCTCATTTTGCCGCGTCAGAGACTTTAAAGACTTTGAAGAATATATTTAAAATATTTAAAATTTGGCACACATAAGTTTTGACAGAGAGAAAGAGAGAAGAGAGAAAAGAAAAAACGATGATTTTTATTCTAAAATTGATAAAAGGACGTTTATGGCAATTAAAAATTGAGAAGAGGAATAATGTATCATATAATGTATCAAAATTTTTTGAAATGAAATATGCGGAGTTTACGACTGAATATTTGAGAAAGCTCTCTCTGTTGAAAGAATATTAAAACGGCACAGTTGGAAATTGCATATTAAACATAGTCGTTCGATTTTATTTTGATTTAACGTTGCATTGCCTTATAATGATTTCAAATTGCGAGCCGTAACTCTAACTTTGAAAGATTGTACACAGTGTTAAGAGTGAAACAGTATATATAACTTTCATTCGGCGAACGCGCAGAACCCGGCGTAATTTTTACGATCCGCCGTAATTGCGGGGCAAGTGCCGTTTATTTATAATACCGCCGTAAAAGTTACAATGTGCAGCCGTGCACGAAGACGAGGCGAAAGCTTGTATTAATATATGACGCCGTTAAACCCGTCGCGCGACTCGCAATTGTTCCGTCTGAGCACATATCATTAGAAGAGAATTTGTTCATTGGCCACGTAATACAGTAATTTAATGATGCTATTGCGATAACAGCGTCAAGTAATGATTCTCAGAGAATGACTTGCACTGATTTTATCGGATTGCAGCGCATGCAGTAGAGCAAAAAATTTTTTTATTGATTATGAAAAAGTGAACATAATATTGTATATAGTATCGTTCAAATAAATTTTTATAGACGAGCCGTTTACAAATATAAAATTGTCATTGCACTCTTTATTTAATTTAATATTCTATTTAATTATATTTTAAGATCTTTATACAAACAGACGCGGATCCGCGGAAGTGGCGAGTCGCATCGAATACAGCGTTAGTAATTTCGCTCTAACGAGAAAAAGCGAGCTCGGTATTCTTCTTAATGGGATCCATTGAGACTCCCTTGACTTTATGGCGGCGTATCTGGCTGCCATTGATGTGCTGTGCTCGTATTCAATAGAAAGATTCTAGCCGGAGTTTATAAAGCCAGCCGAGGCGTGCTGCTGTTTCTTATTGATTGATTTTTCGCATTCCTACGCTATTGAGTACAAGCCTGGCATTGTTTGTTGTAAGTGCGAGATACGCTGCGACGGACGAGCCACGTGATACGGGAAGTCGTAACGGGTCGCGGATATACGGTTCATAGCTGTCCGTAGCTTCGTAGGCTCTTGTTGCGGAGATCGATCGCCGATACTTCGGCAAGAACGTATTTGCATTACGACTTGCACCGCGATTCGCGATCGTATTGTCGCTGATAAGCGCGGAATCTTTATTGAAGTGCTTTAAGCAGTGCGGAGGGAAGAGCGATATGCGGAAGCAAATTGATACCGTAGATCCAGGATTCAATGTCAATTAAATTGAAAGGAATTAGATAATGTTGTTTTGCATCTCTGTAAAAGAATGTATATGAATACAAGTGTCATTTATCAGTATCCTTTAGATTGAGATATGCTCTTAGAAAATTTAATTTCTACAGAATTGTGCAGAATTAAATTATATGAACTAGCATATATTTATTAACAATTTTTGTATTTAATTCAATTTTTATTTCAATTAGTCGAAAAAAATCTGAAAATTTTTATTTACAATAGACGACGTAATGTATATTTTTTTATTTATATTTTAATGTATTTTCAACAACTATTAACTTTATCAAGATATTTTATCAAGATGCTTCAAATATCGAGTTTTCTTGATATAAGCTACTTAACTGTTATCGAGATAAAGTGACGAGATATTTATTAAGGAGATCAGAACTTTGTTGTGTATGCTATGCTTGGTATGAGAGGATTCTTTGGAATGGTTTCGTCGTTCAAAGGGTTAAGACCCACTTAGAAGGAAGTCTCGAATAATTGAGAGTTGCTACAAACTTCCTGTCCTAAAGTAAACTCGGAATCTCTTGACATATTACGATTACAACATTAATATCAAAAACGATTGAAATATTGAATGCCGCTGTTCATGTACTAACTTAATTAAGGAGAGATGCTCCTAAAATATTGATAAAGTATCACAATCTATGCTACTTTTATCCCGATTTTCCAACGATTGATTATTAATTTTTTATTTTCTATATAGTCGCGTTTTGAAATCTCATGATCAGATTACCAGAAATCTGATACTTTTCGGTTTTTTATTCGAGATATTAGATGAGCATTTCGGTATGCAGAATATAAGAGCAAGTTATCTAGACAACTTTCTAGTTCAAATGCCCCTGCTTGGTAGCACATGTTACAACGATTTTAGGATTAAGCTTCGAAGGAAAGGCGAATGTACGACGCGAGTCTCTCGCTCGATCGGGTCGTAGATAAAAATCAGAATTCCTCGTTTCCGATCTCGCGCAATCTTCTTGCAGGCTCGCAAGACTCGAGAAGAGCCCACGCGCGTTGTTGGTTGTTGCGACTTACTAAGACGCTGCATCGCAGATCCATGCGAGATCCATGCCGCCCTTCGGATGCACCACTTACGAGCACATCGCGTGGAAAGTCGAGATAGTGCGTTTTTCTGTCATTACACACGAACAAGCACGCACGCATTCGCCGTACGCAATGCCGCTGCGGTAGCGACGGGCGGTCTGCGCGCATCCTCGCTCTTCCCGGCTGCATCGAGACTCATTCGAACCCTGCTTCCCCCCCTCCCCCGTCCCCCGTCCCGTTGCGGCGTGCTCTAATGATTAATTAAGCTTTCCGAGAAAACGCAACAAGTGAAACGTTATTAGCGCTTAGTGGCACAGTTTATTCGGATCAGCGGCAATCGGGGATCTCTCCCCTTCGCCCTCTTATGTGTAATCTATTGGCTTGCACGCACTTCCTGCTCGCGCGAGTACCTTGTCGGCTTTTAATAACTCCATTGATCGACGTGAATCACATATGTAGTGCGAATAATTTCGATCTTTTCTGTTTAATATAAATTAATAATAAATTAATAAATAAATAAGAAACGCACGCGTACAGATTCAAATTTTACTCCTTATGTAATTAAAAATGTAATTAAATATTATATAATTTATATTAAATGTTTTCTTTGAATTATCTATTGGAAATAATTAAAGCGTGAAGTTTGTGTGAAGGTCGCGCGGGATTACAGTCTCATCGGAAATGAGGAATTCTGATTGATGTCTACATTTCAATCAAGCAAGATTTATCGTTATCATTCATTCGCCTCACCTGTTTTATATATAATTTTTTTACTTTGCCATTAAATTCTGGATTCTGAATTTGTATTCTACAAGTTAAAGGAGAATCGAAAAATCGAACAATTTATTCTTCAAAGAGATATTTTCTGATAATGAATATAATACTTATCGAATAGTTACACATATGTATATCTGCAATTAATTGTTTATTAATTTCAGTGTTGAATATTTGTTTGCTTAATCTAAGTGTAAAATTTGGCTTTTATCTCAACTTTTGATTGCAAATGAATGCGCATAAATGATACGGGCGTCTTGCCAAAACGCGTCTTGTCAAAATTTATCGCTATCTGCATTTTGCATTACTTCATTTCCTACTTGCATCTTTGAAGCTTGCACGCTTTTGAGTAATTTCCGCGGAGAAATGATACAGCGGCTGCCGTCTATACACGCATCACAGCGCATCAGCGACCTATCATCGCCGTATACGTTTTCTATTTGTTCGTATACGTTTCCCAACTCGCAGACGGTATTTAAGCTAACGCTCATGAATAATTAGTATGGAGAAGCGACAAGACAGTTGCGCTTCTTGCGCGCATGAAAGCGCATCAGCATACTTCGCGGTACCTATATGCATTTTCTACATGAGCGGACATCGCTCATGCTCGCACTTCTGACTTTACTCCTCCTTTTTCTTAATCTGAGAGACAAAAATTCAAAATACTGAGAAAACACTTTGAAAACTAAAGAAAAGGGGAAAAATCAAAATTTGGACAATGAAAAAAATATTTTATTGACTCTAATAACTGTATTCTCTCTAGATTTAGAATTGTTATTAGAATAGCATTTTTTTTTAAATATATTTGTGAATAATTGGAAGATATAATATTTTAACTATAAAACTTTCTCTGGGGAAACGCCAGAACTCTATTAATTGCGTAAAAATGGGATAGATGTGGATGTGAAAATTTTTCAAGTTACCAAGAGTTAAAACTTTTTTTTTGCAAATCTGGTGTTTCAGTGTAAGTTTTGGATATTAGAAATCTCTATAAAAATCTTACTAAAAAAAATTCTAAGATTCTTAGATTATAGAAATTTATTTTTCTATAAAAATTATTATTTAGTAATTTTATTAGTCATACTATTGTTTAGATTGAACTATTATTGTCAATTTCACGTTTATTATTTAAAAAATACCTGAAAACATCTCTACACATGTTTTAAAGATATTATCATAACGCTTACCTTGGCGCAATTAGCATGACGAATTGAGCCGACGTCTGTAGTTTACGTAGCCACCTAAGCGGTAAAAGCAAAGATCGCGGCGCGCCATCGTTATCCCGCGGAGCAACGGATGCTGAGATCGCATGTCGACCTCGATCCCGGGATGCACGTGGAAAGATAGAGAGGGAGAAAGAGCGATTATATGCGGTAAGAAAAATTGGGACGTACGTGTGGTGTTGTTCGATCGAGCCGAGATAAGACGACGCGAATCGATTATATCGATCGCAAAGATCTACATCTATGTATGTAGTCAACATACTGATTACAGCAACGGAAGCAACATGTGTCCGAGGCTTGTCAAATACATTTTCCAGCCGCATGATACTTTGAAGTGGTATAATAATATATTGTAGAAATCATGTTTCTTAAACTAAATATAGTGCTCTGTATTTGAAATTATAGATATTTTAATATTTTATTTTAATCATTGATTTTTAATGGCAAAAAATGAACTAATTAGATGATTATTTAATTATATTATATTATATATATTATATATATTATATATATTATTATATATATATTATATAAATATATATAATTGTTTTTCCTATCTCTTTGTTATAAGTCATATTAATTGAAAAATACATTAGAGCAGGGTTAAACAAGGGTTAAACAGGTTTATCTGGCATTACCGACTTTAATTCACCAGCGTTATTGCACATTCGCGGATGTGCGCGTTAGTCATTCAATAAAGATTAAGATCGCATTCTTGAAATTTCTAACTCAATGAAAGCAGACGAAAGGGAATGCGCTGTTAAAAGAATAATTGCCTCGTTTCGACGCGAATAGTTTTCGTTCACAAAAGTGTAAATTACGTTCATCGATCTTCGCATTTACACAATAGATCGATTTATATGCCTCCTTCTATCTCTGTTGCAGATCGATTCTAGCCCTGATGATGCTGAGCGCGGCCGGTGTCTCGTCCTCCCACATGCCCGAGAAGTATCCCATAGAAGTAAGTCTCCATAGAAAGATTATGTTCTCTATTTTACGAATTGTAGTAGTTAGCAATTGAGTAATTTATGTGAATTCCGAATTTAAATTATTTTTAAAAAATTACAATTAACATTATTAACGATACACCCAAATATGACGTTTGAAAACAAAATCACAGCATCGGATATTTTCATTAATAAATAATAAGGAAAAATAATTACGGAAGAGATATTAATTATACTTGCCGCACAGTCCTATGACAAGCTAGTTTTCATTGAGAATCAATATTAATGATGAAACACTAACAAATAATAACGTCCGTGATTTGCTTTCGCGATCGGTTATCACGGCGATTTCGCCTGCTCCTCAATGAAAACCTTCACCTTGCGCGCATATTAATTCAATTCACTTACGAGAATTAATACGCAATTACGTGGCCGCTATACCGGGTGGCATTACGTCGAGAGGATAATTAATTGACACAGAGAAGAGGTCCCTAAATTACACTGGCGCAGAGTGCAAGGCCACGGCGGCGAACAACGCGAGAACGAATGCAAACATGCACGATCCGCTTCTGTGTGTACTGCCGTCGTCGTTCCCTCTCGGCATCATGTTATAATTACACTTAAAGAGTCTGTTTATTCTGGAAAACGTTGTGGCATTACGGATGACACGAAAATAGACGGCGCGGCCTAGAAAACGCGGCGCATTCTTGCCACTTGAAGTCACACCTGCGACCCTTATCGCGAGAGCTTACGTCAAGGTCGCTTCTCCGAAGTGTTTGATATGCATACGCGTGTTTCCGAACCGGTATTGCAATAAAAAGAATTTGACAAAATATCAGAAATAATTATGCCATATTTCATGCATTACGAATTCTTTGGCGAATTTGTATAGCTGATATTTCTTTGACAAATGTTTTTTCTTTCATCGTTAACCAACTTTTCTTGAAACTTCTTTTATTCTTTATTTCTTTCAAATACGATATTTATAATTGTAATCATAATCTGTTATTTTTAAGATGCACATATTTTTTATAATTTCCATTGATTTTATAAGAGTTGACTCTAAGCAAAATATTGAATAGATTCTGATTAAACTCGATTAAATCGTATAGCCAGTTTTTTAATTATTGTTCAATACGAAAAATATTGTCTTCGCACATGAATATATTCTCAATCAAGTTCTATTACTCTATACTACACTATAAACTTGTTTCTCTATGTATATCCAACGTGAAGTATATATTTCCTTCTTTGTGCACGGCTATACTGTATAAGTGCTGTGATTAACGTTCCGGAGTTAATGCCGGGGCATTAAGGAAGTATTAGTCTGTTGCTCTCGGGGTTAACGACTTACAAAAAAGCGGCTAAAAGCTCTCGTTCGATTCCTAAATTCGCCGTTAACAGAGACACACGATGTTTACGAAAAATTTAATCGCGCGTGATATATTTTCTCTCCTACGAAATCTGAATCATTATCGGTCCGTTAAAAATAGAAGTGATCTAGCAACGTGGTCGACGAACGTGGGTGGAAAGAAAGTCGCATTTAAGAAGCCGTTCAAGATTTAACGGTTGTTATTCGTCTCGGGCGAGGTTCGGCGAAATCGACGATTTGTATTCTAGGCTCGAAATATTACGCGTATAGTTCACGTGCGAGCGTGAGATATGCGACTCGTCCGTTTGATTAATTAGACGAGCGTGATTGGAGGGAGGATCGGATATGAAGCATGAAGCGCGGGAAATCTTCACGTGAGAATCGAGCCTTTCTTACCGTAGAGCGATGCTACATTAGCGAACTTCCGGCAGAAGTTAATACAACCGACAGCCCGTGGTGCGCAGAGATAGATCGAAACACCGTAAATTCAGCGCCGTGTGTGCACAATACGGTAATCGATCCTTCGTTTAATTAATCACGACAAGAGTCCGTGATACCGAAGCATACGCGGTCTAATTGGAATCTCGTTCGCGGTAGCGATATTAATTACCGAACAAACAGTTTGTGCTGTATGATGCCGGCGTGTGATTAACAGGGAATACTAGACGCATATTATCTCCTTCCATCTATCTCCATCGTTTAATTACTATCTGGATACTTGCTTCGGTACTTTTTTTTTCTACAAAATCTATCATCGCTCTTCGCGCTCGCGTGGCTATTTCTTATAAAGGGATAGACATGATACAGAGGCGATGATAACTGCAAATTTAGAAGTAAGATCTCTGAAGATAAGTTCAAAAATACATTCATTATATAAAATTGCGATCGAATATACACCAGTCGTTTACTAGAGAGGTGTCGTAAACTAGATTTTAAAAAATAATTGAAGAATTTAAATAAAATACGGATATAAATTATATAATGAAATCCAATTTTCATAAATTAAAATTTGCATTATGTTATTATCAATGTAAAAATATATATAATATGTAATTATATTAGCGAAAAATAAGTTTATTTTTACCTGCGAAAACTATTATCTTCTTTATGATTTTAAAGTAACTTTTAATTTTAAAGTTTGATTGTAAGTTTCAGAGTTCTCGCTCGTTGAAGAACTGATTAATGCAATAGTGTTGATTTTTTGTTTTCAGGTGTATCATATGTTACAAGAAAGAACGCAATTTGGAATTGGACGTGATAACAGGGTGAGAGGAACTTGGGGCACGTGGAGCTCGTGGAACGAATGTTCCAGATCATGCGGCACTGGTGTCCAGTCTCAATCTCGAGAATGTGTTCCTTTACGGTGAGTGTGTGTGCATTAGTATCATGAATTATATTAAAGATCTCAAAAATATATAAAGCTGACAATTTAGTAAAACAAAAAAAAACACGATGTTCTCTCTCTCTCTTTATATATACATATATACACATAAATTATAGCTGCAAGATGGTTTTCTTTACGTTTTACTTGCTTGTGTTTTGAAGTAAAATAAAAGCGGGACGAGCGCTTGTTAAGTACGAAGATCGAGCGCCATATGGCGCGCCATCCAAATATCTTCACGCTCGATTAATGATTTCCACACCTTGCTTCACCTTTGTCCTCGAGGGACGCATCTTTCGCGGGAGGTCACGGCGGGGACCGGTAATCGTACGGCATCGCGGTTCGAATGCAAAGCACCTTGCGATAATGCACGGTCGATTCTAACAATAATCACACGCCTCACGGTACCGTTAGGGTCTCGCGCAATTTAGATCATAAGCACTCGCCAGACGAGTCGCTGCATAACCGCGCGCGGAACTTTGAACTCGCGTGCGCGAATACACTGTTCCTATGAGATGCTCCTCAATTGATCGATCACCATCGATCTTCTTCGGTTTCTTTGTATCCACGGAACACATACAGGGTGCCTCGGATTCGTCGCGCATCTCGTGCCTGTTACACAGATTATTGTACTATTTTTCTTCTGTAACACAGCAATAAGAGGTATATTATAGATTATATTTATGAAGAAAATCTTTTAATACAAATTTTCTTAACGATATTTATAGAAAAAATGAAGAAGAGTAATTCTAAAGATTTTTCCTTCTTAAATGCATTTTTTTCATCTTTTTAAAAAAGATTATTTGCAATATTATAAAACATGATTTTTGGGGAATAAATGGATGGTTTTCTCTTTACAGAATTTATATAATATTTTCATAAATATATTACATATGATACTTTTATTTACATCACGAACATGAGAGAGCTTCGATAAAACTTCTTATCTAATTTGGGACTCATATTTAAGATTGCGTACACCGTCATATTCATATAAATATTTACTATACACTCGATGCACGAGTATAAACCATTACTTACTTATTTAAGTGTACTTTCTCTGGCTATTTTTTTAATGAATTTTGTCATCGATAAAATCTTATTTCAAGATTATATATCTGTTAAAATAAAAAGTAATCATATTTCAGAGAATAAGAAAAATATAAACACTAAGAAATTGAAACGGTTCTTTTGTGAAAAACACAATTTAATTCAGCCGATTAATTAAGAGCCAAACGATGATAGTGCGTAAATAAGAAAAATTACTTTTCTTTGAAATTAATTGTAAGTGGTTCGTGTCCACAAATTTTACTTGGTGCAATACCAAGTGCTTAAACAATCTCGAGTTTGAGATTAATTTTAAACACCTCATATCCCTCTAAAGAAGCGTAGGCTAGAAAAATATCAGGGCAAAGTCGGGAAGAAAAATATAAAATTGAAGTAAAAGGTATGAGTAATTTAAGCCATGCTTTAAGTTAGAAGATATAAGTTTAGCATACAAATTTCGCACACCCTATATGTTTTGTCCGGCTAGCTATAAAGCAGCGTGCAAATTACGGATCAGTAGCGTAAGAAGATTATACACCGGCAGGCCGACGACTCTCGCGAGCTTCTCTCGGGGGCAGAAACGTGTTGTTATCGCCGCTGACATTTACACCTTCGTAACGCTACTGTGAGCCGTTACGTGACTTGCAGTATGAATCTCGCGACGAGTTCACCATACGAGTAAATGAGGAATACCCAATTTCTCGTGATTGCACATCGTCTCGTGACTTTAAACTTGAGTTTCCTTTAACGATAATTTCGCGGATGTTCAAGAATTACGGAAGCACTTTAGATTATAAAAATCAAGGAATTTAATTAATTTAAGACGTTAAAATTTTTAGACGAAACAAAAATAAAATAGCTTATGAGAGAAAAAAGAGAGGGAAAGAAAGAGAAAAAATATAAATTTGAATACTCAAATTATTGTACTCAATTTTACGTGAAATATAAAAAGTGCAATAAATATATCGAGCAATTATCCTTCTATGTAACAAACGTAATCGTTTCTCTCGCAGCACAGCAACATTATTAATTAAATGAGATGCGCAGATAATCTATTCGTTCATTTTTATCGCATATAGTCTCTCTCCTTTGATCTCGAGATTAGCATGATGCCCTGCACATACTACAAAAAGTGTATTTATATACTCGGCATTGAAAAATCGAGATGCATCGCGCGCTACTCGCTCGTGCGAGTCAATGTATGAGCTAATGCGAGCAATTCATTTCAGGAAACTTTTGAGGAGGCGAAGTATTATCTCGGAGAATAGTACGAGCAGCGCCAGACCTATTTGTATCGGCACATATAAGCGCTATCACACGTGCAATACGCAGGTAAGCTGTCGCATGCAAATGGTCCTCAACACGTTTATTGAGGAAAATCTTCTTGAAGTTATTAAGATTTTAAATTTTATAAAAAGGGATGATAAAATATAAAGCCTTCTCCTAATTCCTAATTCTCTTGTATGCAGCCTAAAGAATTATTTTAAAGACACATTTTTGAAATTTTTCGAAATAATTTTACAATAAAATTTGCTCGTATAAATAGAATTTTATCGATTAAGACCCGTCGATTGTGCTTAATCTATCAGTATCTGTATAATTTTACCGGTGTTTTAATCTGCAAACTTTAAATTTCCTCTAAAAAATCATTTGCAACGCAAAAAGAGATAGCATTACATTTTTTTTTTTTATGAAGTAAGCGTCCTTTCGAATTATAAGCATTATAAGCTCGCTCCGTTTTCTCATGTCGCATGATGGCCTTGTTTATTAGAGCTCTGAACCGACGATTAACCATGTAAACTTGCTCGTCCATAAAATCCATATACATGCTCACGCGTGTCACTACTTCTACGATGTCGTATATATCAACGGGTGCGTCTATATCTACGCGTGTGTAAGGCACGCTCCTCAGGATTTTCCTCTCGACGGTGCGTCACGAGTCGCGAACAAATCATCGCGCAGGCCAATTAAGGATGCGCACGACGACGATTTATACACCATGGCCCGGCATGCGTGCGCGTGTATAAAATTCATAAGAATAATCACCATCTGCGAGACTAAAGATCTCCGTGTAATGGATGACTTCGCCCAGTATCGAGCAGAGGAAGGGAGAGAGAGAAGAACGGCTCGTTGTGGTGTCGATTAGTCCTTGGTGGTAATAAAAACCGCGCACGATAAGATCTGTTTACTTCTCGATGTGGTTACTTCGATCAAATTCACCGATGTACGATATTCCTGACCAATTACTCGTACTGTTTTGCACATTGTCGTGAATTAAAAAAAAAAAATGCTCTTATTGAAAACACAGAACAAATAAAGGTTGAATAACAATTTTTGTTAATGTAAGCTTTAAAATAAAATTACTTCGA
Organism: Lasius platythorax; assembly: GCA_963971435.1. Taxonomy (NCBI): domain Eukaryota; kingdom Metazoa; phylum Arthropoda; class Insecta; order Hymenoptera; family Formicidae; genus Lasius; species Lasius platythorax. Next base: position 5,581,126 of record OZ020535.1, read on the forward strand.
ATTGTGCCTGAAATTAAAATAGCGATACAGCGAAGCTGGCTTGAAAAGTTAACCGAACCATACGGCTTCGTTATCCGTTATTACCTGGGAAAAAAGCGGCGGCGCCTCGTACAGTAATATTTATCTTCGTGCTCGATACCCGGGACTACATTTCCGAGCTGCATTCGCGATTCGCAAACATACCCCCGGGCAAAGTAACCACCGTTTCGTTCGCCGGCAATTAATAGTCTACCCGGAAATTGCAATGCGGCCGCGCACGTAGCGCACCACACGTGCCGGCATTCGCATGTTTGCGCGAATATACGAACTTCCTCTCGGCGTAGGTACTACACGGCGGCTCGGAATGTGAGTTCCTTTTTTTTTCGCCAGGCCGCAAATAATTTTGCCTTTATTTACCCACGGCGCTTTGGGAAAAGCGCGACGTGCCGTAAAAAGCGACGCGATCGATCGCGCCGGGGGTTTTTTTTCCCCCCCGGAAGCCGGACCGTCTCTTTCTTGGCGTATACCTGCCGTCCCTCTCTTCCCCTCCCCCGATCGATTCTTAATTACCGCAAGTTTAATTAATTCATTATGCGTTTGTGCAGGAATGCCCGAACTTTCAGGAAGACCTGCGGGCGGAACAGTGTGCCAAGTACAACGGGAGGAACTACAAGGGCCGCAGTTACGTCTGGGTGCCTTTCGTAGACGGTGAGTCTGTGAAAACCAATATGATAATTTCCGATTCTATATAGAGAGAGATCGCTATCTCTCTAAGAAATATATTCTTCAACTAATAATGTAATCGAATGATTACATCAATAAAAGAGGAAAACGTTTGTTTTTTCCTCTTATACAGACAGATGCATCATTATACAGTGCGTTTTAATATATTATGTTTTTTAATAATATTATGGGAGAAAATTACGCAATTTAAAATTTCCAAGAGATAATTTTACCGATATCGATTAAATTTTAAGAGCCTAATTTAATTCATTTATTATTTGACAACAAATTTCAAGTAGTCAGCTGATCATAACGATATGCCCCGATTACTAACTTTAATATCTAATGATATTTAGATTTATAAGTTATACACGTATAAAAAATAATTCTCTTGCCTCCCTCGAGAAGCACGATTTTATAAAATAATAAAAGAGGGCATGTTTGCGCGGTATTAAAATGAGCCGGTGACGTCGGCGTCCGACCGATGCGACGATGACGCGTAGCTGTAACGGCCAGGCCCGGTGACCTAACTTCCGCCTGGCCTAATCGCGATCACTGTTGTTCTCCAGCGCCGAACTCCTGCGCGCTCAATTGCCTTGCAGTCGGCGAGCGTTTTTACGCAACGCTTGAACCGGCAGTAATGGATGGCACGCCCTGCGACGCTCCGAATCTTCGCGGACGCGGCGGCAGCGGGATTTCGACGGAACGCAACGGCGAACGGTGGCTCTGCGTCGCCGGACAATGCAAGGTATGAATAGCGCGAGCGATATGCGAGAGGAACGAAGGCCGGAAATTAATGACCGACCGGGGTGCGATACGATACGATCGACGAGATCGCTATTGACCCGTACGTTCAATCGTGCTTTCGGCGCACGACAATCCTCCCCCCCCTCCACCCCATCCCTTTCATTTCTTTTTCCTGTCGGCGTCGGGGTTCATTGTACGCCTGATACACCGGGCGTTTATCAATCAACGATGTTCGGAACTAGGCTTCTCCGATTTTCACGAGCTTCCGATGTACCGTACGGGAAATAATAAGCGCGCGCGCGCGCGTGTTCTTTCCACTTATTTCCCGTCATTTCGGTTCGAAACAATCGGTTTTTCCTTGATAGGTATCTCGAGAGCACTCTTAGACAACTATTTCTTTAAAAAAAAAAGATATATAAGAGAAATATATTTTTATATGTTAGAGAATAAAGTCTATTTAATATCTCTATCTAGAAGAATACCGTGAAACGCAGTCTTGGAAATATATCGGGTATGAAGCTCGAGAATTGAGCTCGACAAAATTGGAGAGAGATTGCACCGCATATGTTTCCTAAAGTGAATTAGATGCGACAGCACTGGAAACTTGCATGTGTTTGCCATTCAGCCTGTAGGATGCGACGGGGTGGTGGGTTCCGGCGCGACGATGGACGCCTGCGGCGTGTGCGGTGGCCAGGGCAGGGGATGCAGGTTGTTCGAAGGCATCTTCATGGAACCGATTTTGCCCAAGGGTCATCAGCAGGTGACCCCGATTCCCAAGGGCGCCATGTCACTCAACATATCCGAGCTACGATTCAGCAGCAATTTTTTAGGTAACATTAGGACGCTTTATAAAAGTAAAATAACTTTATAAAAATTAATATAATATGAAGCAATTGTCATTTTTATGTTTAAAAAAAAATTATTTTATTTAACAAAACTTTTATTTATTATTTCATCGACGAAACCGATCTATAATGTATTGCATTTGTTTGGTTTGATGCAATTTTTCTCAAGAAATTGAAACAACAGCGCGTATATAATGGCGCTATAAAAGTTATCTTAATATCTTCTATTTTTCTCTTAAATCTCTTATTTAGAAAGATCATGTTATACTATAGAAAAATAAATAGTCGCTGCTTTCATGGACGTTTTTACTACTTCTGAAATAAAATGCTAGTAGTATAAAGCAAAAGCACAGAGACGAGTAATATTAAGCAGTTTTTGCTCGCGATACTGCAACAGTGGTATGCTGGTTAACAAACGATCGATCTACTCGCAGCGTTGAGAGACAGTAACGGCAGTTACATCCTAAACGGACCGTGGTCTTACAGTCCCAGTGGTACTTATAAAGCGGCTGGTACGACATTAACATACCAGAGGGGCGATAGGAACCGCATGGAGTGTATCTTAGCGACTGGACCGTTGAACGAGTCTTTGCATTTAGAGGTACTGTCCATGTTATCGTCTTTTCGTTAACCGTATCAAGAGCAGATTAATTATTCGTTTAATTACGTAGATAATTTATGCTATATTTTACGAACAACTTTACTCATGAATTTTTATCTCTCTCTAATTCTGTTTGCCTTATTTATTATGTAATTACCAATTCTATTTTTATATAATTTGGAGATAAAATTCTTGCATATATATATTTGAGTTATTTATTATTACGTTATTTGCATATTTGATATTTGTATTGCAATTTTCAATCACATAACATATTTTCGATCGCATTCTGATCCACAATAGAATCTTTATGTTATTAATATTATTGTTCACACATTGTATCTTGTAGATCTTATCCGTGGAGTTAAATCCAGGCGTCTTGTACAAATACATGCTACCCATAAAGGAAGTGCCAGACAGTAAAGCGGTGATTGCACCGCCACTGCTTGTCGCAGGTAATCGCTTTATCGCCAATTAATTATATACAATTAAAAATCGTCGATTATAGTCCATAAACTTGTAATGTTTTATTCTTCTTCGCAGGATCGAATGATCAGGGCAACGAGATACCTAGTCCAGATACTCATGTGACCGTGCGGGCACCTGTTACAAGAATGTAAGTACATACATTCTCTTATTAAAATTTTTAAAGCGATATATTTCACGAGTTGTTAAAAGTGTCGCGTTTCTCAAAGATGCTCTCTTAACATTAAACATTAGAATTACAAATTACGTATCTATAGTATATCAATTTATTAGATATATTTCCATAGTTTGATCCCAAATTATCTTGAACAATTTTATACGCCTTTCTTCCTTTTTTTGTGCGTTTCCTCTCATCTTTAATCTCTAATTTTTGCTTTTTGTCTTTATTTTTTTAATCGTAACATCTCTATAATATATCTTATGGCAAGTCTTTCATACGGCGCTCCGCTCGGCTCGGATTCCGCCGATGCTCCTTTGTACGACACGGGAATCTATGCGAGAGCTTCTCGCGAATCAAGCCGCGCGATTTGTCTTCGTTCGTTCAGCACGTTGCTCTCTCTACCTTCCAGATCAAATCGGCGAAGCGATTTATCTCCAACGCGTCGCGATCGCGATCCGCACGACGGCGAACGGAAGGAAGAGATGAAGCATCCGCCGACTACGGTGATGGCGGGCGATCAGCCAAAGTCAAAGACGACGAGGAAGAAGAGAAAAAGGAAGTTTGCCTGGAAAATAATCGGCCACGCTCCCTGCTCGAAGGAATGCGGCGGAGGTAAGAATGCAATAATTAATCGCACGTAATTAATATCAAGCGATATTTGTGTGCTAGAATATTGCGTGTCGTAGCTGGACAAATTTCATTGATGGTATCATTTAGTAAACGATATTATTCAGCAAACGGCACCAGAGATTTAGAAGCAAAATAATTGAAGTATCAATTTAGTACAGCGCAGGACAAATAATGAGTTACAGTTTGAGAAAATAATGAGTTTTTAGCAAAATATTTATTTCGCGATTTTAATATTTAGCATAGAAACGCGCGGTTTAATTGTGTTTAGATTGTACGAGCACTGATGAATATTTCAACACGTGTAATTTTCGAAACGTGATGCGCGCGGTATTATAATTTCAACGTTGAGATCTCTCGGCGAGTTTGTATTAACTTCCAATACCACTGATAATGTAATTTTCGCGTATCTCTCGTATATTCCAGGAAATATAATATTGCAGCGTCCAAGAAATAAATGAATTTAGCAAATAAGTACTATTAATGTACGCATGATATATTCTAAATTGAGCGCGATTAAATATTTGTGATTGTACAACACAAATGTTTAATTGAGCGCCATAATATAAAGCTTGTTGATAAAATTAACAGCTACCACCATGTATCTCGATGTATAAGCATTTCTCTATATGAAACATGTTTTCACAACATTTAATTATTTATTTATTCATAATTATTTATTCATATAACATTTAATTATTTCCTGCGATTACCCCTCTAGTATAATCGATAAAAGTACTCTTGAGGGATACAATAATTAATCGGCTATAATTAAAGATAAATATTGAGAAACATATAATTTAAAAGTATAGCTATATGATATTTGAGCATTAAAGTTCAACAATATAAAATGTCGTTGATATAAAAAGATCATATAATTTCAAGTCCTCATTTTGGGTCTGTCGTAAGAAGCCGATTAAACGGACAATTAAGCAAAAAGCGCCTGGATAATTAAGGTCATTACGAAAACGACTTTGTCTAGACATCACCGAGGCATTGCGTGGGAAGTGACCCGAGATATGTTCGTTTCGGTACAATTGTACACATTTTAGCGTGTGACGAACAAAAATTTTGAGTGAAATATTTTTAATCTATTTTATACAATAATAAAAAAAAAAAAGCTATCCGTTTGAAAAATCATTTTTATATAAATCGTACTAGATATAAAATGAAATAATTGAAATAAAATAAAAAATAAAGATAAGTGAAACAGATGATTGCAGACGTAAACGTCTGCAAAGATATGCGAGAGCATATACTTTGCTTTTGAGATGCTAGCCGGAAATCACAATTGATCACTCGCTTCATGCATTGATACTCCCTCACTTATTTGACATCTAGACATTGCAGGCGACAGCATCCGATAGTCGATTTGTTGTGATTCAAATAAATGTCATAATTCGAATTGACACGATACGGGCGGAAAGCGACGGATAAGAAAAAGAATGGTCACGTCGATCATAATACAAGATATTCCCGTCGCACTTCATTTTATCCATGAAATTTTTGACTAATGTGAAATTGAAATTTCCTTAATAAAGATGTCAAGGCATAAATAATTTCTGAATTATAACCGACTAAAAATAAAAAGCTTTTTGCAATTTAAGCTACACAGATGTAATCTTATTCTTTTCGTTTAACTTTGAGTAGATTTTATTTTAATAAAATTCCAACTGCAATAATATTTTTTATCCTATATTAATAATTTTTCAACGAGGCTAGTATCAACTTGAATTTTCGTTAAGAAAAATTTGACTTTTAATTGATCGAGGGTGAAATAAGGCGTGAAATTTGGCTCACATCGTATCGTTTGTGCAACTCGCTGCATCTTTACTTACAGGCATACGTACGACGATTCTAAAGTGCATTCGTGAGAGTAGTCAGACACCTGTCAACGATAAACGTTGCCGCAACGTGGAAAAACCGAATCATCCTCCCCCTCTGCGATGCAACGATCATCCTTGCGCCGCTAGGTATCTACATCTTATTATATTTATATTATATATTTTTCTTCTCCATTATATATTTTTCTTCTCCTTATTATTTTTTTCTCTTCTCCAATAGATTCTGTGATATCATCATGTTTTCTTTCAGCCAAATTTTTCGTTACATTCAGAATCGATTCTTTTTATCATATATCTAATTGTTAAAAAATCGAGAATCTGTAATGCGCGAATAATCATATTTTTGCTAAGAAAAGATTGATTACAAATATATCAAGGAATTCTTGAGCGAATGAAAATGTCATTATCCTATATTTAGAATTTAATTTATTCAGACAAGTTTGATTCTCGTACTTGATGAAGTGGAAATGTTATAAGATGGCGAGCCGAGCAGTGGAGCGAATGTTCGGTCACTTGCGGAATCGGCATCAGAACGCGAAAACTCGAATGCGTTCAGGAGCTGAACGCAAGATTGACAATGCGCGTTGCTGCCGGTGCGTGCATTCAACCGCCAGATTTGAGCACCACGGAAGCTTGCAGTCTGCCCGCCTGTCCCAACACGAGCCCAGAATTGAGGCATATGCCCTCACAACACGACGCACCCAGGTGGGATGTGGGCGTTTGGAGTCCGGTGAGTCATTAATCTGTTAAATGCTTTTATTGTTGAACGTCTACTTTTAGCGGTTTAGGAAGTAGGTCAGAAAATCCTTAGGGATTAGAAGTTAGAAATCTCTCCATATGTAAGAGACAGTCTTAATAATACTATCACTCTTAATAATCGCTATCATTGTTGTGTCTTTTTGCATATCAAAAGTCAGAAACAATTTATGCGAATTGTATATTAAGAATTTTTACATTATATGTAATTTTTAATATTTATTATGTGTGTAACGATTAGTTAGAAAGATATTAAAAAGTGAGCTCAAAAATTATTAATTTAGATGAATAATAGCGCAATAATAAAATTCATTATAAATATATTGTTATAAAATGAAATTTTTTGTGAGTACGAATTTTGTATTATTAACTTTGTCAATATTTTTTTTGCACGATTCTCTAACGTGTAATATAAATGACATTGATGGGACTCTTCGCTTTATATTGTCAAAATTGATTTCGTTTCAGTGATATCTTCCGCCTATCGAGTCTCCCATTTATCATATAATTGCACTTTTTAGTGTTCGACGACATGCGGTCGTGGAACTCGAAATCGGACGGTGACTTGCATAACGCCCGGAGAATCCTGCTCATTAGCCAATAAGCCGGAATCCCAAAAAGCGTGCGAGGTTACAGCTTGTAATGCAGTAACGGACATGGGACATCATGCACCCTGGCTATACTCAGAATGGTCTTCTAAAGTATAAAATGCATACATTGTTGAATTAATTTCGCTAAGCAAATAAATATTAAATTAAAAACAAAGTACTTTTGTTCAAAAATTATGGATGCTTCGTGCATTGATTTTTAAGAACATTTTATACATTCACATTCGATATATTTTAAATAATTCAGTATTTTCGGTGACAACCGGGATAAAAATATGTATACTTCAAACATTATTGGATTTTATTTTATATATCTTGACTTTGAAATAAAATAAAAAAATAAATACATTTATTCGGGATATGCAGCGTAGCATTTGTCGCTGTTGCAGTGTTCCGTGGAATGTGGAAATGGTCTGAAAATCAGACGAGTGGCGTGCGCTGACGGTAGCGAATTATTTTGCAATCCCAAAGAGAGACCGGACACGGAGATGCATTGCTTTGAACGAGGAACGAACTGCGATCGAGCCAAGTGGTTCGCCGGTCCATGGACTTCCGTTAGTACAAGATGACTCAGAAAATAAAACGCTCGCTTCGTGGCAACACGTAATGCTAAAGTGATCACCGTAGATGACATTAATTTTTTAATCGAATCTAGTTTTAATTTCAAAATGCATGTTTTTAATTACGTATTAGAAAAAGTTGCACATAATTTTTCCATTATAATTTTATTCTTCTAGATTATTTAATATGAGAATAGAATCAATATTTTTTTTCTTTTCTTAATAAAAAATTATTTTCTTTATCCTTATTCTGATTATTGTACAATATAATTTTATAATCAATAGCAATATAATCTCTTACATTAATTTCTTATGTTTTTAGTGTTCTGTCTCGTGCGGTGTCGGCATGCAACATCGAGATATCGCTTGCATAGCTAGAACGAATGATGAGTTTGTCGTATTATCTGCGAAAAATTGCAGTGATCCGAAGCCAGCGACTAAACAAGTTTGCAGAATTTCGACATGTTCGCCGGAATGGTTCACCTCGAATTGGTCGACGGTAAAATACGTGAATTATATTTAAAGAATCTTTTTTCACGGAAAATTTTTTTCTTCAGAATTTTATCAGTTTACGTTTAGGAAGTGTGTTTGATCCTTGTGTCTCTTCTTCAGTGTTCTGCAACATGCGGGATCGGAGTGCAAACACGGCTTGTACGATGCATCGTCGAGGGCATTAGTAGCACCAATTGTTCAGAAATCAACAAACCAACCACGGAGCAACGATGTAACATGGAGCCGTGTAAGAAGGAGGTGTTAGTAGCGAGCAAACCACCGAAAAGTAAGAAAACTTACGCTATATTTTTCTAATCTTCGATTTTTTCTTTCTAATTTTAGCAAATAAGTTCGAGCAATTATTTAATAATAAATCAACGATAATAGTGAGATATATTATCACTCAAGTTTAAGATATGTTTGATAGATATATATTTTAACATTACATTTCAGAAGTGCACGAACCCTCCGAATGCGTTGACAAGTATCCGAATTGCGCTTTAGTAGTAAAGAACGGTTTGTGCCGAATCAAATATTACAAGCACTCGTGTTGCCAATGTCGCCAATAGCTGAGGCAGCAATTTTGCATTTATTCACAATTTTATGAATGCGAAGTTAGTGTTCGTTGAATAAAATATAGATATCATGTCACACAGGCAAATCATGCCGAGTAAGACTGCTACAAAGAGACGATTACATATGTATAGTTTTACTTATGTTACGCGACACGCGCGTGAATTCGGATTACGCGTTTTCTTATGTAGTCATGTTTTTTTATTTTGCCACTCAGAGTAACGTAATTCTTATTGAATAACAAAATTCTCTTTTTTTATTTCGACGAATTCAGAACGCGCAGCGTTTATTTCTTTGTTTTAATCCTTTATTTTAATTCTACGAATTTTCGAATCAAATTTTGGAAAAATACTAAAACTGTGCTCTGAATGAGAGCACAGACAAATACATGAAATAATGAAATAAAATAATAATAGGATAAAATATAGATTCCAGAAGAAAACAAAAATATCCTAAATTAAAAACGATAAGCTTTTATGTATTCGAATTAAAAATAGACTTTTTTATGAGAGAAGCTAATCCTCGAAAAATTAATCTTGATTTTCCGAGGATCTCAAACATAGTGAGAAGGTTTAGATTTTGCATTGTTTGATATTGTCAGGTTTTTGTGTATGATAATATCTTGCGATGTGTGATATGATACGTGCGTCCACCTGCAAATATGTGTACGGATCGTTTATATCGCGTCGCGTGCACGTACGAGTCGATATCTGTGTATCGCCGCGAACAGGGGATGCAGGGCCGTAATTTTATCGATTCGGACGAGCGCCTATGCATACACACTGTCAGCCCTGATGCTTTTATATGCAGTATCACAAGCTTAATTTTTGTGTGCTCTTTGTCGAGCGGCACGTTTGCTGTATTCAAAATGAAATAATATATGACGTAATTTTTGAAGACCTGAAATATCTTAAAGATTCACGTACAGAAAAATAAGAAGACTCTATATTTTCGTCTCTATTTAATGTCGTATTTAACGGTAAATATAGTTATATACAAATTTTATTTATTTAATATGAAAATCTATATATAATGTGTGAATCAGAGAGATAGATTTTATTACGTTTCGTATTAAATGTGGTGTCATATAATTGTGGAAATTTCAATTCAATAAAAAATTTAATTTAATTTATTACATGAAAAAAGAAATTTTTTCATTTAATTAAAATATATATGCATTTATATAGAGGCATCTGCCATATACTGCTTTATTTTAAAAATGGCATTAAAGTAAAAGATATGTATAAAATTGTATAATAACATATACAATATAAACATATACAATATATATATAAAAGAAAGGAGTATACATGCTGAAACATATTACTCTTCTCTAAATATATCATTATTTTAATTTAATTCATGGCATCACCACCAAAGAAAGTGTATACGATGCTTTTAATGCGTTTTTAATTTAGATATGATGTGTGTTTTGAGTGGTGTACACTACGAAAGCAGTCCGATTAAAAAGTAATAATATTTTCGAAGACGAACACGAAGTCTCGAATACATTCAATTACGTCCCTGGATAACGAGCCTCTCTTTGCATGCACGTTTGCGCAAAACCTGTATGCTCATGGAAATCTCCGAAGCTACTATATCCGCCTCTGCATCGATCGCGTAAAACGAAACGAGTTTCCAGTGAGTCCGTATTCCGGAATCGACGTGAAACGATGTAAAAAGTGTCGTTCGAGCGCACAGGCTTGTGTTACACAGACCGAAAAATATGTCGGAATAAAAAATCAGCGTTGCTTGTTTCCGAAGAGAAACATTTTGTCACAGAAATATAATTGCCCCTTCTGTGTTGAAATGTGAAATTTCATTAGATGATAATTTAATGTGGCAACGCTACTGTGCCACGCTCGGTATTCGAACAAACGAGCTCAATCAAGAGAGAAAGAAATGTTTTTTCTGTAAATAAGTTTTGAAAATACGCAGCTTGTTGTAAATACGAATGGCGAAATAATGTAATAAAATACTAACGTCGCGATAAAATTACGAAAGCACTTCTTTTAACAAAGCGTAAATATTTGTTGATGTTCTCTTGCATTCGTTGTGGCTTCGTGATTCAAACATTAATTTCTTCTTAAGAATTAATAGTTTCTTTTTAGACATGTTTTATGTTAATAACTGCTTTTATATATAAGTTAAAAAAGTTGCAAAAATTTATACTTTACGTTTGATTTACGAAAACTGCGTGGTAAGGTATTCATTTTTCGAATTAAAAAATTTTGTACGAAGCAAATTTTCTTTAATTGGTGCTTGTGTTTTTAAGGTTTGATCTCGAAGGAATCACGAATGTCAAAACTCTTGTTCTGCATACGTCACTAGGTATCGAATAAATTCATTCAAGTAAGATGATTAAGCATGATAATATATACAATAATATAAATATATACTTATATGTATAGATTATATAAACTTGTCCTTAGATTATATATATATATATATATATATATATATATATATATATATATGTATGTATGTATGTATGTATATGTATATTGTATATTTCGCGACACCGAGATGAAAATTAGAGTGATCCTCTATGTATATCATCAGCATATTAATTCGATATTAAACTTGTTTTTAATTGCGCCATTAGAAACAAACTGTTAACGCCATTAGTATTAAGCTGTTTGGATTAATTAATCCAAACCATATCAATTGAATCCTTTTACCAATTCTAAAGGATTATTCGAATGAATTCTGTATTGAATTGTATTTCTCATATCTTCCGTCTCGCTCAGATTCTCTATTTTTACAGCAATTACAAATTATTTACACAAAACTTTTATTTATACCATTTTCGATTATCAATTTCGCATCGATTTATTTACCTTGGTTACATCAGGTAAGTGCATTTCATAATTTTTATCTTTTTTATCTGATCACTTGTTTAACATATTTATTAACATTTTGCAAATTACATACATTAACATTTATGTTAACTTGTTATAGAATTTATGTAACAAATGTAGGGATTTATCCTTATAATCTATTTAAATTAATGAGTCTATAAATTTAAAAAATATAAAAATTTTTATTGAGTTTTAAATTAAAACGTTTGTTTTTAGATACAATTATGGTTTCGTTTTTCACATTATTTCATTATTTTTATCGTAACATAGTATATTTTTATTATTTAAATATTATATCTTATATCTTTATTGTTACAATTTCTATCTTCTATATACAGATGTTCCTGAGACTCTATATATAAAGTTCCTTGACGAATATAATTATATGATTTTATTATCATTACATTTGAAATCTAAAATTCAATTCTTTCTAAAATTTTAGTTTCAAGAACGAAAACTTGCTCAACTGAATATTAATTGCAAATGTCCACGTTTTTATCAAATAATCGAAATAAAACTGATGTCACTTGCGAATATAACGATATTATGATAAATGTTTACGGTTTCTTAGGGACATTATCAAATAATGCAATTTTACATGCAAAATGGTAGATTACGGGAAATGCTTTGGAGAAATGCTTTAATGCGAATGTGTAAACGTGACGACGGTCTATTATCAATTGTGACAGTAATTGTTTGAGTGTTAAATGTCAATATATGTCTGTGATATAATCTTATATTTTCGACTAAATCATCATAATTAACTTTACTTTGATTGGAGAATACATAATTGCAACTTGAAAAAATTGTATCTATTTCTCATTGTCAGTGGAAAAAACTATCACAAATATCTTTTTAAATATTCTATAAATATTTAAAATTTTAAGTGTGTTCTCTCTAGAAAAACAAGCAAATGTATAATATATTGTATTAAGATACATATACATGTATCAAACATTTTACAGGAGAATTGTAAAGAAAAAAAAACTTTTGGAAGAATATTTTACCTATTACATGCAATTTATTGATTGATTAATATAAATAATAATTATATATTTGATTGCAGCAAACACTTTTTTGGCTATGTAAGTGTTAATGTGAATTTATAGAAGTCATTTTCTCAACAATGAACAAACTTATTTTTGAGATAGTACACTGTACAATATCACTAACATTAAGAAGTACGAAGATGAATATAGTATCACTATCGTGCTCCTTTATCGAGACAAAACGTCCACTAATGTCCATAAATATATGTTCTGTGTCATCGAAAGCACACATATGTCTCAATCGCGTAGCTCGACTATCGCGAGTGTGATCTCGTCAAGAACTGTGATACAATCGTAGTCTGCAGGAATAAAGTACAACGAACGATAACGAACAATTAATGATCAATACAATAAACCAGCTGCTCCGAGAAAGAAAGTCGTCTGGCGCTTTGTAAAATTGCTTTCGTGTCACTCGTAGTGCAATAAAAGCCTTAACCGAAAACAGTATCGTACGACAATCATATTGCAATCGATGTATAATTAATTGTGACGAAATTATTACACTATTAAGAATATAATTGTTATGATTACAAACGAAAATGATTGCTTATGAATAGAAAATTTGAAATTTGGCTACTCCATAATCTGCAAGTGTATTATGTCAAGAATCTTTTTGCTCGTATATAGTAACATTACAATGTCTCTTTGTATAAAAAAAATCTATCCTTATACGCAGAAAATCGGAGCTATTTAAAGTATTTAATTTGCATGGATAGAACACATATGACTAACAAGAATAAAACAACTTTTTTATTTTCTAACAATTCAAATCGATGCTTTATAATCACGTAAGCCTCTATGTTTAATTAATTATTCTGTATTTTATAATGTAGTATTCTTGCAGTATGTGAAGAATCGTTTAATCCGATTTTCCGCAGTTTTCTCTTGCAGCGTTACTGAGATGATGTATGTGAGCGATTTTACCAAAGATCGTTATCTTGCGCATGAATCTTATACATCATGATATCTTCTGGTATAATATAGATCATGTTTCTACTTAAGATGCATGGGCGACGTGAAACGAATCATAAGAGAATCAGACTGATAAGAATTAATATGCATTACTTATGTATTACGGATTGTAACTACATGTTTGACGTTCGAGCGCTCTTGAATATTAGATATTAATAAAGCGGAAATCAACAAACACCTGTTTTTGCTCAAGGAAATTTGGAGAAGCAACGAATTAGATAATTATTAACAGATTGGTTGGAAATAAAATATTATCCTCTCTTTTCTCATTGTCATTTATATTTGAAAAAAAAAACCATACAGAATATATATAATGGATATTATTGAATAAAAATGTTATTATATGCTTTTTTTTTTGCATAAAACAGTATTTTAATTTTGCAACACTATCTTTATAATAGTTAATTTATTCTTTAACATATTTTTAATTTATTCTATCAAATGAGATCATAATTTATTTTTCAATATGATCAAGTGCTTTCGCGTAGATTAATTAATTGACAATCATGCCTGCAAAATAAAGTAAGTTGCTCTCGAATTATATAATGCTTAACAAAACGAATTTTTGAGTATCTCTGTCGCGTAAAATTAGATGGACACGTGAGAAGTGAGAAAAGAAATAGAGCATCGATCGTGTTTAATGGATTATGTTTTGATTAGTTAAAAATAAACTTTTATTTCTCATAGCAATACGTTAGCATATATGCAAAATTTTTCGCTGCATGTGTATAAAATAATTTCTAAAAAACAATCGATATACATAGCTATATGTATATATATATATATCACTATATTTTATTCGATCGTATTAATTTGTCTTTTTTCAGTTCAGCAATGTGTGTGCGTTCACATTATTTAGGTACCTAATTGTACCAGCAGCCTTGATTATTAACTTTAATTAGCAAAATGTCCTGTCTACCTATTTTACAATTCTAATTATAATGTAAATTGAGGAAAAAATTTAATTGGTTATTTTTAATAACTATAATTATGCTATATACAGGGTGTCCGGTAATTCGCGCCCCACCCGCCATGTGCAGGTAGAGCAGGTCAAACTGAGTAAAAAAGTCATCTACCATTTTGCAAAATTTTCCATAATAAGAGAGAAATTAATTAATAAATTTCGGCCAGTACAAGCGCGCGGAGAGAAGGAACGGCCCACTGTGACGTGGTCACTAAGCGCGCGGCGATAAACGACAGCGTAATGTTATATCGTTGCTACGCGCGCGACCGCGAGACGAAGCATTGACAGACGCGCTTTGCAAATGAACACGCCTAAGTATAAATGATTGAAAAAAGTGGGCCGTCCCTTCTCTCCGCGCGCTTGTACTGGCCGAACTTTATTAATTAATTTCTCTCTTATTATTGAGAATTTTACAAAATGGTAGAGGACTTTTTTACTCGGTTTGACCTGCTCTACCTGCACATGGCGGGTGGGGCGCGAATTACCGGACACCCTGTATATGGAAATAATTTAGTTCACCGTTTAAAATCTAGTCTTATACAGTTATCTATACATATTAATAGTAAAACTGAGTCTGTGTATGTGTATATATACGGCATCGATTGAAAACGACTGTACAAAGTACAGATAATACAACTAATTAAATAAAAATATGTAATATAGATTCTGGCAGTGTGTTAGAGGAGTATATTATATAAATTTCAGACACTCTATATATGAAATCCCTAAATATTTTGTATAATGAATGACAATTTGTCACGAAGAACGAATGACATTAGATATTGCTACGATTTAATTTTGCTTTGAAAGCAATAAAAAATATAATTCGAATTAACAAAAATATATATAAATTAAAACGCTGACGTTTTATGAAATATCCCTTAAAATCGACAATTTTACAAAGTTCATATTTTTTGAGCACAAAAATATCTTATTAATTATTTTAACTAAGACTATTATCAAATATTACATAGCATTGCGAGGTGAGATAAAGCGAAGTACAAAATTCAAATTATCAATGTACTTGTGTAGTAAATATAATTTTAATATTTTACCGATAATATATTGTTGACAACAATTATTAATAACGCTCGTTACTCACGCCGACATTTTTTCCTGTCCACCTTTCTTTTAGGTCTACCTTCAGGCCTAGATCTCTCAATGCGGCTTTCAGGTTGTCCTCCAACTTGGGACCGTGCAAACGTAACGCATCCCGCAACACTTCTTCAACGCCATACGCTAAAAACTCCTTGGACTCGGATCTATTTCGCACTGACATATTTCTAATCGCCCAAGAGGCTTGTTTTAGGACGTTTATATTATTAGGATAAGCTTTCATAGCATCTACGATCACTTGGGCTGCGCCGCAATCGTAAAACACACCAGAGTTTGAAGTGCTTCGTAAAGATAATGCGGATATGCAACCTAATCCGGCAGTCACGATATTCTCTGATCTCTGCCAAATATAATAAATTTTAATGAAAATTCGTCTTAAAACCTATTTGGTTGGCTGTATAATAAGAAAAATATTTTCTGAAATTTATTCTAAAAAAAAGAGATTTTTTCATTTGTTTATCACAGATAAATTTACCTTCATTCTACTGATAACGGATACGATTAAGGGCGCGCATCCGGAAGTCACAATGTGAGATTTTACAGTGTCATTGCCAGCAAGCGCTTTGAGCAACTTCAAAGCCTGCCAATTTAATTTTTCAGAGTCTGGATAATCGGTCATTATATCCAGAATAAATTTCAAACCTCCAGCATCCTCTACTTCTTGGCAGAATTCATTTCGAACGATTAATGAAGCCAAGGTGATCATTAAATCACCTATGACCTTCGTGTCCTTTTTAAATCCTGTCCGCGTGACAAATGCATATATTATCACAATGTAATGTTTTATTGAAGTATTCAATGTTTTGAATATTTCAATAAAAAGCATGTATTTTATTTTATTACAAAATAAATATAATATATGAAATAATAATGGTCAAAAATAATTCAGATTAATTGTAAAACTATCTAAAAATACAATCTACTTGTCAACAGTTCTGTGAGAACATCGAGAGCCCCCTTCGCCATGATAGTTGCATGCTCGTGAGCCTTTCCATATTCGTGCCTGATATCATCGTCCAGGATCAATGCTCTGATCACCGAACATGCGTCCTTGATCTCGTGCGCGCCTACGTTCTCGCGCACCAATATCTTCTTGAGTTTTTCGAAGATATTGGTGTCAAAGATCTTTTGCCTGTTCAGCTCATGTTTTATGCAGCACTCTCGTATCCAATGCAACAGACACTGCAACGTCGCAGCATCGTGATGCCTCTCTAAAATCCTGACAAGTAAAATTCCGTGAAAAATATCCAAGGACCAAAAGAAAGAGACGAATATTTATAAACTAAAATTAGATATATTATTTTGTGTAATTTTTATTTTTCCAATTATAATTCTTTTCTATGCTTGCGCATGTTATATCAGTTTTTTATTAAGTTATTACGAATTTGAAAAAAAAAATAGAAAAAATCAAAGTTTATAAAATAAAATAATTTTCAATGTTTAAGTTAAACAAGAATGTGTAAATATTTTTTCAAAAAAATATTGAATATTCTGATATTCTTATAAATGATATCAACAGGTGACACCAATTTTTCTATTATCCGATTTAAAAAAACTTCTTTTCCTTCCATAATTTTGTTCTTTTTGATTTTAACATAAATTAATGATCTTTCTCTCTTATAATATTTATAATATTCTATATATTTTTTTTTACTTTGATAGATATTTATTAATATGCGCTTGCTTTTTTTTAGAACCAGTCTTGTGTAAGGAATAATCCTTACTCTGTCTGCAACGCAATCCCGTCGTCGTCCAACAAATCCGGATAACCGGACATTAATGAGGTAATCGTCTCCAGCGCGGATTTAAATATCGCGTGATTCTTCTCGCAATCCTTCAGGAGATCGATTAGAATGTTGTAACACTTGCGTTTACCCGCAAACACTCTATATCGAATGTCCTTATCCAATTCAGTTCGCAATTCTTGCAACGTCTCGGGCACACATTCGTAACTTTTGTCATTCATAGCGCGCGTTAATTGCTCCAGACATTTCACTATCTGTTTGTATTTGTCCTCAAGAACTAAATCTGTGATAATGTTGCTCAAATCTATCCCCTGCGCGAAATAAACGAAATAATCCATGTTAATTATATCGCAACAGCGATTGTATGATCAGGCCGTGTGATCAGAGTGTATGGAATTTTTTTCTGATAATCGCACATAAAGTTTTAATTAATTTGTTTTATAAATATTTAAAGATCTATATATTTATGCTACAGTTAATGTCTTTTGAATGGAATCACTTTCTTTAACAATAATTTATTTGTATCAAAGCGAATAGCGATAACATTTTTCACAATTTAACGTAAGTTTTTTCTTCTTCTTTTTTATATAAATTTATTTTTCTTTTTTTTACAGCATCAAAGATAAATGCATTAAGATAAATACAATACAATAAAAAACAGGCCGATGTCTTAAGATAGCAATTGTGACACGAGTGCTCCGAAACTAAAACTGTCAAGAAATGCGGAAGGAGCGCGTAACAAATTTTATTTTTATACTACGGAATAGTTCTGTAAGTACTTTTTTGTAAGTACAACAGTTTTGCTTTTAATAGTAATAATAACAGGAATCAATAAAATATATTATAAAAATATAAAACCAAAATTATTACGAAAGTATTACTGAAATTTAAACTCTTTTATTGGAATTCTTTGCTTCTCCGATTAATAAAATAAAATTTTACGATATTAACTTTTATGGTTAACCGTAAAATTTTTCGCTTTGATTTAATATTCTGTATTTATTTCTAATGACATCAATGAAAATCTTCGATGACTTATTCACGGGTGACTTACGTAAATGCATACGTGAGAGGCAAAATACTTTTGATTAAAGTGCAAGGAATTTAAACTTTCAAATAAATTCTCACTAAAGTTTTGTAAAACGTCACATAACTTGGAATTTTGTTATTTTTCTTTTCAGTGATAAAAAAAAAATAATAAAAATCCTTGGCACATAATCGCGCCTGTGAAAGGAACGAAGCAAAAAAAGATACTTTCTCTTTATTCATTATATAATTTATCCGTGAAGACTAATATGAAAATTTCGAGATAAATAAAGATATATTATAAAGTTTCTCAAAACTTGGAAAATTTCGTTCTTTTCTTTATTTCTAGTACACCGAAAGTGAGAAATCTCAACTACCTGACGCATGATGAGTCACATAATCGCGCGCAAGGAGCAAAAGAATATTTTTCACTGATCATCGAGCGATGTAAACAAAGGATGCGGCATTTACCTTCATCTCAAAGCACTTGATAGCGTCCTCGACCGCCTCCTCTTCGGTCAAACCGAGACCCTCTATTAATTCCTTTATCTCCTCGTCGTAAGCTTCCTGGGTAATCTTGCTCATGATAACAACGAGATTTCTCTCAGACGGTGTTCCAATTCGCTATATAAGGAGATGAACGTTGTGTGTCAGTCGCGCGAGCGAGACGAGCGTACACTGCTTTGTCCACGTGGTAACAAAAAGAGCAGACCTGTCAACGCACGACTGCGTCCGCAAACTCATCTCAGCTCCATCGCCGGAGTAATGTAACTTTATGCCGTCAGAGGGAGCGCTATTCGTCGAGATTACAAGTCGATAAGTCGGTGGTCTCGATCAACGCGGTCGATCTATGTTCGAGCGTGGCGACCGGTGGCGACCTCAGCTGCCTAAGCTGGCCTAACCGTGTTCGTTCGTGTGTCGCGACACGACCGACGATATTATTATTGTGTGCAACAATCGTCGTTGATAACCGACGCGACGTTGGTCTCGCCCGCGAGTTTCCGGTATATGCGGCCAGCGTGAACACGGAGTTGATCCGAGAAGAGAGAAAGAAGAGTTCCACGTCGACGAGCGTCGTCACCGTAGCTGTCGCTCACGCTCACCCGAACGGAGTACGAAGTATCCGCGTCGCGAGTTTCACGTCGTTAAGGATTCCCGTTGGCGAGGTGGTGAAGCGCATCCACCTCGCCCTTGCCGCTTCCTTCGCCTTCCGCTCGACAAGAGCAACGTTAAGTAAGGTAAGCGTTTTTGTCGGAGCACTATGATTTTTTTTCTCTCTCTCTCTCTGTCTCTCTCTCTCTCTCTCTCCCTTTATCTTTCTCTCTCTCTTTCTCGTACACATATTTGGCACATGAACTTTCGTTTACGGCTTCGTCGAGGCACGCGGTTCACGCATGTCATATATGTTTCTTATTGTTAGTTTGGTGACAGTTACCTGGCGAATCGGCAAATTTAAGTGATATTGATTTAAGCTAAGGATATCGGTAGAATGTCATAGTATTGTTGAATCCTGAATATGTAAATATTGAATATATATTTTATATAAAAAAATTGTTGTATTTCTTCTAAAGTGAGGATGGAAGAGGTTAGCTTATTCAAGCGCTTTTCTCTGAGTATATAGCAATTGTAAATATTGTAAGACACATAGATACTTTTTAGTGTATAAGATATGATCTTAGTTTGCAAGTAGTGTCTAGAAAGCATTTGCTTAATTAACAGAGCAATATCTCTTTAATTTAGTTATTAGATAAGAAATACTCCAATCTGAATTTAAAATATATCTTTAGAATCAAATGAGAAAAAAACGAGTGAATATTGTTATTAGTTAGTTACAATAGAAAACGACAGTTGTTTGATCCAAATGTAATATTATGATATTTATATGTTTTACAGATCACGCATCGTAGGCTCATCACGGTATCTTGGATATGAAACGTACAAACAGTGAAAAACAAGAGGAAGCACACTTGCAAAGTGGATGTCCACGGAAGAAATACAAAGAAGAATGATGAATATTATGATGCGTTGCATTGTCACGCATGAATAATTATCATAGTGTTCATATCACGTTGCTATTGAGGAGCAGCTCGAAGATATTTGGCGAACCAACATCTTTGGGGCAACATTATCACACTGCATTTTACATATTTCATGTACAGCAATAGAGATAATTTTTAAAAGGGTACCATTGTATAAGGATATACAAAAATAGTTTTTTTAACAGAGAGCAAATCATTATTTTTAATAATTGCAAATCAACGTGTGAGAATTGTATATGCCCAATAAGAAGATAAACTATACGTCGATTACACAAAAATCGGCCTTCCTAAATAATGCTCAAATAGCTACAAGTAATCTGAGATCGCACATGAAATAAATGCCTTCCTCGATTGCTATGAAGCGATAAAGAAAAAGTGCTTTGAGTCTCTGAAGAGAATGCATAAAGGCCAAAAACGATTATGTTTCGTGATTGTAGTGTTGCACAAAATCGTTCATATTTGCTACATACCATGTATGACTAACAATCAAATAAACCTGCATACATTTTTCTATGAAGACGACGATCTGCTGATGTGATCGTTCCTTCATAAACTCCCGCTGACACATCTTTGAAAATTGAAAACAGCACATTGGTGTCGTCTTGTGCGACTCCATACTCCAGCGGAAGACTTTGTGCCTGGTACGGAATTTCATTTTATAAATTACGCAATTATGTTTTTGAGCACTTTTTTATTTCCACAATTTATGTAACTTATTTTCGTATAATTTTATGTTTAGATACGAAAGATACGATTGACGAAGCCCTAATGCTGAAAGGAAGCTTGTCGCCGTACCTCGACACTCACAATGAAGAAGAGTCGTCTTATGTAACGCTCAGCAATGGGCCATATGGTAAGTATTAGCACCATTATACATATATACCGTCATATAATAGCGAGCGTTATTTTCATATCTCTCAGGAATTTGATTAATCTGTTCGTTAATTCCTCGCTTCCTTGTTTCAGCGTATGTAGCCGATTCCACGAGCGCGGAACACAATTTGTACAATCACATCCTCCTAGATGTGTATTTCGTAACGCCTATCCTCTGCAAGCACTGTAAGTAACACGCTAATTTAAACGGATTAATTTATATGATTCATTGCATGAATTAATTTAGTGTATTAAAAGATATTACATTATTAAAATAATTTTTCTTAGTCTATCATACCCTTTCGCTCTCATATTTTGTTTACATATTACATCAGAAATCTAGTTAGATTATTTACTTTAACTTTATATTGAATAATTCTCTTGTGATTTAAAAAATCTTAAATCTTGATAGAAATACACACACACATACAAATATGTAATTTACCTGTAATCTGTTTTTTACAGGTGAAGATTATATCTGGGGACCTGGCAAAGTGGGAACCAAATGCAAAGGTAAAGCATTCTATTACAATTATTAGATATAATTAAATATAGCATTGAAGTTTTGTGCTATTCATTTGTGTCAGACATATTTTTTTTTATGTGAAGTGCATCTTTGATCCGCTCAGCAGTATTATCAGTATGATAAGTCCAAACATTTTTTCCGAAAATAGCCTCTTCAGGAAATATAAAATATATATGCTCTCAATTTTTCTTTTTTTTTGTAAACTGAAAAGAAATTTTAATATCTTACGTTTACATATAGATTTGTATGATAGGCAATTAAACGTTGCATTATAAACAAATGCATACGACGGTCAACTTATATGACTTGTTTAGATCTTAGAAAAATCGGGGGGGAAAAAAATATATATGTTTTCATATCAATCCCCTTCGGAAAATGCAATATATTATGGAGAAACGCGAACGTTCTCGCGCCCAATTATCGAGAAAATGTTTCCCATGTTTATTTTGTGCGCGCGATTTAAATCATTGTCGCGCAAAGCGTCACATGACAATAGTCGTCATAAAGTATGCGATGAAGTTATTCCGAGCGTCCGCTAGATCGCAGCAATACCCTCGTCGCGGAATTCGCACGTGTGGATCACGTGTGGATTTCGCGTGGATCATATGTGGATTTCGCGTGGATCCACCATCGAGGGCGGCACCGTAGCATAGTAACACGCCGGCAAGCGCCGATCTTCAAGAGCGGTACCGTGTCCCCCTTCACCTTCACTACCGCGTGTACTCGCCGCGCCGGTTTCTTTCCCGAAACTCCGCTGCCCTCTCCGATCCCTCCGATCCTCCTCCTCTCGACATCGTACGAGCTCAGGGCCGTGCCTAATCAAAGTGCAAGTTCCCGTTTATTCGCAGATATCATATTCTTTTTCTCAGTTCGGCCCTATTTTTCTCTCATGCAAATCACTCATATATTACAATTGTCATATCGCTATTAATTGTGTTTCAATTATAATCGAAACATAATATAATGATCATGTGATTTAACGTGACACAACTGTAATATATAAAGTTGATCATGATACACAAACAGAAAGAGATAATTAACAAAAGAATTTACACATGAGGAATATATATTAATAAGGAATATATTTATATATATTTTTTTCTTTTTTAACAGCAGTTGAAAAATACTGTAGCTACATATTTTTTTGAACATTTTCAATTACAATCATTTTCGAATTCTATTTTAGTAGTAATATGCCTTAGAAAAATATTTTAGTTTCAATCTATATAATTTTATATTTATTTTATTATTTTTTTCTATTGTAATTAATAAACAAGATACTTTCGGAAAGGAAAAAGAGAGAGAAGAGAAGAAAGAAAACTATTGTACAAATATCAAATAATTCTTTCTTTGTAATTGAAAAATTAGTAGAAATTTTTTTGCAGCTAATACTTCACAATATTTTACGTTGCAATGTTTTTCATTGATATCATTGAATTATAGAAATTGGAATATGGAAATAACATTTTAGTTTGTTATAGATGCATTTGCTAAATGTACAGATGCACATTTTATTTTTATACTCCATACATAATGTGCTTAATTTAGCATATTTTATTTTTTATATTTTTTCTGTTTATTATTGATTAGATGAATTAAATGAAGTAAATATTTTTGCTTTTCTTTGTTTAGCTGAATATTTTGAAAAATATGAATTTTAGCTTAATTTGATATTGGAACGTTCAATACTAAATTACGTTCAAGTTATTTATTCGTATAAATAAGAAATTATAAAAAAAATATGTGTAAATATATGAGCAAAGAAAAGAACTTGTTAGGTAAAGATATAAAGCAAACTTGCCTTGTTAAATGTTTTGTTAATTAATCATGTTGATGATTTTTGTGTACTTGCTTCGAATGCATATATACATTTATATTTATTCACACAGTAACATATACATTACAAAATTACATATACTTTGCTAATCGTATGTCGAATTTAACTTATATGTATGACTATAGGTTTTATTCATATTTGTCATGATAGCGATGACAAATGCACACGCTATAAAATACGAAGCAAATACTTTGCAATAAAATGCTAAACATTATTCATACAGCACGTGGAATACTCCACGTGCTGTATATCTTCGCTTTAAGCTTCAGCAATAAAACAAGTGTTTTTGCTTTAATTTTTGTCGTTTTTACGTGACAGACTTATTCGACATGCTGTCTTTCACGTGTAAATAAACTGACGCTGTAATTAGATCAAGTAATAGCTTTAATTCGCCGCATGGACGCTATACTCCATGCTCACTATCGATTACTCGATCAGATTATACTATTCGATATCATTAGTAAATTTAATAATGATTTTCTGTCTATATATAATTCGAATCTAATTCGTTATACACTTGTTATCACCTATATTATTTCTCTTTTTCTCTCTCTCTCTTTTTTTCTGTCATATAATTTCATAGTTTCATAAGTGGCTATAAAATAATTCGGTGATTTTTCTCTCTCTGTCACACATTTCCATTACATATAATTTTAACGATAAATTTTGTGGCTAATAAAATTTTTTCTCAAAAAAAAAAATATGGAAGGAGATCGTACCGATAAATATATTATCGGCACGATCTTACGTAACTTACAATTAGAGTCAAAAAGATGTTACCGGCGGATATAGTCAATTTGAACTAAGAATTTAAAAAATCACATTAATGCAAATTTGCAATATATATTATCCTTCATAGATCTTTTTTTTTTTTTTTTTAAATATAAAATCTAGTATATATTCCAACGATAAGTAATAGGTTGACTCTCAGCTGCAGATTCTGCGCATGAAACATATTGAAATCTTATCGTATTAACTTTTCTTCGATATTTATGCAATGACAAGTCTACCTAAAGTTAAAAATACTATGAAAACCGGCGCGATCCGGTTTTGGGAGCGCTAAGGGTTAATTGCGCTTTCAGCTTTGCCGTTCTGGTTACAAAAAAAAAAAAAAGATCGTCGCACACGCTCGACGTAACTTCGCTCGCGCGTGTGCGACGCACACAACCGCAGTTTTATACGGTCGAGGTGTTTCACTCTCCCTGGGAGTAATGACGCTTGAGTGTGGCCGTTTTGCTCACGAAGGAATAGTGCTGGCACGTGGTAATCCTTGAAAATCGGCGTGTTCGATTATGAAGCCGCGAACGAACGGGCGAGCGAGCGAGCGAGCAAGCAAGCAAGACGCATTTATACGCCCACGCGGCGCTGCATATGCATCGAACGATGAATTGCCGAGCTGTTTGTCGAACGCTGCCAAATCCATATTTTTCTTTCTTTTTTTTTTTTCGAAATAATAGTCACGATAGATTTGACCTGGATTCGCTAATTCGACTACAATTTTACTTTGATTTGCAGAAAGATATTATTTTGAATATTATTGATAAAATTCTTCTTTTTAGCATCATAGAAAATACTTTTATTTTTCTTACGCTCTAATATTTGCAAGAAACAATGTTTAAAATAATGTCTTTCTTATGAGATAATGATTTTATCAAAGCCACGTGTATTTAATATATATTATTTATATATTGACATGTGCGTATATATGAAATATCTTTATCATCATTAGTCTCTTGAAAGTGCCGGTGTGTGTATCGATTGCGTTAGATAAGCGTAAGACAGGGGACAGCATAGCTAGAGGTGGGCGCTCAAAAACTATTATTTTTTTCTATCTTTTCTCCTCTATTTTGACAATGTACTCTCTTTAATTATATCCATAATAATACGTCTAATTGGTCGCGTGATAGTTGTAGTAGTGAAGATGAAATATTAATTGATCAAATAATTAAACACAGCCGTTGCATAGCGTTTGCATGACGTTCCGAGTCCGCGAAACGTCCAAGAGAATTTAATTGATCGTGTTCACCTTCGTGCGCGTGCACATTCCGGTAAATTTTCCCGGTACTTCAACGTAAAGCGCGCGAATATTCGTGAGGCACGCTTTATGCCAAATTGCGATCAGTTGCTTCGGTATAAATCACCGACCGATGTCAACGGAATACCTTCGCGGAATAAATACGCGCGAAAGGAATGGGAGAGTGAGAGGGAGAGAAGAATTTACTGTGCATTCTGAGGTAAATCCCATAAGTGCACTAAAACGTGGGACGAGTCCAGAAGCATAAAAATTATGGCTAGAGAAAAACTACATAATATCGCACATAATGTGCATTATAATTTATATTACTATAGATGAGTGATATATTCGTTAGAGAAATTAATTTTTTACATAAACGCAATTTTTTATAATATACATTTTTGACACGCGCGCGCGATCCAAAAAATATAAATATTCTTTAATATAGATTTTAATATAGTAATTCTATAAAAATTTGCATTTGTATTTCGCTATCTTTTTTGTAGTTATTTAATAATACTTGGATGACAAGTGACACGTGTCAAACTATATGTAAATTATTTTTTTTTATTTTTTTTATTTTTTTTTTATTTTTTTTTTTTTACTAAAGCCTATTTGGAATTAACTAAACAATAAACTTCCATCATCTATATTTTATATGTATATTCTAAAGAAATCTTAAGTTTTTAAAATCTATCTGAAACACAAAAATTAAAAAATTAATATACATTATATTTTATTCTTATTAGAAACACACTTAATAATGAAGAAAAATTATTACCACGATTTTGTAATCTCACTTGTTTGAGATTTTTAAAATAATTTGATTAAAACAAATACATATGTAATAAAGATAGCAAAAAAAAAAATATATTTCTCGTCCGTGAAGCTTGTTATCGTACAAGTTCGCGGTTCGTGCAGCCAAGGGCGAATCGCGATGCATCGACAACTTCGTCAGTAAGGCAATAAGGCTAAAAAAAAAGGCATCCGTGGATCCGCGATGCGCTTCGCTTCCTCGGCGCACGAAGCCGTTTCGAAGGACAATCGAACGGGGTCAAAAGTCCTCGCGTTGCTACGCGAAACGTTACGAAGCCATGGAAACGAGCTGGTCGCGCAAGCGCCTTGTATTTTCCCCTCCGAATTCTCCTATTGCCCCTCTTTTTTTTATTTTCCTCGATTTCCGGCCAAGCAAGCCACGAGTTTTCCCGCTTCTCGACTTTCAACATCAAAATCTAGCTACTTTTCTTCTCTTGTCGATGCATAACGCGCTTATTCGACATCCTGCACATATAACAAATGTAAACTTTTATATCACATTATGATGATCTGGGTAAATCGTTGCACTTTGCTTGTCACGTTTTTCGTCGCTAAAATTTCTATTTTTATCATAAGCGTCTTTGAATCAGTAACTAAAATTATATTTATGAAAATGTAAAAAATGACATATATTAAGAGACATATTAAATCGAGGTCTTTTAGTTTTCGCAAAAATTTTTAAAAGACGAATGAAAAATTCTCTCTTGATGAATAGAAATTGTTAATCTATAAAATTAGAAAAAAAATACCTTCTGGTTTACTTATTTATTTTTAACACATTTTTTTATATGAATCTTATAAATTTATTCATTTGTGTATTTAGCGCTAAATGTGGCTGTAATTTACGTTCTTCGTACTTAATACTTGGAATAACACAATTGCATAGCCGTTTTTAGCGCTCAATGCGCTAAATGGAAGTAAGAATATCACAGTCAATAGTGGAAAATCGTGTCGGCGGATGATGCATCGTTAGTCTCTCAAGGGTGCATGTGCAGCAGTGCAGGTGAAAATGGCGATGTCGCAACAGTTACGGCTGTTGACCACTATGAAAGAACGAAAGTCGTGTTCTTCTTGTGACTTGCTGCAAGACTTTCTCATTGCTTGGTCAATAATACATCTTTTAGACAACTTGAGTTGGTTATTGATTATAATGGTTATTGATTATAATTAACTAATTTCGTTCTTTTTCTCTCCTAACTTTCGAAATAATCAAAATTCTTATTTTTCTTTTGTCTATATATTTTTTTTTTTTTTATTAAAAATAATCTCATAAATTTTGTTAAGTCTTTGAAGATTGAAACAAAAATAGTCGGTAAAAAATGTATTTTTTATGTTAGACGAAAAGGTCAGAAAGTTTGCAAGCTACATATGAGTTTATTTTTGGGTTTGAGGAACTTAGAGATGTAAAATTAAAAAGTCGAGAATTTTGTACTTTTGCGAAATATTTACGATTGAAGTTTTGATATTAATATAATTAATATAATTATGGAAACATGTTTCTCTGTTAAATAACGAATTTTGGAACTGGTTTTTTAAATGAGTAAGCAAAAAGATAGAAGCAATTTGAATATCACGACGTTATTTTTACTATATCATTTTTGGACAAAATTGAAATCACATCGTGCAGGATGATGTTTGCGAGCTCGTGCGTGTGCGCGATAGTGATCGATCGATCAACGGAACACCACGCGACGAATAATATTGGGTCAAACAGCGCGATCTAAGTTCACCGCTCGACGGCTAAAAATGGTGCCACTGTTCATTGACTTCAAGGATGACTTCAATCAATTATTTGCGACTAGGCGTAGTGGTGTAGTCGTTTTTCCCGATCGCGTTGTAAAGCCAGTACCTGCACTCTTAATCTTTTACACTGTCTCTAATGTATCGGTCACGCTACATCTTGCATGCATAGTTTATCATCGCGGATATTGGATTGCGCTTTTTGATCATTATTCATTACCCGGTGACAGTGAAAACCCATCACTTTTACATGGAACGAATGTTATTTTTTTTTTTTTTGTTTATATATTATTATTTTCTTAATGTCAAATTTATTTTGGTTTATTTATAGTCAGTGCGCGTGCTATATCTTAATTTATTTAATGAATATATGTATTTTTCTTTGATCCACTAGTGAAATTTATTTTTGAATATTATCTTTACGTAAAATTTTATGCATTTTATCCCTTTCATTATTTAATGGAAAGAAAAATCTTATAAAGATGCGAGAATAAAAACTACAGGAAAAATATTTTATTAAAAGTTTAAATTAAATTTCGATATGATCTTTTTTTATATTTCACAAGTAATTTATACTTTATGATTGTAGATACAAATTATCTGAGAAGTATAAAAAAAGTTTTTTTTTTTAATTATAATATAATTTAGACTTTTATAATAAGATATATTTTTTGCTTGAAACTTTATATATTTTTGATAATGTATTATCAATTTCTGCGCTATATGTTATGTCTATCTCTGTATCTATATATGTTGTTCATAACAAAATGATATCTGGATGATTAGTAACGATCTACAGCAAAACTAGATAATATCAATTTTATCTCCCTGAGTAACTTCCGCCTCGGTTTGTCGCATCCGCGGCACATCACCGCACTTCATTTCACACGCTCGATAGCTTTTTGATAGTTGATTGGCACCGCCTGCAGTCTATGGCCTTAATCGACCGATTTCCAACGACAAAACCTTTCTCTTCTGCACCATTTGTACGATTTACTGTTGCGCTTCAGGCCGCGCAATTATCGCCAGCCATCCCTGAAAATCGTTTCGTCCCATCCATATTCACAATAGCGATGTAGTCGTTGAAGAGATTCCATTTCTCTGACAAATTAGCGTCCGCGAGAAATGAAGATGCGTTGCCAATTAACAATTGTTTAATTAAAATTTACGTGCATATTTTATTCACGTACGCGTTAAATTTAAATTAAAACAAATTAATTTGTTTTTTTATTTTTTTATATCGTCTGTTTATACTTATGATACTCAATCATCTTAGATATTGATTGTATAAACAGAAACAAAATTGTCTGATTGTATCGAAATTTTTAAAGGTAATGATTATTTTTATGGAAAAAATATTAAATTTCCTAAGAAGATTTTGAAGTACTTTTACAGTGAATAATAAAAAAAAATGCTATATTAGCTATGGTAACTGCAACGTGTGATCCGATTATTTATGCGTGTATCAACGCCTCAATTATTCAATCCGCTTTATATCGCGGATCAGAGATTCTAATATTAAATATCAAATTTGTCCCCCTCGCGCACACACGGTGCATCGTTCCATTTCACTTCACTCGCTCGATATCCTTTTGAGTGCTGCCTGACATTTCCTGCAAATTATGGCTCTAATCAATCTGCTTGATACAAATTTTTCCCTTCCATACCATTCGTTTGATTTGATGTTAATTCTTACATGCGAAAAAGAGGATAAATATTTCTTTGCTTTATGAGGGTAACTTTTGTTTACTTTATAGCCATATCTTTATCTCGCAAGTCTCCGTATAACCGAAACTTAGGCGAATAATATAAAAATGATCAGGATTTTCGCAGACTCCGATATGAACTTTTCTGCGGACTTGACGAAAATTCGGGCTTCCAACCGATCTTGGGCGGATACATCCCTTCCATGCCAGCAATCTCGATGCATCACTGCATTTCACTGCACATATCTCGTGCGATAGTCTTTTGATAGCGGGGCCTGCAGTCTATGGCCTTAATCGAGCAATTCCAAACGACCGACCTCAAAGCTCTCTTTCCTCCCTTCCCTTTCTTCGTTTATGCGACCAGCACATGTTGCACTTTAGCCGGCGCCGGTGCAAATCGAGATGCAACGCGACCTCGGGACTGTATTCGGCTTCTCCATTCGACAAATCTCGTTCATGAAAGATATAACTTTAACTCTGAAAATTCAAGAATGTTAAAATCCGAGCGATAAAATTCAAAAGTTTTATTAGCAAAAAATGTAGATAAAATTCAAGAGAAAGGATGATCGCAAAAAATTTTGATTCCATAAATCTGAAAGAATTAACTAAATAATAAATTTAAAAATAAATTGCAGGATATTTTTTTATGTCGGTGTTTTTAATTAAAATTAAATAGTTTAAACTCAAATATAAAATTAAGTATATTGTATATTATATAATGTTGACACAGAGCTTGGACATTTAAGCGTCAGTTATCTAAACGCATGACGAAAATAATTTAGCGAAAAGACTGAGTTATCTAACAACATTCTTGAATCGATTGGTCACTGATGCATCCAAAATTGCGTTTCTTTCGCGACGCGATATTACCTTCGCGCCAGTCAATATAGTATTCTCATGCCCGAAAAGGGAGCAGTGTGCCGAGATCTGTCGGTGGATTCGCAAGTCACGCGGCTTAATGTCTCGCAGAGATATCCCAACGTCATCTTGTCGGCCGCACAAATAAAAGCGACGGAAAAAATGCACGAGCCTGACGTAATTCATTGTGCAGACTACCGTGTTCTAGAGGAGCGGACTAATTAGACGATGCTGGTTGTAATGAGAAGTCCTCTGCCGCTCGCGAAAATCGCTCTTACGTGACCGCGTACGCAAATCGCCGCGAATTGGCGGAGGAAAATTGTCCCGATGTCAGCTGATGTCGTTACGGAAGCAATTCGAGTCTAAATGTGAATCCGTATTGCGAAATCGCGAGAAATATTCTGTTCACCACCAGAATTTTGTATAAAACCGGCGCAGTGCAAAGTTTTTATTTCAGAAATTTATTATTTTTATATTATATGATTATTTTTTTGTAATTAGACTGATGAGCAATTAATGTTTTTTATCATTTATGATTGATATTAAGAGCGTGATGTGTTCCATAAAATGTCTCAGATTTCTAGAAAGATATACAAAAATATATATAAAAATGATATCTCATGATCTTATCCATATCTCGAGAAAGATACAGTACCTCTCTCTCTCTTTCTCTCTCTCTTTTCTCTTCTCTTCTCTTTATCTTGTTCTCTTTTAGGTACATTATCTATCTTAATCAATCTTGAGTGCCTTTATTTTAATAATTTCTAGACCCGGAAAGATGTAGACTCTTCCACGAATGTTTGTCCTTGAACAAACGAAAATGTCATGCTTTATATCGCATGATTTCGATTTTTTTAAGTATTTCCTCCCCCCCCCCCCCCATCTTATCCATATGTAGATAAAGTATCCCCTTCAATCTTATCCATGCGATGTCTTAACAACATCGGCGTCTACGATGATCTACGATGAAACCGTGAGATGGAATTATTTCAGGAAAGATCGAAGATCGCACGACGCTTTTTCATTTTTATCGCGACAAGGGGGGGAAGAGGGAGGTCTGCATTGCGACACTGCCTTTCCTGCTTTTTTTGGAGCCCGGCCGGCATCGTCGTTTATCTGATTTCAACGCGATGATCTATACGCCATAACTCCGGCTACCTCGCTCCCTCGAGGGCTGATGTGCATATGGATCACCCGTTGGAGTGAGGGACCAGAGCGAGAGGTTGTGCGGATCGAAATCGAACGATCTAGATCCGCGGGCGGTGTAAATCGCTGTCTGAGAAGCGATCGATCTTGTGTAGGTGTGTAAAAAAGAGGGATATATCCAAAACGGAGATTCTTTTTTTTTTCGATAAATAAAATCAATCTTTGTTCAGTTTCGAAAAGAGAATGAAGAGTTCTTTGATTGAAGAAAATATTTTTGAGTATTGCAAGAAGAGAAACGACGCATACAAGAGAAAAATTTATGTTAATTTTTCGTCCATTTATAATTCTTCGAAAGATCTTTTTCAAAAAATTAGAAATTGACGAAAAAGAATGACAATTTGATGAAAAGAAATTATAAATATCGTTGATTCTAGTATTTGATTCTGGTCTTTGTTTGCCACTGAATGTCTTACTCTTGTATATTTGAAGCAAATTTATACCGATAATAGTTTTTTAGAAAATTGCAAAGAAAGTAAAAAAATCGCTGTCTGAGAAGCGATCGATCTTGTGTAGGTGTGTAAAAAGAGGGATATATCCAAAACGGAGATTCTTTTTTTTTTTTTCGATAAATAAAATCAATCTTTGTTCAGTTTCAAAAAGAGAATGAAGAGTTCTTTGATTGAAGAAAATATTTTTGAGTATTGCAAGAAGAGAAACGACGCATACAAGAGAAAAATTTATGTTAATTTTTCGTCCATTTATAATTCTTCGAAAGATCTTTTTCAAAAAATTAGAAATTGACGAAAAAGAATGACAATTTGATGAAAAGAAATTATAAATATCGTTGATTCTAGTATTTGATTCTGGTCTTTGTTTGCCACTAAATGTCTTACTCTTGTATATTTGAAACAAATTTATACCGATAATAGTTTTTTAGAAAATTGCAAAGAAAGTAAAAAAAATGTTTTTAAATATAATATTAATAATATTAATTTCTTGTAATTTTATAATTTAATTCAAAATTAATTCAACACTTATATCAAGTTTTAAATTAAATTGTAAAATAACAATTAAATTGATAGTTTAATTAAATTGAGGCTTTACATTTTAGAAATTACTATTAAAAGTTTTCCTAGAGAAATTAGCCCACACGCATCGTTGATCAAAATCTGATCAATCACTAAGCTCGATATTATAATAAAGCTTTCAAGAAATCCACCCACATAAATATTTCAAATTATACTTATAGTTTAGTTGCGCCAAGGTTTTCTGATCGATATTAGAGAACCAAAGTCATTAAGTTCTCTCAACGCACTGGCGCGCTCGACGCGACAAAATGAAATGTCAGCCTTGGCCAGCTGCACTTGTCAAGGATTTCGCATCCTAGGCGTCGATGACGTTGCTCGTTGTCCAAGGGTCGGAAAACTCGGAAATATACTCCGCGGTGGGAGAAAACGAGGCTCGTGGCGATATGCACGTAACCTACCGACGCGCATATACATTGTATAGTCATCATGCTATATAATGTGTCATCGACAACCGCATATATCTTCTGACTTATCAATGAGATCTTCTTTTTTGACATATTTTTTTTAGGCTTTTTGCCTATCACATTTTAAAATTATTATTAATATATAAATCATGCTCTCTCTTTCTCTTTCTCTCTATTAGCTTGCTATTTTATATAAACGACACTTAAAAATTCGATATGCTAATTGCTATATTGTAAGTTTATTATTGACACACATTTATTTATAAGTTTATAATATATATTATAACATTTATCTCTTTTCTTCGTTAATCAATATTTTTTCAGATGTAGTTTCTGTTGATTGCTCGCGCGGTATTTATCATGAAAGCGCGTTTTGTCTTGGGGACGCGTCCGTTCGGTGACACTTTGTTTAATTCGCCGTCGTGTGCACGCTCGTACGTGCATCACCGCTCGTACGCTCAGCTCTCCGTATCAGGTCGGTCGATTAAACTAAAATTAACTCGTCCAGTTCGCGCGAGCGAGTTCCCTCTTTCGGAGCACATTCGAGCACATTGCGTTCACATTGACGTGTCCTTAAGCGTCCTAAAGCTCTTTCAAAAGATCTCTATTCTGCCCTTTATCCGGAAATGCATAAAATAAAACATACATTTACTCTTTAATTAATTTTATTTTTAATAACATTGTAAGTTAATTAAAATTTTAAATTTTTAGGGATTATGAATCTTAAATGTTTATATTTTTCTATAACTTTATAATTTAAGTTAAACTTTTTCTCAACTCAAAAAATTTTAATGTTAGCAAAGTTTATTTTTATTTTATTTTATTTTATTTTTTTGAGTGAGTTATATTTTAATCTCGTATATCTTCTATTTGTTGAATCATTTTTAGTGAATTAATAAGAATTATTTATCTTGCATTAGCAATACTTCTTTACTGCATTCATTTCGACTACATTCTTGATAATCTACTTGACGCAAAACAGAATGATTCTGATCCAGAACTATTAGTAACCGCAAATTTATTACTAATCTTGGTATTTTTCTGCTCATAAATGCATAATTTTATCAACTCAAAGCGTTTATCTCGATATTCAATATCCAGCGCTTATTCGAGAATGTATTCTTATCGGATTAATATTGAGAAATTAAGATTAATGATCACAAGTCTGGACTTAATTTTGGCCTTCGATATCTATCGATAACTGCATATCTTTATAGTCTTCTCGAAGTGCTCTTTACGAATCTGTATTGCTCCCGTACCTATTTGAGTGTTCTTGTCTTGAACGATATGAAAGACTAATCTCGATTTAATACATTTTCTTGTACTTTGTGAATGCGCATTCTATTAGAATAATTATTACTTTGCATTTTATTTTTATTGTATATTCATTAGTTTTTTCTTTCACAAGATACGTTGTCTTACCAGTAATTTTTTTTTATTTCCTTATGTAAATTCTTATATAACTAATGAACTCAATGTTTCTGTTTGACTTTAATAAAATGATACTTAAATGATGTGTTATGAGATATGATTGCATACAAATAATATATTCAAACAATCACGTGCGCGACGTATATTTCAAAATATCGCTTTATATAATATATTTCAAATGATTTTTTTATCTAAATAAAATTCTTTGACTGCTGAATGAGGAAAACTCTTTTTCATAGCAAGCATTTTAAATATAAATCTGAAACTTTTATCAAAAATACGTTCTGCATAGTAGATTTCCTAGACTTTGCACATTTCTGCAATCCTTTAATCTTTCAAATTTTCATGTTTTAAAAGTCGCATCATGCTCATTAACCAGAGATATATGTGACAGAGATACTGTCACATATAAACTTTGTTTTTCATTATTCACGTGGTAGTGAGAAAGCGAACGATTTTCAGTTGTACATGTGAAAAAGCATAGTGTCTGGTCACAATTTTAAATATTGTACAATAAAAAGATTGATCGAGAAACTCATAAAATAACAGTAACAATATAGTTTTATTCGTAATAATCTTCTTATTAAGAATTAAGATTCTTAGATCTATCAATTATCTCGATTAGCAACAAGATTCGCTTAGTTTGTTACACCATGAATCAGTTAATAAATTCCAATTCCAGTTCATGAACATGAATTCAATTATTGTACAAATACGATTATCGTCTTGCCAAACCGCGTTGCATCCATTGATGTCTACTTCACTTTGGATTATATATATATCTTTTAGCCGTCGTGGTAACTTTTTATTCACCAATATTTGAAAATTTTCTTTAGCTCTCACGATGATTTATCGTTAGCTGCGCGAATTTTTTAATATTAGATGAGGATTGAAGCAAGTTAGAAACATTTAGCGTTTAAAATACCAAAAATATGAGCTGACGTTTATTCCTCTTTTTACTTCCTGCTGCATTCAACGTTAGATTCATCTGCCTAATTTCAAGTTTTGTACATTCAATAAAAAGTAATCTTATTACAATGATCATCAAACAGCAGCATTTAGCGCGCGATAAAAATAAGACTCAATAACGTTTATTATTTATACTCCATTTGAAGCTAAATGCGGACGAGTTTTATGATGTTTTAAATTTAAAACTCTGTGCATTCGCAGAGTTTCTAAATACGGGACCGAGAGAGTGAACATTTAAACGCATGTTGAAAATGCGGGCTTTCATTATGTTGCGACGACGAATATCGGCTAATGCGCTTTGCGGGAAGGCGAGGCACCAAGTACGTGGACGCGCGCACGATTTTCTTCATCGTAATTTCCGTTGCAATTAGCCTACGGCCGCGTTTCGGGGAATGCCGGGATGCACGCGACGGAGCTGCATTGATTCGCAGATACAGAGGCAGCGCAGCGGAGGTGCGCTCGGGGCGCGGAGGTCATGGGTAATGGAGTGCACCGTCACGTTGCTATGGGAAATTCGGGATTCCCCGGGTAAGGGTCGAGGCAGCGAGAGGATAGCTGGTCGCGATATCGAAAGGCTGCCTCGGACGATCGCTATTTATGTGCTTTATGCTCCATTGTTTCGTCTGACCGTCCGATGGTTATGACAGATTAATTAGCGTCGAGCCAAACCGCTTGTGAATAAATTAAAAATGAATTAAGCAAAAGTTATACAAAACAAGCGTGCGAGGAAAATTATATTTTATAATTTTTGTAATTTAAACGAGAAAAAAAGGATAAGCAGTCTTCATTTATCTTTTTAATTAGGGATTGATGAGTACATTGTATACTTAATTAATTGCTAAATAAGCTGGAAATGTGACAATTAATTTGGTATTTAATTATTTAAATGACTTTTATACATTGTATAGGAGTAGCAGGTTTAATTAATTGAATTTATTGATATAACCTCAATTTATTTATTTAAATTATTCCTTTTTTTTCTCTCTTGTTCAATAAAGTGCAAATAATCAAGTCTACAATAAATCGGGGAATAAATCATCGTTCGGCGAAATTTTAAGAATGTTATAAACATAGCTAGAAACCGCTGTGAGCCGGTGGATTCGTCGTCAACGGCGATTACATGCCTAATTATCGGTATTCGAAGCATCCGCAGTTCGACGAGTTATGTAACGTCGCGTTATTGTAATGCAACGCGTCAACAACTCTTCGCTCGACTCCTCTTGCGCGCAATTTTGCAAATTGCGACATGATAATCCATTGGGTTGCGATCATCTTCGTGACGTTAATCCTCCCTAAAGAGCTTAGCGATCGATTCTTAGAAGGTGTAACATTCGCGCGCGATTAAGATAAAAGATAATATGAGTTTCAACACTTCTCGAATCGCGTAAGTTCTTCCATGATTAAACAGGATAATTTTCATATCAGAAGACATCTTAAAGATTCTAGACATTTTGTGTTCGTTTAATAATTGAATACAATAAATACACGAAAATTGTTTTTTTAATTATTCCATTATTTATTTGAAATTTATTTTAAAACTTAGTACAATTAGAATAAAAGTTATATTTGTATTTTACTAACAATTCAGACAGACTATTTAAGAAGATAAAAATTTTGAATTTTTGTCACGCTTGTGAATTACATTAAAATCCCTTCACATCAATCATCTTCTTAGTTTTACTTAAGAGAGACGATTAATAGAGATATAGAAATCTGGGTTATAATAACACTAGCCGAGTGATGATTTTTGTAACGTAATGATAGACATTTCTCGGTACAGATAAATTAATGCTACGCTAGCGTGAGCGAATGCACAATTGAGTTTCACTCGCAAAGCGAAACTGCGAAGTAGCGTTCACATTATCATCTCTTCTAATTCGCAAGGTTTTTATAAAAGCCGATCGCGCAGATTTG
The DNA here is from genome assembly GCA_963971435.1 of Lasius platythorax. Lineage (NCBI taxonomy): Eukaryota > Metazoa > Arthropoda > Insecta > Hymenoptera > Formicidae > Lasius > Lasius platythorax. Next base: position 5,619,221 of record OZ020535.1, read on the forward strand.
AGGAATAGTGTATTTAAAAGAGTGCGATCATGAAAATGGATTTATCCTGCATATTTTATTTTCAATCAAATTTAATGAATTAATATAAAAAAAGTTTAATTTGCATCAGCTCTTCTTGAAGAATTGTCGGCCGTCAATGCCATCTTCTTGTACTGTGCCAGTTCGATCTGTCGGGTGTGTTGTTTCGTACCGTCTTTACACGTGTGTTCACCGCAACGATTAAAGACGCGCAGATACGAGTCGACGTTTCCATGAAAGATAATCGCGGTACTGAGAACGCGTGACGGCGCCGATGACTAGTACGACAGAAAATCCGATTTAAATAGCTGCAGTAAAATCGATTAGAATTTAAAGCCGGTTATTCGTATTTATCGCGCACATCCTGAGAGGAAGTGCACTCTTCGTGAATTATCGTCGCAAATGTAAGATAAAACATTTTTGATAACTGACATCCTTGAATAAATATATAAGTATTTATAAGATAAATATATATAATTGCCCGCGAAGAGATTTTATCATTATCTAATTTTTTTGACAAGTATAAATTTATCGAACATGTTTGAAAACAATATGAAATTTGTATGCATAAATATCACTTTATTTTAACTCTGCTTTGAAGATAAAAGAGAGATGATGAAAAACCTACAGATAAGAATATCACATATATATATATATGTATGACTATTTAAATTATATGGTCATATATAATATATATATATATATATATATATATATATATATATATGACCATATAATTTAAATAGAGGTGTAGCGGTCACACTTGTATAACACGGACACGATGCGATGCGGCTTCCGTCGATCATTAAATGCAACAACGTAGCACTGACGCGGCCGGCCGCGCCCGTATAATACGGAGCGAACGGCTCCTTTTTGCTCCATTTTGTCCGCTTGATACTTTCGTACCGCACGCATCACGTGCACGTGCAACCAGCGCAGCAACCTCGCCACGAAAACAAGTGCTCTCCCTTGTTGTTTATCTCAGTCAGGACAGCAAAGTATCTAACCCTTTAGGACCTTTGGATATTTTTAAGTTCGATAAACAAGTACATGAGAGAAATAATGTTTTTTTTACACCTCGTTCTTTTCTCTGTCGATAGCTCGAAATGAATGCAGTTGAGAGAATTCTATTTAAAGATTTTCGATGACAAAATAATCACATCTGTCACGAAAGTATTGTATAATAATTATTTTAAATTTATTATGCATTCGTGATTATGCATTCGCAAAGTTTGAAACTAGTTATGTTGTTCTTATCGATGAAGGAAGGAAATTATTTATTAACGTTTTCGGCTCTTCAAGTAATTCTAAATAAATCGATACATTTTCTCTCTCATCTTGGGTCTCAAAACTTGACGAGCGGAGTGCAATATGCTCGGCTGATCGATCCTGGATTATGCGAACACGCGATCGATGGCCCGCTCGCTGCTCGGGAATTCGCATCACGTTCGGTGGAATCTGCGATCGCCTGCGAATCGGCGCCGTAAATTCGCGAGTAAACACCCGCCGCAGGCATCTGGGACCTCCAGTTTTTGTCGCGTATTATTTCAGCTGTCTGTTCGGACTGTGTATAGTTGGACATTATCGAGTGCGATTCGTAAAAGTGCGTCTGTTAGAGATATCTAGCGGCCTGTGCGAAATCGCCGCGGAACGTGTCTTGCAGCGCGTTTTGCGATCCGCACTCGATGAGAGTACAGCGAGCATGCAACGCGGTGCAACGAACTCGGTAATTGTTAGCACAAAGAAAAATGATAAGAGAAGGCATTAATTGCGTTTACTTTTTTTTTTATTAAGCGATACAGTGAATATTGTAAACTAAGAAAATTTTTGTTGATCAATGTGCGCATGTGTATGTGGATAATCAAGTTAAACATTTTAAAAGAACATTGAATTGTTTTCTTAAAGTATACAAAAATATAAGATTTAATTAGGATAATATTAAAAGAGTTAAAACTCAAATGTTTCAGAATATTTATTTTATTAATTTTAATTAAAATGCTTAATTTTCAAGTAGTTGAAAAAGTCAGTTGATATAGTATCTATACAAGTTTTTCATAATCTTTACATCTAAGAGACTTTTAGACAAATACGTTATAGTCTTATAAACAAATACTTGGTGAAATTATATTGGGAAGATCTTAAATAAAATCTGAAAATATATAAGCTGAAAAATTCATATATATATATATATATAACGAAAGTATCCCTCATCTTTTACGTTGGTTGTTTAACATTCCGACATTACGATAATTTTTTCTGGAGACAAATTGTATTATAGAGGCTTGAACGATCTCAAAATAGGAACGTACTAATAACTCTGAGCAATCATCGCGTTTAAACATGTTCTCGCGATCGTCGAGGGCGGGTCGTCGAGAGCGTTCCTCGCACAATCACGACAATCGATCCGCCGAATTTCAATAAAGGGCACCGGGTCTTCGCTGGGCGAAGGGACGGCTGTGCGGCGTGGGCGGCCCTGTGACCTTGAACAGGACGTGCCTGTCGCGATGCGCAGGCGCGTTCGCCCGCAGGGTTCGATCATCCTTCGTCGCCGGGGACCCTTTGCCGCACCGGCTGGCTTGGAAAGTCGCTTTTCACTTTCACGTCCCTTTCCCTGTCCCTTCGTCCGCTCGCTTGCGTCATCCCACGCAGCGCGCTTTTACGATAAGAGCGAATGTCAGGTCCGCTCGTAAAAGAATCTTGTGTGGCAGGCTGAGGGAGCGCAATTGAGAATATATGCTCAACCTGAAAAAAAAAGCGAAAAAAAAAATGCTCACGCCTCGCGCAAACGATCGCGGACGAAAGGTATCGACGTTAACGCTCGATCGAGTATGCAGGCCTGATCAAAGGCCCTTTCGTGTTTCCCTTTGAGGGCATCTTTGAAATTCGGGCTTAAATTGCCTCGTTAGCTGGTCTTCGCCTTCTTCCGCTCAACTGGCCGGAAAATCAAAGCTTTCGGATCACTCCAAATTATTTATTGGGTATTTTATCAATGTTTTTACAAGTGACAGAACACATAGTTTTACAAGTGATAAAACATAGTTTTGTCGTTCTTTCATATTTTATACATATACTATTATATTTTTTATTTATATGTTACGTAATTACACATATTTTTTATTATATGTTACGTAATAATATATAATAAAATACGAATCCACAAAACTTTTCATAATAAGTAAACTTATTTTTTATTTTTATACAATATGCAATATAGAAATTCTTGAAAATAATTTGGAACGCGAATGAAAAATAATAAATATCTTGCACATACACACACACACATTACACATTGCATCTATTTCAATTACGAGTAACTATAAATTTTTTTTTTATTATTATGAAATAGATTTAACAAAGATTATTATCTAATGATAAAGTTAAAGCTAAGTAAAGCTAATTAATTAGAACCATTGATGAAACTGGCTCTTTGTGCAAAAAAGGATTAGAGAGAGAATATCCTTAAAAAACGAACCGTCAGAATTTCTTATGTAAATATAATTAAGATATTAATTTTTTAATTTGTTAGCCGCGAAAGATTTGAATGACTTATTATAATCTTGATATCGGTTAGTTTTCAACGTATTGTTATTGTTAATCTTTGCTGAGACTGTAAAGCATGTCCTTAAAAAGTCACGAAGATTAATATTTGTTTCAACGACGACGGAATTTTGTCTGACACGAATGAATTTCACGAAAAGGATCGAACGCTTCGAACAAAGAGCAGCGAATCGATTCTGTCGATGTACGTAATAGAATTAACGTATAATTTTCATGTTACGCGATCGTCATATTGTCTATTTAATAATGATCTTTATATATATATGCGAGCTAGTATAGTCGCGGCAGATGCTCCCGACGAGTGTTCGGTCCTTTATCGCAGCTGGTCTTATTGTTAGATAAGAGTGAGCTCCAGTTGACAGACTACGATTCGGTAATTTTTCGTTAATCGCTCGAATCGTATTATACATTAGGCAATCGATCGAAGTATCATGCCAGATAAAGGCGGACAATGTGTATCTTCTAAAGAGAGATGTTCTCGTAGGTTTTATGAAACATTAAAATTACAATGTTTCACACACACATGTATGTATTATTCATATCTTAATAAAATAAATGTCGCAAGGTAATTCTTCATAATTTTTATCCTTCATTATTATAAATTGTTATTGCTATTTCTGATAAGTGATATTATAAACATTATAGTTCGAAGAATTCCTTTTGACAATGTCACTGTGACAACCACAAAGTTTTAATTGTAAATTTAATTCGAACAGTTTTTGTATATTACTCTGTGTGTGCGAAATATAACGTATTTAGAAAACATTTTTCTGGTGCGGTAGAGATATCTATCGGTTTTTTTTTTTATATATAAATTTGGGAGCAGAACTTGTCCGCTTTTGTTTCCAGGATTTATTTATTTTCATTTTTATTATTAATGACGCCTGGATTTGATTGAGCATTATCAACCTCCGCCAGCCATGCGTGCCATGTTAACTATAAAATTCATGTCAACGCTCGCTCTCGTTGCCCGATCAATATCCGTTGCGAAGCGGTTTTCTCGTGCGCGCCCGCCGCTGTTTCGTTAAATAATTCGAGAAAAAAATCAAGCTACGAGTTTAAAAATTCGCATGAAGACGAACAACGAATAGAATTTTCGTCGTCGAAGCTGTCGTGTACGAAGTCATCATGAAGAAACGATTAATCTCATTGTCGTGAAAAATAAAAGAATTAATTTCAATTTCGAAAATGGATACTTCACAACTTTGTCGAAAAATCGATAAAAAAGTATAAGAAGAACGCCGAATATTTTCAACCTTATCACCGAAGATCTGAATATTAAAACGAGAGATTTTTCACATAACAATGAAATTCTATTTGCGATCGAGTCTGTGTAACAAGAAAATAGTCACCGTCGAGGAACTTGGAAACAGCGTTAATTTGTTTGTTCTTCTTTTTTTATAAAAATCTTGTGTCAAGAAAGAAGTTATCGTCTTCCCGAAAAACTGAACGCAAAGACAAAGAAGTCGAAACACGTCAGACTTATTCTCTTTATTGACATCCCGGCTGAATCTGTGCGACAAGACAAATTCGACCTCGAAACTGCTCCAGTATCCTCGGCTCTGATTCTTCTAGAGGAGCTGGCCACAGAGACAAAGACCTTCGAAGCATGTCAGCAAATTCGCAGCGAAGTTCCGTTTAAAGCACGACCGTGCATGCATCTCAAGCACAACGCGCTCGCATAATCAAGCATCTTATTTTCAACATTCCAGAATCGATTTTACTGACTTCTTACTGTGGTTTAACCGGATACGATAGCAAAAAGATTATTGTGGCTTCGAAAAACCGCGGTTTTGAAATCATCGCTATCAGCAAGTAAGAAGAGAGTCTCCTAGTGTCGAAAAGCTACAACGACCAAACAGTTCCATCAAACAAATTATTTTTATCCATCTCATTTTCATTATTTCAAGGATTAACCGACTGATTCTTCGTCTTCAAGTTATTTAGTCGAATGCAAACACCGAGATACCAGGGACTTCTTAATAAACTAAAAGCTGAACCAAGCAAATTCGTGTCATCCATGCAATTGCTATCATCGCAGAAGTCAATCCGCTGATTCCTAATACCGGAATCATTATAGGAGACCGCGATGATCCGATGAACAAAAGGATTACGGAAGCTCCCAGGAAGGAGTTATCATAGATTTCGAAGCGGATAATTTCCGAGGATATTCTCGGTAGTATTCAGCTCAGTCGATCCGCTCGTCGCCTAGGAATGTTCGGCAGGAAATTTCCATTCCAGCGATTCGATCGGGCCGTATAGGTATACGGCTCAGGGCACCGGCGTCATCCTAATACGAGTCTGCCATCGTAAAGGCCACGGGAAGTGCCGACGAGTGTCGGAGATGGCCGAGGTGCGGTTGCGCCGAGCCACGAGCTACCCTCGGCAGCAGCTCACGACTGGCTATGGCTATTGACCGAGCTTGGCAGACCGGCCGGTCAGCTGTGCGCTTCGCCGGCGGTGTGGTATTCTCCTACGCGACCAGGAAGAAGAAGCCGTCCACGTAAACGAGACGGTGTGTCGTCAGTCAGGTCGGCGAGGATCAGTGACGAGAAACCGGAAACGAGCGAACGTCTGTCCGTCCAGTCGGATCGAGGTGGAGTCAGCCAGGAGAATCCAGGAGAGAGGAGTAATCCAACGGCGATGGTGGTGCTCAGAGACCGCTCTCACTCTGGATGATAGACGATTCACGTCGACGATCTCCATGGCGTAGCTGCGCGTTCTTGCTATATATCAGCAAGTAGAATCGGGAATAGAAAGAGAGAGAGAGAGACTGCCTGGTCCCATCATCATCATCGTCGTCGTCGTCGGTGGATCGGTCCCAAGTGAAAGCCCAAAGCGTACGATCCGCTCGCTATACACCGCCGCGAAAGATAAAGACAGTCGGAGTAGGAGAGTAAACCAGACGAAGCGCAGAGGGAGAGAAAAAAAGGAGAGAGGAAGATACCGAGGAGAGAAAAAGAGAGAAGGAAGATCTTGGCCCACGGGCAACACTCGACATGTAGAGACCGACCGGCTGTGCACGGCCAACACGGAGACGATCCCGCGAGAGAACGAGAGAGCGGCAACGAGTGATCCGGAGAGAGAAAAAGAGAGAGAGAGAGAGAGAGAGAGAGAGAGACGGTGGAAGGGGATGGTGGAAGAGAGAGAGATAAAAAGAGAAAGATCGAGTGTGGGAGAGACGCGGAGTGAAACAGAGACAGAGGTATAGGCAGATAGATAGGTGCTGTGTACCTATGTGCGGCGAGTGACGTGTGCAGGTGTGCGCGTGGTGCAGGTAGACTGCCGGTTGCAAAAAAAAAAGTGCAGTGCTCTGTGGACTTTTCCATACGAGAAGAAGAACTGCGTGCGTGCGTGCGTGCGTGCGTGCGACGTGCGTGCGTGCGTGCGTGCGTGCTGTCCGTCCGTGCCGTCCGTGCGTGTATACGTGTCTCTCTCTCTCTCTCTTTCTCTCTCTTTTTCTCCCTCTCTCTCTCTCTCTCTCTTTCTCTCTCCTTCTTTCTATGTGTATGTATTTGTGCGAGAGTGCGTGCGCCGCCTTCGCGATTGCAAAGAGACAGACACACCGGCGAGTTTTCGGCCGTGTACCTGCGAACGAGGACGGACGAGAACCGCGACCGATCGACCGACCGACTCTTCTCTCTCTTCACGGATCTACATGATGATGATTCCACTACGAGAGGAGAAACGAGCGAAAGCAGACCGAGCACTCGGAAGGGCAGCTAACTCGGTTTCGTAGAGTGCGCGCGCCAAGCGTGAGGAGAGAAAGAGAAAGGAAAAAGAAAGAGATAATAGAATATTCTCTCGAGAGGAGGGGGACCAGGAGGTGGACGTCGCGGCGCCGACGTCGAGAGGATACCTACGTGGACGGCTTTACCGGGTGGAAACAACCACGATTCGTCGACAGAAGAGAAGAGGAGGTAATAGGATCGTCCGCCACCAGGGTCTACCTTGCCGGCCGAGAGAGAGAAAGACAGAGAGAGAGAGAGAGAGGGCAAGCGAGATAGAGAGAGAGAGAGAGGGAGAGAGAACAAGAGTGAGTGAGCGAACGAACCTGGTACACACGGACTCCGACTCCAACTCCAACTTCGCCGTTGACTCGCGGTCGGTAAAGCATCGGGACGACGGTGGCGGTGATCCAGCGAGACACTAGCGTTCGCGAACGAGCGTGGTGGGTTGGCAGTCGCGGCTTTCTGGTGGACGTAATAAGGACGAGCGGTGCGATCCGGCGAGCAAAGCGGTCGACCGTGCGAGAACGAGTTGACGAGGAGGAAGAAAGAAGGAACGAAGGGAACGAAGAGAAGCGATCGGCAATATCCAGCGCGAAGAGGACCCGCGGTACTCCTTGATCGAAAATTTGATATTACATCCGGTGCTGCGTGTGCTACAATCGTGCTGGTACTTAAAAGAGGGCCGGAAGAGATTTAAGAGAGAGAGAGAGAGAACAAGAGGGAGAGTGAAGAATAGGGAAGAAGCGAAATCCGTGTACGACGAAGAGAGCCACGAGGGAGAACGCGAGTCCTTGGTTAGCGATCCGGCGCTAACCAAGTGGATTTAATTCGCGATCGAACAGCGCGGAGAAGAAGAACAGGAGGAAGCCAAAAGGAAGAAAGGAGACGGCCGAATGTCCTTGATGGGCCATCCGGCGCTACGTGATCGAGCTGTATCGCGACCGACATTAATTCGGGCGACATCGTCACATCGGGGGACATTAGAGGCGACCCACGTTTCACTCGCTCTCCGTTCGGCAGACAACGCGACGAGGCAGACAAGGACGGCGGGGCGAAGCGAGGAGAGGATCTACTTGCTGATCAGCGCGAACCCGGGCGATAAGCGGAGCTCGCCATCTCGAGTTGAGTTGAGTTGAGCCGCTGACTCGGCGGACACGGGAGCTGGCTGTTTTAACGTTATTACGTGTCGACGATGATTTCAATTATCCGCGAGTAATTTTCACGTTTGCGCACGTTCGTGTACGATCATCGTTCGCCGGTTCGGTCATCTCAACGCTATACCCGGTGCGCCGATTTCTTTAACTTGGAAACGAGAACGAGACTCGCCGATTTTCACGTGTGTACACTGTCGATGACTCCTTGAAAGAAGATAACCAAAATCCTGGATTCTCACGAGTAGACGACTCTTTGGAAGAGATCGCTTGGAGTCTCGATGGCTTGATCCACCATTATTAATCGCTACGAGGATAATCCCGGCGGTGGTGTCGCTTCGATTGATTCGGTCCAGGACGATTCCCAGGATAATTCCCAGGACGATCGACCCTCCTCCTCCGGCATCATCCGGAATTTACTCCCGATCGAGCTCTCGATATAGCCACAGAAGATCATCGTCTGTACGCTCGTACTCGCGCGGCGCTACGCTTGAAAATCGCTCGGTGTCGTTGCTTGACAAAACCGGTTTCGTTCGGCTCGGCGAGTCTCGGCGTTTATACAAAGGTCGTGTGTGAGAGCGCGCTGAGCGCGCGACCACGAGAGAGTGGTAGGAGTGAGATTTATGGAAAACGAATTTACACGAGGTCACACCCACGGGAGCGGCTGTCTATCTCTCTCTCTCTCTCTCTTATTTTTTTGTATCTTTGTCTCTCTTACTCGTTCGTCTCCTTGTAACTCGTTCTGTCTCTCTCTCTTTCTCTCTCTCTTTCTCTCTCTCTCTCTTTCTCTCTCTCCCGTTCCCCTCTGTTCTATCTATCTATCATTTTATCCGCACGTTACCCTATGTTCATAATAAGTACGGAATCTGTGCGATAATCAGCGAAAATTACCGGCCAGACGTCGTCAACGCTGAAGGATCCTCGAAGAATCGAAATCTCGATCGATGAGAGAACGATACCGCTCCGATATCAATCGGCCGGATAAATATATGCCATACTTGCAACGGCCTTGAAGATATTCTTTCGGGTCGCCGTGCGGAGAATTAACGGCGGACGAAGATAATGAAGTGTTCGATGACACAAAGTCCAGAAGATTTAGTAAAAGGATGTATTTGCCAACAAAAGTGAAGATACTCAGGTCTTTAGAATATCTAAGATCAGAAATAACTTATCAGGAAACTTACGATAAGAAGAATTTTATGCCGTCAAATCGTATTCTACAATTGATGCCAGAATTAGCTAGTAAAATAAATAAAACTTTGGATTGCATACACACAGGCGACATGAAATCAGTTGAATAATTATAACGAGATAAACTCAAATGTTTCTAGAAAGAGAAAAAGAAAAGTAAGATATATTTGAACATTTATGTGATTAGTGCGTTACATTTAATCGTATTAAAGCGCGTGTTGAAGATCCAAGTGTTTCCAACGTTTTTAAGTGTCGCGATCGATAGAGCGCGTAACCACTGAACAGAGAATCTCGAGAGCTTGAAAAAAAAAAAAAATGTCAGGGGACCTGGGTAGCCCGCGGAAGGAGCAGGACTCCTGGTCGCCTGGGTCGAGTAGGAACTCGTCAGTCGCGAGAACGTCGACATCGTCGAGAAAAACTTAGCCGTCTCATCGCGAATGATGCACCCTTGATGATCGGCTACGGTGACGATGAAACGTGTGACGAGCGCATCCGTTGCGGCCGCCACGGCCGCCGCGACGCAGGTGCATCACCAGGCCAGGGTCCAGGAGTTGTTCGCTCCTGGACCGATGTCGTCGACGACGACGACGACGACGACGACGACGAGTACGAGCACGACGACGGTCGGCGGTTCCTGCGCCGACGAGCAGGATAAGCAAATTACGACGATATCCACCTGGCTTGAGCCGAAGGGCTCGCCCAAGATCAGTCCCGGAACGAACGACGACAGCAAGGCTAAGTCTACGGCGATGTCGCGACTATTAGCCGTCGATTCCGACAACTACATGCTGCGCAAAGGCGCCGCGACGGCGACAACATCGGTGACCCACGGCGCCGCGGCGCCATCGTCCACCGCCTCCTCGTCGTCGCAGTCATCGTCGTCGACGTTGAACGGTTCCGCGAGCGTGCAACTGCAACGGCAGATGCAGAGTCTCGCCATCGGATCGGCTACCGGGTCGTCGATCCTGGCGACGTACGGCAATAGCGGCGTCGACCACGTCAACGTCAATCAGCTGTACGATGTCACGCGCGCGACGTCGAGATCGACGGCGACGTACGTGTCGCCCAGGTGGTACGCCGCCGGTAACAGTAACCAGGTGACGAGGCAGCATCGAGAGGGAGCGGCGACGGTCGCGCAGCTCGAGGAACAATCTCTTCAGCAACAGCAGTTGCAACTGCAATCGCGTACGACGACGACGCCGGCGGCGGCGGCGGCGGCGTCGGCGGCGACGGCGGAGGACGTCGAGAGCGAGCTCGGTTATGCGAAGTTGGTGTGCGCGAGGCTGGTGTCCTTTCATCGGCACATGTGTTGGTGCGGCGTCCAGCCTACCGTGGCGGAGGCCGTCGACGCGAACTCGGTCGGGGATCGCGCGAAGGGCGGCAAGAGCGCGGCTCTTACCCCGTACGAAGGGTTAACCGCGAGACGAACGGTGCGCGACGATAATTGTAGTAGTAGTAGTCTATGCTGCTGCATGTGCGGTTCTCTATGTCCCGCAGAGTGCCACGCGTGCTTCCACATCGTGTGTTCGGACTACAGCGGCCAGCACCTGTGCCAATGGACTACCAAGGGTCACGCGCAACCCGGCCAGGTTCACGACAAGGACAAGGTCAGTAAACTGCTCGATGCCTTCTCGTTACATTACGGACGACGTATGCATTCGAATTAGTCATACTTGAGTCGAGTCTTTACGTTAAGCATTTCTTTCAGGAATCTTCGGGTTGTGATTTTATTTTATTTTATTTTATTTATTTATTTATTTATATATATATATTTTTTTTTTTTTTTTTTTTTTTGTCAATCGGTAAAGCGAATGTTGTTGCGATACGTTGCGATCTGAATCGCGTAGCTCGAAACATATTTTTTCACGTTTTTAAAAGTGCAGATTCGTGAAAATTTTTAATCTAAAAAATCTATATTATATTAGCAGTAGATATTTTTATTTATCGTATATTTAGTATTTTTTTATAACGTAAATTGATTTGTCTTGCAACTCGCATCGTTTCTACACAGGAATTTGACATGACCGAATTATCTTTCGCGCATGCACTATCACAGTTTGGCGAAACAAAAGTGTGCAGAAATCTTGCATAATGCTCAAGGCAAAATTACAATATTCAACGCCGAAACTTCAGGCATCGAAACAAACAGTTTTTAAACTATATCGAGACAATCACGCGCAAAAATTTTGAAGATCAAAGGAAAGCAATATTTCCGGTGTATATGTGTATGATAAAGATTTATTTTCGATTATGTTTTATAGTGATTGAGGCTTTAGCAAATGCAGGAAATCTTTCTTCAAACAATTATATTATTATATTATATTATTTTCATGGAATTTTGAAGTTTTTTTTTGATTTATTTAAGCAATTGATGGTTCAAACAATCCGCTGAGCATTAAACTAAATTAACGGTTTTTTTTGCCTATTATACACCGTCTCGATATAGAGGAGAAGCTAACTGTTCCAATTTCCAATCGCCTGAATCTGTCCAGGTATGCGATTTCCATAGCGTTGCCGCTATTTGTCGGCTACGAAAGTCTATCCCGAGGCGCGTATCTAGTCGCGAATTTTACATAAACGTGCGAGTGGCGTTATCAGGGCGAGACTTGCCCAAGGCTCGATGGAGTAATCTAAATTCGACGGCGCTCGTCATGAAATTGAGGCGAAAAAAGAAGCAAAGAATCCGGACGCGGTTCGCTTTTTTTATGAAAGGTGCAAACACAGTGAAGCATAAAATCATTCTCATTTGTTCAAGCTAAAATCAAGATCATTCGTTATTAGCGCAATAAGAGTACAAAATTAATAAAATTTAAAGTTTAATAATGTCACGGCGTATAAATTTATGGAAGGATAATATTGAAAAAATATGATACTATAATATTGATTTCTTGCAAAAATATAAATTAGGCAAAATTATAAAATAATGCAAGTTTAATAATTTTTTTTTTATATAAATCATGTAATGTAAATAATTACGTCTTATTATTCTGCTAAATAGAATGAAGATCGATAAGTGAAAGTTATAATGAAATCAATCATTTAAACATGAAAAGAGCGCAAGATGAATTGGCTTTTAAATCTTTTAATTATTGCAATTTAAGAAAACTGAAATAAGCCTTTCGCAGCGATATAGAGTGATATGCTATATGTGTGTGTCACAGATGACTGAACAGATTAAATGAAGTTAGTCTGGTGCATTAACATTTAATTGCAGCATAAGAGTTAATATAGGGGACGGAACATATACATACATTCGCGCAGGTTTCAGAGATATTATCAATCAAGTTTAATGAGTTGAAGATAAAAATCATTTCTTGTGACTATCTAAACTCTTATTGAGATCATAGCGATTTTTTTTTTAGCCCCACGTGCGATTTCATATATGTATAGCGCGAATACCATCGATTACTATGAAATACTTTTTCGAAGAAAGGCTCTAATAAAATCATTCTTATTTGCATGTCATTCTATCGCGGTAGGATTTCCATCGCGGAGATGATAACTTCCGCGAAATAAGTTCCCCATAGCATCTCCTAGACTGATGACGGTCGCAAAAATTCGCAAACGTCGGCGATCCGTGGGATATAGCGCGAGGAAGAAATGATCTCGGCGCGGATTAACCGAGCGTGTCGATCGAGCGGACGCGCAAATGTACACGCGTTGCTGACCGGCGTGAATTATTCGGACGAGAACGACGGACGAGGTCTTATCTCGCGACTGTCGTCACGATCGTGGTCTTGGGGTTACGACTTGGGGAAGTTACATTTTTCTTTTTTCCGCGCTTTTTCCTTTTTTTTTTTTTAACGCTTCTGCTTTATCGGGTCCGCGTTGCCCGATAACGACAGCCGGCGGCACATGGAGACGTCTCTTCTCTTCGTATCGCGTCGCGCGGTCCGTCTCGCCGCGCCTCCGCGATCACAATCCGTCGATTTATCTAATCGACTTGGCCGGTCGTGTGTGGTGCGTTGAATCGCAAGCGTTTGTTCGACGAGTCGTATCTTGGGGATCGAGAAAATCGGGAGATGCTCCTCGCGATGCGTGCGCGCGGACGCGCTTGGCGTTTACGTAATCTTCGGCGATCGACACTAGATAACAACACTTGTTTAAAGAGAGAATAGAGTCATTCAGAATACAAAAAAATAATAAGAAACATTTCATTCTTTTTATCACTTTTTTACAAGCCTACATAATAATAAATGTCAAACACGTGTGTAGGTACTATGTTATGCACGTGTGCATTAAATAATCGTTAAGTGGACATCATAATTATCGATCACAGAAGATTAGTGCGACGATGGAAATAATGTTATAATTGTATATAATGATATTGTATGTGTGTGTCTGGCTTTTATTACCGTCGAGAGCTTTATTACTCAGCGATAATTAAATAAGGACCATTGATGGTATTTGAATTTCCTATTCGATTAAAATTAATAGAGATTTTGAATTATTTGACTGATCTAGATTATCTATCTTTTTATTTATTTTTAATTTGTTCTTAATTCGAATGACTAGAATGATTAATAAATGAGAGAATAAAATAAATTTTTGATATATTATGATGTTTATAGAAAGCTCTGATTGAGAATAATTAAATTTTGAAAATTCAGAAGAAATCGCAACACGATTTTATAATTGAAGCAATTTAGTTTCCACTTAAATGATTGTATAATGATGAGGAGAAATATGATTATAGATGTGTTCTCTGGAGCGCGCCATAATAGAGATAGCTTGTATCATAATCAAATCGTAATGTTGTATAAGTACATATACAAAAGTGCAAATATAAGTGATTCAATTAAATTTAAAAAAAATTGACACGTTTATTGCAGAGGTAATTACAAAAATTGTAAAACTTGCTAAAATTCCTTATACACAGAAAACATCTTAATTGAATCGAGATTTTATCTTGATTATGACAATATGTTGCTAATAACGAGATTATTTGAAAGTCATATCGTAATTGTAAAGCATTATTTAAGTTAGATTACTCATAAATATATTTCAGCTATTATTTATCTAATATGCAATGCTGATAATCTTAAACATAACAATTCAAAATACTGGGTTAATCTGATACATCGCTTTTTATTACCGAGGAAAAATTAGATATCTGAAATTAGATGTCTGAAGAGATCTAAATTATTCCGACTTTCACTCTCCTAATTCGACCAATTAGCGATTACTTCAATTTGCCACATGAATCGTTCTATAAAACGGTTCTAGAATCATGGATTTAGAAAGGAATTAACATCACGGTTGCTAAAATAAAAACACGCAAGTGTTTCCATGGATCGTGGCGAAGCCGGAAAATTGCCACACGTCCTCATTTGAAAATCTCGAGGATAATAAGCGCGTGTATATATTGGCTGGCGGACGGAACGCTCCGGCTCATTATCTGCTTCCGCTTGCAAAGAATCGATTAATCATGCGCGTTAAAGACGACTTTACACAATTCACTGTTGATGCTCTTCTCGGATAATCCTTTATTCATTATCAAAAATAGAGTTTAATGTTTTTAATATTTATTTTATAATAATTATTCTCTAAAGGGGAACAAATAAACAATGATATTTCACTCACGACATAATTTCAAATAAGTTTTATTTTAACACAATATCAATCTGACCAACAATTACGAAGATATTTAATATTGAAAAATTGAAAAATTGTGAGAAGGAATCTCATAATTTTCCAATTATCAGATTTTCCGTAATAAATCCTTTAAAAAATCGATTCCGCATCTATGCAAGATTCTGAATGAACTTCTGAAATAAGGCATCTTATATACACATTTATGTAACCGTAATTATTATTTTTATTAGAGAGGAAATTATTGCGTTATCCTATTCGCCCAAAAACCTTCGATTGCACCACTTTTTATTTTGATTTATCTTTTTACAATTCGCGCAATTTAGCCGGGATGACAGCCAGTAGCACAAACTATGTAAATGCGCCACGCGTGCGCGCGCGCGCACGTGATCCTCCTCATGTGCGCAAGTGGACTTGGCTCGATTAGTCGTCGCTGATTCTCGTGCCATCGATGTCCACCTACAATCTACGTCTCGTTTCTCTGTTCACAGCCCGTCAGTGAGTGGACGTCACTAAACGTAGTTGAATGGATGTCAGCCCTAAATCTGTACCGCTATGCGGACGTGTTCAAGTCGAAGGACATCAAAGGCAGCGATCTGCTTCATCTCGATCGGGAGAAGCTTATGGTAAGCCGATCATCTTAATTATATATTAACATATCGGTCCTCTATACATCTTGGGATTAAAGCAACCAATGCAATTCCAGCGGCTTGGAAGTCGGTTCGAACGGAAGAATGTGGAACATTTATGAGATTGCTGTCGATATTAAATTATTATAATCAAGATAAATTTTATTTTATTAGCATGCCACTTTACTTTCTGCTTTCACTCTAATATAGTTATTCTAATAATAGCAAGCAGATTATAATAATTTAATTTAATGAATAGTCAGATACTTAAATAGAGTAGGGCATATAGTAGAGTCATTATAATGTACTCTAGCCTACTCCGGTTACAAGATTAATGCACCGATATAAAAACGGCATATAATGGTAGTAAGAGATGCGATATATAAAGCAACTAAAAATAAATTACAATTAGAAATCATTAATTAAAGAACAACTCATAAAATTGTTACAATTTCAGTGAAGGCTCAGCGGAACTTTTTTATTTTCTAATTTTATTTTCGTTATTCGTATTCCTCTAATTGCAAAAGAACGGTGACATGGAACCGATTCTGGCTTTATATTAATCTCGAAACACACAGTTTCTGAGTTAATGAACGATAGTGCAATGTCCTCGTTCGCGCGCGAGTTCACCGTAGCTCATTGCCAGCAGTTAATTACACTATTACGGAATTTTTCTTGACTTTACCGATGGCTCTAAGCGAGCACCGACCGGCGGTTTCGCTAATGTTAGCCGATCATTTTCTTCTCAATCGACTAATTAATCCCGTCCCATTAATCGGCCGTGGTTTAGAGAAATGCGACTGTTAGATGCTTATTAAAACTAATTAGCAATAAGAATTAATGCGCCGTATCAAACCGATTGCTGCGCAAAACGATCGCATGAAAGATTGTTTATTTAACTTATAATCAAACGGAGAGATATCTGTTCGGCGAAATTGTTCGGTGAATCGAATGCGCTCTAATCGAGACGCTGTTCGATTTTTTACGATGCATACTAACGATCATGAAAACGCACACTCTCACGGAACAGACTGACTAAAACGTGCAAATTAAGGTTCTTCATTTTCTTGGGTCCCGCTTGATTGAAATTTAATTCTGCGACAAATAATCGTCAGCAGTTTGCTATGTGCTGTATTCCTAATTTTAGAATGCGCACAGATTTAAATTCTTCAGGTTTATATTCGATATATTGCTGACGCGTTTTCTCAAACTTTAACGTTGTATATTTGACCAGCTATCTGCCTTATGACCGATAAAATCCTACTTATTTATTCTGTGTCAAATTCCTTAATTTTTAAAAGTATATTTTAAAATACACACAATTCATTTTTATTCTAACGTTTTACATTCCGAAATTAAATAAGTCATTTTCTTTAATCTGTCTAAAAATGCAAAAATTTGCGCATTAATATATTTTTTCCGACTTTTACATTATTTAAATATATGTACGAATATATTAGAAAACATTTTCACATGTGCACTATACTCGTAAGAAAATGTTCTATAACACGTAACTCGGAATTTCGAAATAAAGCAATAGACTAAAGAAAGAAAAAAATTTCTTTATATATTGCGAGAAAATTTTTCGAGATTTCTTTCTCTGAATAATTAGTCCCTTGCGTTTCAGGTCGAGATCGAAGTCGGAATCGCGCGATCAAAAATTCTTCGGCTAGTGTTCGGGAGAGACGATGACCTCGAGTCGAGAGTATCTGGACGACGTTTTCCTTGGCCCGTTGACCTTGTAATTGCCCTGTAGCGTCTGCTACAGTGCGCCACACAGTCGAGTCTTTATCGAATCTCCCTCTCTCTATACATCTCTTTCTTCCATCCGTTCAGCGCTGATTTTTCTTTATCATCGAGCGCGAAGCGATTCGGAGCTTTCGGCTCGGCGATTCTCTTCTTGTCGCTGCGCAAGGAGCTTCGTATTTGGCTTATCTTCGCAGAGTTACATGCTTATTGTAAAAGTCTAATACGTAAAATCGACACGAGACGTACGACGGGAAGGAATTGGATTTAATGAGATCACTTTTATCGGTGCAGCGCGTCACTCCCTACGATGCACTTATCGCGCTTTTTTCTCTTTTAATGTCTTCTTAATAGCCGCGATTCGACGAGAGGTCTTTATTGAGGCGGACAGGATTGGTCGACACAATTTTTGAACATCTGTCGCGATCGTATTACCACACGTCTACTTTAATCCAATGCAATCGCGGCGCTTTCTGTATCGCTATCAGTGCGAAACATTGCGGTAGAATTACTGCGTAGTGCATGAAAATGTAAAATGTATAATTTACCGCGCCGCGAAATATCGCGATAATGTTCTTTATAACTCCACGTGGTTTCGGTGTTTCAACACAGGTACCGATACATTTATTATCATGTAGGCTATTATTATTCTGAATGCATCGGAAAATTTAGCGACGTTTAAAAACGAAGACTCTCAAATCCTCCGTGTTAAAAAATACCTATATAGATAATCAAATATTAAAAACGAAAGTTTCGCTTAATATAATCGTATAAGATATTTGTTATATAAAATATATATTGAGCATGCAAAGAGTTAAAAAAAAATATTTTTAACCTTTAGAGGATAAGATACGAAATATACATCTTGCGATTGATAACGCTGAAACAATATTAGATAAATGCTGCGGTCTTGAAAGCGTAGGCAGAGATCACTAGCGCGCAACGTAAAACGAAATGCTACAAAATATATCGTAAAAGCGATTTCATCGTACAAGACGTAACTTTTTTTATATCTGCTGACTAAGTTTTGTTGTTTTTTTTTTTCTTAATGATCTCGCCATGTGCATGCTAAAATGCTAAATAAACGCTGTCGCAATGAAAACGCACACACATCATCGAGGTATAGATATAAAATGCAACGCTATAAAACACAGAGTAGAGATGCTTTTTCTCGCATTGTGGGACGCGATATTTTATATCCAATGACCA
The DNA here is from genome assembly GCA_963971435.1 of Lasius platythorax. NCBI lineage: Eukaryota > Metazoa > Arthropoda > Insecta > Hymenoptera > Formicidae > Lasius > Lasius platythorax. Next base: position 5,638,046 of record OZ020535.1, read on the forward strand.
GAGAATTCGTTCATATTAAACTGATGCAGTAGCGTAGATAAAACTATTGCGTCCGCATGTAAATCTTAAATATTTCTTGTATTACATTTTCTTCTCGTAGATGTTACATCATTATTATAATATATGTACATCTTAGATAAATCCGCAAAAATTTTCCTTCGAAATAAATACTTACGTCAACAAAATGAACAAGTTGCCAATTTTATTTAAATATTTAATTTAATGCTATAAACATATACACACCCGCACACACGATTAATAACGAAATTATTATAGCGAAATACAATATAAAAATTTTAAGTTTTGACATTTTTCTAACATCTTATAGTACTAGAAGAAAGAAAGAAAAGCTCGATATATGTATAAGCGTGTGTTCCTACGCTTTTCTTAACTCTCAGTAGTTACGTCGCGCGTAATGATCGTATCATGCATGCGTTTTCCCTATGCGTTACCACGCGCCGCATTATCATAATTATGCAAGAAGCTCGCGCGCGCGTGCACGAAGTAACGGGTCGAGATGGACAATCGAATTACACCGGTCGGTGTTGGCTTAAGTATTCTCGCACCGATATACGCCGTGGGAAAACGGGCGTTCCTTCGGACCGTAATTACAGCGTTTTCCACGACGACGGTAATTGCGCTCGAACGGATAATAAAAAGAGACGTGCATTGCAAGGATTCGCGACAGATTCGCGCCTGAAAATCGAGCTAACAACAAACGGGGGGAGCCTTAATTAAAGCGAGAGAAAGAGGCTCGAATCGTTCATTCGCTAATTAATAATCGTGCAGAAATATTATCGGATTATCGTGAAACCAATGTCCGCATCTCGGGATTATTATTTTTTTTCGTACATATAACCTTTCCGATTAAATTCTTTAGATTTTCCGCAAGAATTCGCGAATTCAGCCTCGACACGTTCTTCGCAGAACAAAAATGCGCGCCAAGGAAACTACGTGCGTAAATCGCGTATTACTATGCTAATCGACTCATAAATCTATTACTTTTAGTGCGAGAAATCGTTTGATTCTCCGATTCAGCTCGTCCTTCGAGGGAATTGTCCCGTTCAGACTACGCGACGAGAAATACAGAAAGAGCTCCCTTAATTTTTTCGCCACAGCCTTAGATCAAGTTTTCAAGATATTAAATATTCACTGTTACTTTATTAAGGGATTTGTTTTATTTCCAATTTTATTAAGAATTTATTCCATTCCAGAAATCACGTGCCGCTCTCTCTCTCTCTCTAAAGTTTTATTATCAAGAAGTTACTTTATTAAGGTCATCAATAATAGATTTTTTTAAAATAAAATTTATTTCTTAAAAAATACACACAAATATATATATATATATATATATATATATATATATATATATATACACTTTTAATATTGTGTTTTTATAAGAAAAAGAAAGAAAAACCACGGGGATGTATCTGTACTCGGAGCGGATTTTCTCCATGTCGCAAAACAGCGAATTCTCTCGAGCATTTCTTGGCACTTGGAATAAAATAACGAGCCCGTCAAATTTTATCGCCGCGCTCTCGCACGGCCGCGTAATATATCGATCACTTTACTTTTGCTGGCTTGTCGCCGCTAATAATAGCGTTTGGCCCACTGCGCGCCGTGGCGCCGGTCGAAATAGCGCGCCATCGTGCGAGAACGTGCGCCCACAACCGAATACCATAATCTGAAAAAGAAGCCAGCTGCCGGAAGCACTCCCTCTCTCTTTCTCCCTATCTCTCTCTCTATCTGAAACTGGATTTATTTTTTTTTCCTATAGTAAAGACAATGTACATAAAATGAAATTATTACGGGTATTCTCGTGCTGTTACTCCTTTCAATACGTTAAAAAAAATTTTCTTTACACGACTTTTTCTTTCTTTTTGGAAATAAGCCACATATAAATTTGAAACTTTAAGTAACTCGTGTGTAGATGTATGTGTATATAATAATATAATAATAAATACAATAAATATAAATTAGTAAAAAGAGGCCAGATTTAGAGTTAAAATTCACAAGATCTTGCCTAAAAAAATTCACCATTTGAGACTTACATTAGTCAAAAACAGGACTTGTAGTATAGTGTTCCTTATTTACATTTTTGTAAGAATTTACATTTAAAAAGAGAATACATATACATTGTTCTCCCATTTTTTGATATTTTCAATATACGTGTGTGAAAATGTTCTTTAAATTTATATTTAATATTATAAAATACGTGCTTTTATTATTAGTTAAAAATACTTTTAATACGAATATTTTTAAATTAAGTTTACTTCGAGACACTGAATCGTTAAATATTTTTTAAATGAAGTTTATTTCAAGACTGAATCGTTAAATTGCAGTAAAAATGTAAAAAAATACAATTTTCTCAGTCAGTCACGTAGGCAGGACATAAAAACAATGCAGTTCAGGTCAAGCTTGCGACACGCTCGTAAATAAATGTAACAACGCGAATGCGGGGAATTTAAATTGGACGCGAGAAAAGAAAGCTGCGGTCAAGTAATTCATCGAGACAAAATTAATAGAGGAACTATACGCGCGCGACATTGAATCGGACGATATGGATCGATTTAAATAATGTGATTAATGCGCGATTAATCGCAAGATGATTATCTCATCAAGCGTATCCAGTAGCAAATATGCAACTCATTGACGCATATCACTCTGCACGTGTAAAGGTCACATTTTTATTCTTACCTATAATCAATTAGCTATTTTTCATACATTTGACGAGTTCTCAACGCATTAATGAATTTACATACATTAATAGATACTTCTTAGATCTTTCATTGATTTTATTGATTTCATTGATCCTTATAAACGATTTTCTATCTTACTTTTATTTAACATATTTAAATTATGAAGCTATACACTTCGAGGATTATGAAATATTTATACTAACTATATTTTTTTCCCCGATATATATATTTATCACCGATATAATTTTTATTTAATTCTTAATTAACGAATCTGTATATGTCTCTCCCTTTCTCTCTCTTTTCTCTTCTCTTTTTCCTTATTATTATATTTAAAGTACTGCGCAATTAATCGACTTGTACAAATTACATTCGTTGATAATTAAAGATATCGATTCGAACTATGTAACCATGTTAACTTGTACCATGAAATATCCCGTGACAGAGATTCGCAAAGAAAAACTGTAACGGATAGCGAAGATATTTTAGGTTCTCTCGAAGATCTCCATTACGCGAATGCGATCCGCATCGCTAACTCGCGAATCGCGGGGTGCATTGTATCTTCGCGAGTGCAGTGCAGGTATTGTGTAACGGCGTATACCCGACACCTGTTGCCTCGGCCGTGCTCTAGAGAAAACGAGATGCCTGCCGGGAGAGAGAACAAAGAGAGAGAGAAAGAGAGAGGCAGAGGGTTGTAACGACGCGTATAAATTACGATCGTCCGTGTTCACCCCTTTTACGAGCGCGATGCTCCCGACTCTTCAAAGTCCCTCTTGACTGATTTACCGCCGCGGTACCCGCGAATTATCTCCCCCCTTTTTGTTCTTTTCAGCGATATCGCTACTCTTAGGGAGTAGATATTTTCCGCTGTTTCGTTTGCGAAAAGGAAGGTGGCACGCTATAATTTATAACGCGAAAACAATCGCGGAATCTAGAAAGCCTGTGACTACACTGAAAAAAAAATTTAGTTGAATACGTTCAAAAAAATATTCTGTTGTAGTAACTGTACATCGTTGTGCTGAACTCTCTGTTTTGATAGTTGAACAATGCTTTGTTTACATCAACAAATTATTTCGTAATATTTTAGTTATATTTATTTGAACGTATCGGACTAAATAATTTAGTTGGGCAAAACAAATTTTGCCTTTTTCAACCAAATTTTTTTTTCAGTGTACTTATAGCAAATTTGTTGAACTGGGCTATATAATACAAATACACTAGACGCTATTTGAAAGATGTAAACAACATGTAGAGTGTATATGAAATATATTTTGCAATACATAAAATATTAATTGATTTTTGACAATTGATGATAAAGGAACACTTTATCAATCTGAAAATCTGAGACTCCTTCAAAAGTAGAAGCTCGACTCTTTCTCTGTCAAGCAAATCATGTTTGTCACAAAAAGAAAATTATTAACAAAAGAGACGTTTTATGCTTCTTAATTTATAAAATTATGCGATGATCGCACACAATTGGGTGAATGTGTTGTTAGAGATTGGAGACTATAATGATTCTGTTCGTCGATGATTAAAAGGTAATTGTCGGCGAAAAAGTGGGCCAATGGATCTTAATTGATCCGCTATCTCTCCGAAACGTTGAACTCTAGTTAGCGCCCGGGCTATTTATGACGAGTGTATTATTTTTCCTCATTAGTCACTATGTAACTGTCTTCATGCTCGACTTTGACACGCGTTATGCGCTCGCTCTTTATAGTCGTTCTCTTGGCTCGCGTCATACCCTTACAGATTTACAACCGTCACCGAGATACCTACGTGTACATTTTTACTAGTAATGCGACGGAAAAGTCTCCGCGACTCGGTAATTCTGTGGAATTGCCCCCGAAGGATTCCGTCGTCTTCTGTTGCACACGTGGCGTTAAGTCGGTCAAAGGTTACGAAAGTACGAGATAAATATTTGAAAAAAGTGATAATAATCACTAGTCAAAATTTTCAAGTTATTTAAATCGAAATATTTTATTTCACATTGTTTACATAAAATGTGCTTATTATATATTTAACATATTATATATTTATAGAATTAAAATTTTAATATAAAAATTTTAATTCTATAAACATCTTATTTTAATTTAATGCCATAACAGAAATTATAAAAAAATATTTTTTATATTCTCTCAGGATAACTTTTACACCACTTTTACATACAAACTAATTAATTCTCTATTTTTTTGCAATATTTTTATGTTGAAACTAATTAATTCTTTTGCTGCAAAGAGTTATAGTAGTCCGATGAAAATTTTTGCCGAGTAGGAAGAGCTGTTAAGTCATTTAATCACTAAACGTACTCTTCAATAATACTTCAATTATTAATTTACAATCATTAATTCATTTATTAATTTGTTTATTTAGATCAGTCGATAAAGTTATGCATCGTATTTATTTTAACTCTACATCCGGAATATACATATAATTGTACTCTTAAAATGTTTTGCTGCGTCGTAGAGTAGGTATTTTTATTTGGAATCTTGTCTCATCGCGAGAAGATTACATCTGAAACGTAATGCTCGTCTTAAAGGATAGACTAGTGTCATTTTTCATTCAAACACATACGAAATCTCGCCGTGTGATTCTGTTGCAGAATATGGGCATAAAAGATGAATTCCATCAAAGGAATATTTTGGTCTGCATCGAGGAACTCCGCCAGCCATCGCCGTCGCCCCCGGTGGCGACGGAGACGACGGGCCAACCGACTCTCAGCACCACGATGCCGACGTCCGGCGTCGCCGTGGAATCGGGCTGTTCGCTCGGAGTCAACTATCCGAGCAACAACGTGGTCAATAACGCGCACAATCTCATGCCGCACAGTTTCAGCGTCTTGGAGAAGTGCGGCAAATGCCATAAATACCTCAGAGGCCTCTTACAACAAGGCTTCCTCTGCCAAGGTACGTCCGTTTTACTCCTTTATCAGCATCGAGCTCCGTTACGTCGTAATCCGTCGAGTACTTTGAATTGACCGAATTTTATAATCGACGCGAGGAGAGCTTCATTGAGAGTCATTTCATGCAATTTAATTCTTTACATTCGCCAGTTTTTCTGTGATAATTACAAATTACAGTTGTATTATCGTATTTTTAATTAATTCCTTGAATGATGCTGCGTTATACTTCCGAATGTGATTTCAAGTGATATCTATAAAATAATTATGATTTTCTAAGGACTGTGAAATTTATCATCGAAAATACTCGGCATTTTATAATTTAATAATGTTTATTCCTGCATGACAGTTATTAAATTCTGAAACTAGAACAAATAAGATAGAAGAAAAAAAGAAACTATGCGTTTCGCGCTGTTGATCTTGCGAATTTTTGCATTGCGCAGATTGCGGGCTGGTCGCTCACAGGACGTGTTCAGCGACGGGTTTGCCTTCCAATTGCATATCGGTCGACACGGACAATCGTATCAGCAGGTTTACTTCAGGTAAGTCACGTCGTTTAAATCGCCGGCCTGGCGCCGCCGTCGTCGTTGCAAATTTTATTAGCGCGGCACAACCGGTAGGTAGGCAGGTAGGATGCAGCACGCTCGTTAATTCTCCGTCGCGTCCCTAATGGATAGAACACGGAAAGAGACGCTGAAAAATTCAGTTGTCCAAAATGGGAGGTTGCGTCAGAAACGCGCTCGGTGGCATCGTAACCGGCCGGTCCGGCCGATCGTATGGCGAAACTTGCGAAACTGAAACGGCAAGGACGCCCGTCCTGGCGCCTGGCTACGCGCACCTCGCTCTATGATAACCTGGATCACTTGACGGAGACTCTCGCACTTCACGGCTGTCGACTTTCTTCCATTGAAATCCCTCCGCGTCGCGGCCGCGTGGGAGTCGCCTCACTTGCTGGCATTTAATGATTCTTAACCGAGCGTGCGAGTTTCAACACGGTTTTGCCTCGCTCTACGACGCATTCCCTGCATCGCGAGGAAAAATAATATATCCACGCTACGAGAAAAAGACGGTGCATAAAATCTCGGTGTTGGATTGAATTTATTTCAATACGATTTTTATAATTATCTTTCGATAGAAAGTAGAGAGAGGAAAGACGTAGAGTCAATTTTCAATTAAATATCGCTGAAAGTAACTCTATGGCAACTCTATGCAACAAAAAGTTTATTGAAATGCGCATCACATTTGTGGATTAATGAAATAATTTTCAAGAAAATCGAAAAATTAATATATTTTTTAAAATCTGTAATCACATTTTCCTAAATTTTTATAACGGAACTATGATGTCTCGCGATTTAGATTTCAAAAAAAATCCCAGTTAGTGGATATCTTCATAACATATCAATAATTAATTATTTTCTCTCCATTTTTGCCGATAATTGTCGACTCTTTACATCGTCGGTATTTTCTTAAGTCGCGCCAGTCGCCAGCTGGAGTTGCGATGTGTGCCTTTGACAGCGAGATAGTTAAACGGCGGGAATATCTCAGACAACGATAATCGGCAGAGACAACGCAGGCGAGACTCAACGCTCGCGCCGTCAACGCGCGCCTCCAATGATGCATTTAATTAACGCTGCACACGCCGCGGCACGAATGACGGAATTGAATATTTGTGCATAGCAAAACCGCGAACACGGCGCCAGTCTTCAGGGCCGTGTCACCCCGTCGCCTCGCTGTCCCCGATCCTTCATTCATTTATTCCGAGCCCCGTCGCCAATTGCATTTGTACATATCGCACGGCGGTGCATCGATCGCTGGAAATTATCGTCCGACCGATAATGTTTATCCGCGATACGGCCAATTCGTGACTAATGATAATAATAACAATTTTCAGACATAATTCGGTAATATTAATGGGATAAATAATTCTGCGAGTGACGAGTAGAGAGAGAGAGAGAGAGTATTATTGATGCGATGGAGTTTCGGGACATCCTGTGAAGAGGATGTTAATTACGCTTTGATTTTGTTGATTCGCTTTATCCGCCGAGGGAGGTCGGATCTAATGAACTTCCGTTTTAACGATCTCGGAAATGTGGGTTCCGTTTGGGTAGATCGCGAGCAATCTAATCTCGGGTCTTACGAAGGAGAAGGCTTGGTACATCGCGTCGCACGCGCGACTAACATAGTCGTCGATGCGGTGCGATGCGGTTTTCATACGGTGCGGTTTCACACATGCGTGTACGCGATTGTTGCATCGGCTTCGGTTGATTTATAGTAATTGGTAGCGTTTAATCGCTTATACGCGAGTCATCAGCGTCCCTCGACCGAGCTGCATACACACGTGGAGGTGTAACGACGGCAATTACGCTCCTCTCCCGCGAGAGTAAAAATTCGAGTCACGTGCGACCGCACGCTGGCGACTTCGACATTGACAGTCTCGCAGATTGCATCTTGTCCGTTTGAAAAGTTGATTGAAAATGACGCAGCAATCAATTTAAATCTTTAATTGTATTTGCTAAGGCTTGACATCTTACTCTCGAAGCTTTCGTAATACATACATTCGCAAGTGTTATGTCATATTTTTATTTGTCATATTAATTATAAATTTTAACGTTGCAAATGTAGCGATAAATGTAATTTTGTAATCTCTAAGATATTTCAATTATTTGCATTCCCTTGAGATTCGTCGACAATGTTTCAAGAATTCTAAATTACTAAAGTGTCGCGGAATTCGAACGCGAAATCGACGCCGTAAAATCTAAGCTTCGAAAGCCGCAAATCACTCCCAAAATTCGAATATTCGTATGAGTTGTCTCCATGTATTTACTCGCGCATTGATTTATTCGAGTCCGACGGCTTTCGAGATTTCTCGCGCGCGCAACAGCGGATTCGTGACGAATATCGAATGGCCCGGCTGTCCTCCGTCGTGCATCCGCGCATAAAATTCGCATGCGTGCGCCTACGTTCACGCCCGTAGATCGTGTTTTAATTCTGACTTTTTGTGTCCTCCCTCTCACTCTCTCGGTCACTCGTCCTTCCCAAGAGAACAAGAAGAAGATACGGTCATGAAGAAACAAGACGACGCCGTTGCGGTCGTAAAAATAAATTTCTCTCCTCCTTTTCCTCTCTCTCCCCCTCGCCCCTCTTCTACGCAGTGTTCTCTGCTCTGGTCCGATTCGCTCGTCGCACTCTCGTCCTCTCTTTTGTCATAATGCATGCGTATGTGTCTTTGATTGTACAAGTGGCGTGTGTGCGCGGCATTCGCGAAAGAAAGAGAGAGGAGGAGCGAAAAAGAGATCGGCGGCCTGAAAATATGATCGCGCGTATATCCTCGCACGAAAATAAAGTCAAAGGTTCGTCAGTCGAAATGAAAAAAAAAAAGAAAGAACGGAAAAATTGAAGGAAAAGATGGATGGCCGTAGGCGAGAAGTTCGCTGGCGCGAAAATCTGCCTGGAATCGTGAGAAAACCTTCAAGAATTCCTCGGGCGGCTGCGGTGTTACGCAATTCCGCCACCCGTCGCTTTATCCTTGCCGAATTTCGTGGCCCAGTGCGAGGTCTCGGAAATGAAAAGAGAAGCGAGAATATTGCGTTCTTGCTTTATCCTGCAAATTGATATCCTCCCATGATTGATAGAGCGTTAGATGCATACTTTGACTTTAAACCTGGCAAAGATTAAGGTTGGACGATTTAAGCCTTAATTAAATAGGTGAATACTGGAGCACGTTACAATATATTTTATTGAATTAACAATGAGATAAGTTGATTTTTATCTTCGATACAATTGATTATTTTTTTAAAAAGGAGACAAGAACAGAAAAAAATGACATGCATGCTTTCAACCGATAATATTTAATTCGATGTTTAATTTGATGGGGTATGTTTATTACACTTTCTCTTGAATTTTATATGTATTTCAGTGATTAATATTAGTATTTTATATTAATGTACATTAAAATTGTTTGCTTTCTTTAAAAAGGATGAAATCATGACATCGAATAAGATCGGATTAGATACGATCAAACATTTTGATCTTAACAGATAAGATCATTGATTTCGTACTGTGTAATGAGCATATCTCGACGCTGCTCTATCTTTTCCTCTGATTAAACATATTCGATAAAGGATTATTGAGAACAACATGCGATTATAAAATATATGTTTATTCTCTAATTAGTTGCCTGACTAAAGTTTAAGTTCGACAATAACATTACACTTTACAATGCTGTGACAAAAAAAAATCGATAAATTTAATTGTCATATATACGTGATTTTTTTTTTTTTTAGTTCTGGGTAATACAATCACTAAATTTGTGATTTCTGTAATTTCTCATTCGGGAAGAAGTATGCTGCGCTGTTGTCAGAAGTGCAGCATTACGCTGAAAAAAATACGTCTCACGATTCGAAAATTTGGCTGTCGCAATTCTACGTGTTCGTGCGCGGAATTCCGGGCTGGGTCTACGGTCACCTCGATATTTGTCGAACCAAACAGTATGGAGTATTTATCGCACTTTACAGTGTTCGGTCTCGCGCTATGCTCGCAATTCGACACCGTCAGCCACGCGGCGCCGATTCTGGTGGAGCGATGCACCCGCGCCCTCGAGGAGCAGGCGTTCGTCGACAAGTCGCTGGACCTGTACAAAGCTTACCACAGCAGCCCGCCTAATGAGCAGATCCTCGAGCTGCGACAAAAGCTGAACGAAGGTAAGACGCGCGCGAGCGAACTACAGGCAGGCCGGATCGCGCTATAAATAGCCGGGGCCGGCAGTTTCATTCCACGAGTGTGTTCGGCCCGCGGGTTGCAAAAATTTCGAGGCGCGCCACCAGATGCACTCTCACGGGTGCGTTGCGGAGGCCTCCGATAGCGACCCAAAAAAAAAAAAAAATATATATATATATAGAAAAACTGCGAGTGCGCGCTTATTTTGCACGACGGATCGAGATTTCAAGGGGACGACAAACGAGCGCGAATTCAGGACCTCTTTCAGGGCTTTTAAAAGAGACGAAGATCCGGTCGCGTGTTTATGCGGAAAATATTTCCACTCGTGCGTATCGTCGAAACTTATTTTAACTTCACGCGCGAAGTGCACGCGGTATATACCGAATCAGTTGTTTTCAAAGTGGCGTTAAGTAAGTTTCCCACATTTCCTGAGAAAGATATACTAATGCTATTTATATCTATCTGCATCGTGTTTGATCCTAGATCTAGATTTGACGCCGCACTTGGTGTTTTATCACGTTTTAGCGCGCGCAATTATTTTGCCCGCTAACATTAGGAAAGCGCTTTCTATAAACTGAGAATTTATCAATTTAATCGCTAGCAAAAATTCTTTTAATATATTTAAAATAAATACAATCTATACTTATATATATATATATATACTTCTGTCAACAAATCAAGCTGCTTAACGTGTAAAATCTTGGTGCGCGAAAAATTGATAAACAATTCGTAAAGCAAAAAGGATCACGTAGAATACCTCGAGGAAATGAACGAAACTTTTATAATCAGAAAAATGTTCCGCTCAAAATTTTCGCGCCCGTTATAATTAATCGTTAACACGTAATATTGTTATAATTAGAAGTATGTATCAATAATCTGCACGTGACATAATATTTTTAGATGTCTGCAATGCGGATTTAAGTCTGTACAACCCGCAGTGTATTGCGAGTGTCCTGAAGAAGTTCCTGCGAGAATTGCCGGATCCGGTGATCCCTGTACAATGGTACGACAAATTCCTAGAGGCGTTAAGTGAGTATATATATACATATCTATTCTGTAATTAAACAATAAATAATTCTGTAATTAAATATTTTTCTTAACTAATTATCACGATATAATTCTAATGTTATAACGTTGATCGCGAATGTTCGAATTGGTTTTTATCTCGTAGATATGGGAACCGACTCGCAATGCGCGAATCGCCTCAATCAATTAGTAACCGAGCTACCGGAGCATCATCGTAGCACATTGTGCCATTTGATGGCGCATTTCTGTCGCATCTGCCAGTTGCAACATGCAAGGGAATACACGGAACCGCCGACCATCCTCGTACAAGTGCTCTGTCACATATTTCTCAGGCCGCCCTGGGAGCAAATCATGTGAGTGTCACGTGAATTTCTTCAATTGTAGCGGGAGGGTTGAGAGAGTAGAGCGTGGTTCACACGATGCTTTTTTTACTGGCGATGATACAAAAAACATCAAGGATGCTGGTATTAGTTTGTTTTCTGCCTTGTTGACTAATTAAGTTAAAAGAGTTCAACTTTCTAACTCGCTATCATTGTGTGTTGTTTAAATTCTCTTGCAAAAAGCGCCATGTAGATTGTATAACTGGTTACTCTTTCAAGATATATAATTCTATTATATAATGATATAATATACTACTATATTACGAGAAAAGATTGACTGGTTTTGCGCGACTGCATAGCTACTAATAGATAAGATTGCTCAATAGACTACCTGTAATTACAAAGAATTGAATATGTTGCATTGCACATATTTTATTACAGCCAAGTTGTTCACAACACGGAGGCACATATACGCATAATGGAATTGCTGTTGTTGCACGGCAATTGGAACGAGAGCCTACCGGAGTTTGCCGGTCCCCCTCAATTGCCCGCGCGTAAAGTTTCGAAACCGCAGTTTGCAATTTTGGACCCGTTCCCGGTTCTCGAGGACAATGCCGTAGACAGAACGGCACCTGGCGCAGATACTGGCAAGGACCACCAATCGCACAGGTGATTCTCAAGTCCGATTTTGATTTCAGTCCAAATCTTAATCTAGGTTGCAAATTTTTGTTTTTAGTTCCAATTTTACATCGAATTTTAATTCGAATCTTTCTCTCAATTTACTTACTAATGCTATATCTAATTTTAGTTTTATTCTTTTATACATACAAATTACTTTTTTTTAAGATTTATATAATTACATGGTACAATTAAACGACAAATAATTATAATTAACACTGTAAAAATCTCAGGCCGCGCACGCTTCAAGAGGCCGAATGGTATTGGGGTAACATCACGAGGGACGATGTAAACGACTTGATGATTGATGCAGCGGACGGCACCTTTCTGGTACGTAACGCGTCTTCCAAGTGTGGCGAATACACTCTGACACTGCGTAAGGGCGGGACCAACAAACTTATCAAGATCAGCCACCGAAATGGGAAATATGGATTCTCGGAGCCTTACGGCTTCAGTTCGGTCATCGAGCTGGTCGACCACTACAGGACCTGTTCGCTCGCGGTGTACAACTCCGTGCTGGACACTCAGCTACTCTATCCGATATCGCGAAGTCAGCACCTTCAGGTAACTTCCACGAACTTTCCGATGGATTTACAAAGTGGTAGCTTTACTATAATTATCTTTGAATTTAATTTTCTGTTGTTTGTCGGAAAACAGGAAGATGAATTCGCGAATTCGACGGACATGACGAAGGTCCTGCAAAAGTATCTTGAACTGGAGAAGGACGTAAGCGACGGTATCCGGCAGTACCAAAATTGTTGGGATTTATACAACAGAACTACCTACGAAGTTGACTTGAAGCGTCAGGCGTTGGAAGCCTTCACGGAAGCCATCAAGATGTTTGAAGAACAGATAAAGTTACAAGAGAAGTTCCAGAAGGAAGCCCAGCCCCACGAGATTTCCACGTAAGTATTCTGTGTTTCCATCACTTTTCAAAGCATATTTTTATTTTATTCTAAGGTATTACATATTCCATTATTTAATTATATTGATCAAGATAATATATAACATAACACATTATATAGTGTATAAAAAGCATGATGATATTCATGAGATCCCGATTCCGCGCATATTAAAATTGAAAATTATTAATCAATATTGCGCTGAATGAATGTAGTTTACTGGACAATTCGGAGTTGCTGAAACGAAGACTAAAGGCCTTAGAAGACAGCAAGGAACAATTGGATGAGAGCGTGGCGCAACAGGTTGCTTACAGCAGGACCCTCGAAAGAGAAACGTTCAGGTTGAAGGTGGAGACTGGACAGCTCGCGCGGCTAAGGGATCGCCATGCTCTGTACGTATCCTGTTTTGAGCATCAAATATTTATTTTTTAAATATTTGTTTTGTTTACGTTAGAAAACTAACTCGTTCGCATTTCGTTTCAAACGCAGATGTTTAAAGAAAAACGCGATGAAACAGAACAAGATGGACTTTGCGGTCCACTCCGACGACAAAACGTGGCTTTATCTACAGGGTTCTCGTCCCGATGCTGATCAGATTCTGAAAGATCGACCCGACGGTACTTTCCTTGTTCGTCGATCAAGAACGGGCCAGTACGCGCTCTCTATAGTGTAAGTCTTTCCTGACGTAAATGACGGATCATGTTTCGAATCGATGAAAATAAATTAAAATATAAACGTTTATGAATACCGCGATAACAACACATGGACAATAGTAGAATCGTTTAAAACAAAGATTAATTAAAACAAAGATTAATTCTTCGCCAATTTATCAGATATTTCGCCATCTCGCGTGATAGATAAAACAATGCAATTTTTTTTGTGATTTAAAATCCAGTATTAAAAATCGTATTTTGTTATCAAGATGATTTCGCAGTTTATACGATGACTTATTCGAGAATTACAATGTTACAGGTGCAACGACACGGTGCAACACTGCATAATATACGCCACTGAGCGCGGTTATGGTTTCGCCGAGCCCTACAACATTCACGAGAGCCTGAAACATTTGGTGCTGCACTATGCCCAGAACTCCTTAGAGGAGCACAATGAGTGCCTAACCACCACCTTGGCCTATCCCGCGTTTGCGTCATCTGCGGCGCTCGCGCAGCTGCAATCCCAGCAGAAGCAATTGCATATTTACACTCAGAACCAATCGCCATTTGTGCGACTACCCCACGAGAATCAGCTCGTCATGCCACATACGTAATATTGGCATGCTGATTAGCGTCGCGATCAGGATTCAATCGAGTCCGAGTACGTTCACGCAGACGTGAATCCTGCTGCTACAAGCATCATTCGTCGACACGATCAGCGAATCCGATCGCGTCACGTATGCCTTCCTTGACAAGTTCGAACATGTTCCGCTGCGAAACAGAATGTTCCTTCGTTCGGGAATATTTTCCAAAACCGCGTACAATAATTATGCACATAGTCAGGGGAAACAATATCTCGCGCGAATCAACATCATAAAAGCGCGCAATCGAAAGCGTGCAACCAGATGCTTGATCATCATCGAACGATAGGTAGATAAGTCACGAGGTCTACGAAAACACGGAGCACCTTCGACGAAACGTGTTTAATAGCCGTAACAGTAATTATCGTAAGAACTACTAGCGATAGAATTAGATGTACACCCGTTATCGTGATGCGGTAACGATCGCTTTGACTAATATAAGAGGTTTCCAAACGGCACGTCGCGACATCCTTGAAAAGATACAGTTTTTGTCCGAAAGATGTAAAAATAAGAGATAAGCAAGTCTTCCATATCCGAGATGTTTAACAACGAATTAAAAACTTGGAAGGTAATTCCAGAAAAATTGAATCGTGTTTTTATTTCAACAGCGGTTAAGTATGATTAAATATTTAAACATTTTTCAATCAGAATTTAGAGATAATACGAGAATGTAAAGTTAAAAGTAGTTGACTGCTTCTGTTTCGTAAGCTAAAAGTAGTTGACTGCTTGTGTTTCGTAAATAAAGATGAACAAGCGTAGAAGATTCGGGATTTTCGGAATGTTTGACAAATAGCAATTAGATGTTTCGCATACCCATGCTTTCTTATCTCGACATATAGAGCAAACACGAAAAAAAATATCAGTTTCGAAGAACCGTTAAACCAAAAAGGTTTGGGAACCTCTGAGACTTAACAGGACCAACAACACCAACGACAGATGTCACCAACGCTCCCTCAGGATTTACACAACGCGGAGAGCCCTGTCGAAGGTTTACGCGGAGATTACAGCGGAATAATGGCGCGACATTACCGCCACCGATTTTGTTCTCCGGCAAAATGTGTTTTTAATTTTGACGCTCGTCATCGCGCAGAATTGATCCGCTCGGAAGCATCGACTTTTATAAGGACGCGTCGTCCTTTCGGCAACCGGGATAGCGAGACTCATTCGTTTCATTCGCGTAGATTCCACTGTTCAGGTAATCAGGGTAGTCATATCTTTATGACCGTCTTCTAGCCCTTAACAGCCTGAATGTTTCACATAATATACATATTCATTTTTCTGAAAATTACATAAATATTTTTATTATCTACCGCAATGCACCACGTTTGTTTGTATTTTAAATTTCTTTAAGTCATTACGAAAATATATCCACTCGATTTTTGCGGCCAAGTCTTCTCGTGTCTTTCCCCGATCGCGTTCCGCAGCGGATCCCGACGAAGTTTCGTCATCGAGAGCTTTTTTTTTATACATTAGATTTCGGATGGCTGCGCCACAAGCAGATTGATGAAGAATATATAAATATTATCTGTGATTCAGATTGTCTGTGAGCGGGGAGAAGAGTTATCACGTTTGTCGTTTCCGATCACTTTTGTCCCTAGTTTCTTATAGTTATCTTTGTTTTCTTCTTTTTCTACACTCCTTTTTTCTTTCCTCGAATGTACGTGAGCTTCTTTCTTCGCCAGAAATTCAATGTATGTCCTTGCGATTAACGCATTGAATCGATCTTTCTCGCTGTTCTCGCGGATTTGTTTCGATTCTAAACGATCTCGAAGGGTAGCGGCGATGAGAGGAAAGATCAGGACCCAATAAGAATTAAGAATAAGGAATTAAAAGTAAAAAATAAGATTATCACTATAAAGAAAAACACACTTGAAACACAATCGAATAATAGTAATTTTTTCCTGTGTAAGAATCAGTATCGATGTATAGAAACGTTTATTCCTATTCTTATTCTTTATGATTCTATTGTATGCATCGATAGAATACTTATTGTTTATTGTCGATAATTTATTTTTATTCTTTTGCAATTATTTCTTAATTGTGTCTTGATCTGAACCACCACGAAACAAAATAAGTGTACAAGTGCGTGTCTGAGAAATCTCACGTTTACAGAGCGGTCGGTAAATGTCGAGAATGTATCAGGAACGCTTTCACACGTTCAGTGAGATCGATAGTTCCTCGAATTCCTCTCGCGCTACCGTATAATCGATAGATAGAAAGCGTAAACGCAAGTCGACATAGATTTTGATCTGATTAGATGAATTGCATTATAAATATCGAAGGCAATTGAAATGGGTGGAAATCAAGCTGATTTCCCAATGTTCATCCTTCATCCTGATTCATTCTATTCTGATTCATTATATATATATAATTATACAATTATATAATTATATAATTATATATATATATATAATTATACAATATATATATATATATATTATACAATCTATATATAAAAGTATATGAATACAGATGTTTTACATTTCTATATATTTGTTCCTTCCGCGATTATAATATTTTATGCGTTACGCGTGAGTGAGCGAGAAAGATCGACGAGACGTCTTTTTTCAACCTAAAAAAAGCGCAAAGCGACGAACGCCGCGCGAGATGAATTAATAAAAAAAGATGAGATCGCAATCGGAAGTTGCACAGGAAAAACGGTGAATAAAAGGCTCGTTGCTCATTTCGAATGCTTCGGATTACGTAGGCTTAGGGATAGTATAAGACTTTTTATACAAACGAAATATAGAAGGAGAGGAGCGGGAGAGGCAAGCGGCCTGGCTTGTACTATGTGATTGTCCAATTCGTTGTCCGTCGTCGTCCGTCCGTTTTCTTTCATCTTTAATGTTTTCGTGTTTTCTCGTCATGCTGTTTTCCTCTTCGAAGCCTTGTTCGCTTTTTGTTATTTTATACCGTTTCGTATATTCGCGCTTTCTGAAGAGCAGGACAGCGACGACGTTAATTTATTGTACCCTGAAAAACGGGTTCACCATCACGTTCGATGTTTTTGAACCTTGTGATTGTCGGAGTTTTAATTTTGATAAATCTTTATAAAAACTTTAATGTAAATCACTTTGATTTTGGACATATGTTGTAGAGGGTTCGTTCGTAGCTACATGCGCTTGAAATTATAAGTGGCGATCTCTTATAATTCCTGATATTTGAAGTAAAGATATATAATTAAAATTAAGACCGAAAATTATAGAACATCTTAGAATATTATTCTTTTATAGCATATATGTATTATACAAAAAAAGCTGAAATACGAAGATATTTTTTTTTGTCATGTTTGCTAAGCTTCACTGAGCACGTTACCGATATAGTCTTTGGTTTCCTAACTGAAATTTATTTATTTATTGTCTCCTATTTCTGCAATTATTATAATACAATTCGATCGTATCAATTATACATGTTACTCAGTTATTGTTACCTAAGAGTGAATCTTTTACAACATATATCAAGGTCAAGATAATCTGGTTGTGTAAATTTTTATAAAGAATTATCTTAATTTTTGCTGTAAGGCAAATGGACGTCTCTCTCGGTGATGAAGCCTTACGCACGATGGACAATAGTAAGACAGTAGTGAGAAAAATGAGAAACTTATCGAGTCCTTTTATGGAGCGAGTTGAGACAGTTCTCTATGATCTTTTTAACGAAAGTGATTAATTTCCTGGTGCAAAAGTGCGGAGAAAACGATTTGACGACGATGGGCAATATATATACAATATATATATATATATATATATATATATATGTGTGTATATATATATATATATATAGTTAGGGGCAAGTTATATAAAAAATATTATGACCGAAGAGTACGACTCGCGATAAAATCTTTGGTGATGCGATTCACTGCTATATTATGTTATAATAAAAAATATAATTATAATAATATAAATAATAAACAATTAGATGTAATATATGAATATTTTATGTGTTATATTAGAGTTATACACTTGTATAGCTTCACGAAATTCTTAATGTTAAAAATGAGTTTAATGAAAAAGAAAATTGCTCCGTTTTTATAAATTTTACAGATAAAAATTTTAAAGTCAACCGTATATTTGTATATAAAGTTCAATATTATGTGATCTCAAGTGATTTTAGTTTAACATTTTTACGGAAACAAGTGTTTTAAACTCCAGAAACTGTTAAAATTCTTATGAAAATAACAAGATGATTTTCTATTTCTTTATTGCTTTCAAAGTTTTAAACTGAGCAGCTTGAGTATTTTGAACAGCTTTATTAATTCTTTTTCTTTATCTTTCTTTAATTTATAATAAAATTTTGCGAGCATACGAATTTTTTATGGCATGTAAAACAAGAAAAACTCGGATTAAATATAATAATGTATCGTCATTTGTCTCGAAATCTATCATGAGTCGCACTCATCGTTGCTCTCTCCCAGTGAGAAAAGATCATATTTATACAGATGCGCGCATGGTACAACATGTAAATCCACACACACAACACACACACATACACAAAGTAGATATATATATATATGCGAGATATAAACAAAGCTATACATATATATATAAATATTATATAGATGCGATATGCATTTCGTCGAGAAATATATATGGTGCAAATATGAAACAAAGAGAAAAGAGAGGAAAACGAAAAAAATATATACGAGTATATATATCTATATATATTTTTACTTACTTTCAAAGCAAACCTTTAATTGATTATTTATAATATATACGTACGCGTATATATACATATACATACACATATTATATATATATACACACATATATATATATACATTATATGATGAAGTGTCATATTATATATTAATCACACGTTTGCGCGAGTCTCGTCAATTGCGAGTTTCTTCGAGGAGGTTCGCGTAAACGTGTCGAGCAGCCACACATAAGTGCGATCCTGATCCTACGGGATTCGAAGAGTCGATCGATTGAGTCGAGTCGCCGAATTAAAGCGCAAGATCAAAAGATCCGTTTGATCGATGAACATCGAATTGTACTTTCGGAGATAGATCGCGTGATAGTTGCGATTCGGAATACGACCGTCTCGAAAATGTAATGTAAATTGGTTCTTAATATTTTTGATAGATGCGTTGAATTATGCGCCTAAATAACTTTTATTCTAAATTGCGAAAACGCGATCGAGCTTCGTATATCTTTTTTAAATTTACGCGCACGTGCCGCGTGTACTTTGCCTTATATGTAGTAATATTCGTGGTAGTAGAATGCGTGATATTTTTTCATCAAATTTATCGCGTTCTTTCTCTGGTATATGCAGGAAAATTCTACCAAAATTTCGTCTTTTCTAAGACGGAGTGATACGATGCGCTATTATTCACCGATATCAGAAACTTTTTTCTTACAAATTTGTGCCTAACAAAGTAATCTCGTGCGATATATTTTCATCCAACTTTTGCAATATTTCTTTCTCAAGTATTTACGATATTTCTTCATCATTTACGCTTTTTCGCACGTGCGCGAAAAAATCTTACCATAATTTATTTTCCATTTAATTCACAACGAAGTTTTTTAACCTATTTGTTTATTAGCGTTAATAATTTACTAATAACGCTTCGTAAATTAATCAAAATATACTTTAGGAGATCACATAGTGTCGACCAAAAGTCTGAGATATCGCATAATATGTATAACGTAAAAGTACAGGAAATAAAAGACAAGATTTTATTTGATAAAAATTTTACAAATAAAAAAGATCATTTCTGTGATGATACATGATTTGTTATCAAAATATATGATAAATTTTGTTACTAACATTTGTGAACTGTGTAATTAAATTTTTGTAAAATAAATGTTTTTTAATATCTAATTTCCCGATATTTTATCGTTGAATCGTAAATAAATCAGAATTTTGATCGACACTATATGTCATCGTAAAAGTTCTTCGGGTAAAGAATATTCGGATAAGAATGAGCTTTCGGACGATCCTGGGAGCGATCTCGAATATTTCGGAAATGAAGGTGACGCCGAAGCGTCTTGAGAGAATCTTATTGTCATCTCATACTAGCGAAAATCGCAAATGCATGCCTATTAATGACCATGAAAAAGCGATTAGCGGATCATAATCACAAGCGCTAATAAGCTTGGATTAGAAACCGATAAAATTCTAATAAACTCTAAATATTTCGACTCTGCGAATCCATTTCTCATAATGTTATCTCCGAATAAAAAGAAATTTAATTAACTCATTAAAGATTTACTTTTATTTAATTTTTTATATAAAAATAACGCATAGCTCCCCCCCACCCTAGTGATGTCCAGCATCAGAATCTGAACTCTTCGAGATTTTAGGAATTTTAATAAATTTCGATTTACATCAATAAGCACCTAACACTTAATAAGAAAAGCTGGCTAAATCGAGGGGATAACTGGTGGGACATGCATTTCGACGGAGTCAACATTGTGAACGATTGTGAAAACTTGGCATTTTTTTAAATTTTTTAAATTTTTTATTTTATTTTTTTATTTTATTTTTTGTTAATTTTTTTTACGAAAACCAAGGGTAAATGCAATGTGTCGTTTTATGATATCCGAGCCGATTGCTCTTTTGTGTACAAAAAACGAAAGAAAGAGGAGACGAGAATGGTACTTTTTAGTGACGAATATTTTCGGCAGGACCGGTCCATGAAGAATGCTAGAAATATCGAAGTAGAGCGATTGAGCTGTGTGCTCGTCGAGCATGATGCAATAATAGTTAAGAGAAAATGAGAATTGTTCAACGGGCAAAATTTCGAATAAACGAATAAAATTTCAACAGCAAATTACGAAATACATTTTAGAGGATTGCATACATCCTTTGATAAATGAAGCGTTAGGGGACGTGTTTTTCTTGATTATACTTAACTATTATTGCATATATAGAGGTGTATCGAAATTGTGCGATTCGTCGAAGCAACTTGTGTGGCATCAAATCGACGAAATCGATTGCTTACGATTATGTCGATTTAAAGAAATTAAGCAGTGTTATGCGTCGGTTTGGGAGAATTAACAACCACGATATCGTTGAACCGACGATATTAATATGTGTACGAAGCGCCTGGTCTTTCGATATGCACTGAGTGTCTAGATCGAATCGAAAAGACGCAAATCGCGGATGAGTGCGGGAGAGGATCGCGATTTAATGATGAGGAAGGGCTGGCCCTAAACAGGCGTGTAAAATCACGTGAATGAACGTTTCATCGACCAACGCATTTTCGTTGCGTTACATTGTGATCTCCGAGAATTGATCGGTAGCGAGAAAGCGAGAGAATAATAAAAAAGAAAAGAGAGAGAAAGAGAGTGAATGAAATATAAACTTTGCCTTAGCTTTTGTACAAGCAAACGAGAGTATGAAAGAGATTGAAGAGGAGGAAGGAAGGAGCCGGATGGGCGTGAAACTTGGCGATAGGCTGACATAATCGACTTTGACGATAAAATGGTGTGATAAGAATTGATAAATCTAATAAGCTACCGTAGTGGTTGTGAATGTGTGAAAATGAGAGAGCCTTGCAGCAAGAGATAGAGAGAGAGGGAGAGAAAGAGAAACGATGATAATCAAATTATATATGAATTGTATGTACTAGCATGTAACGATACAGTTACAAATGACAAAATTCTCTCGCGTTGGCTTAACGTCAAAACAAAATCGTTTTTTTTTTCAAAGAGGGAGTTAAAATATAATAATATAAAAATTAAAATTAAAAAAGTGTGTGCACTTTTTTTTAAACGTAGAAATTAACAGATGCGCGAAGCCGCCGTTAATCGAATTGTAATGTAATCATTGTATATTTAACGATATAACCGCGCAACATGAGCGCTCTAATCGGACAATTTTATATAATTAATTGATTATCCACACAATATATAATTAGTGATGTATAAATAACAATATAATTAATTGATTATATAAAATTATACCGTTGTTGATATACATTCGCGCCATCTCTTAATAATCATCCATCGAATAATCCATCGCATGCGAGTCGGATCGATCGTATTTTCGATTAGGAATGGGTGTTTGCTGCAAGGCGATAATCATCGATCATTAATCAATAATGCGAATGTCGGTGAGAAGGGGGATCATACCGTGTGTGAAAGTTAGAAGGGAGCACGGAGACGTGGGCGTAAGCAGAAAAAAAAAGTATCGTCATAATATTACATTATTAACGAATGTATGCTGTCCCACTGTGATAAAAAAAAACTTTTGTTTTTGCATGTAAAAAATATATACTACTATTATTGCCATAAGCGCGCGAGAGAGAAAGAGAGAGTCGTGTTATGATGGTGCGCGCGTACAGATACAGATATACCAGTATACGCATGTGCACGATCACAAATCGATCCGGGTAATCTGTGTATCCGTATTCGCGCACATATGCATATACACAAACACACACACACACATACACACACATATATATATGAACACGAATATACACAATATACGCGAATATAAGTATGTATATTGTGTGATCGTGCACATTTCGCGAGCGTAGAGATGTATGCGGACTACGAAAGATGCGGACTTTTATTATTGCGTACATCGTATCTTCATATACGCTGACGAAGGACAAATTATAATTGTGATTATCGTTAATAGAATACACCCCGAATATCGAAATATATAGGATACCGTTCGCCGACGATATGCAGCCGAGATTTTGGCTCATTCTCGATTCTCACCGAACTCGGCACACTCGGACAATCCTTTTATATCCTTTATTATACACAAATACACACACGTACATACACATCGATTCGCGAAGAATTGCGGTTTCAGCTTCGTTAGCAATAATTCGATTGTGGTAATGCTGTGTTGGTATCTTTCGAGAATTAACTATAATTTCCGCAAGCTCTTTCGAGAGGTACGATCAATCAAAGTTAATCGAAGAGACCAAGCCGACGATTTGTTTTCTCGTATTAGGAAACGTCCATTTCTGCGATTACCTCGAATGTCAATTCTCACTTTTTGTCCAGAATCTCATAGTCAGACGATTCGTCCAGCCTCGCACCAAGATTAACGATTAAGAGAGACAAATAATTCGCGTATAGCGCTTATTTCGCAAAGCAAAGCGATCTTTCTCAACGAAAGTGGGACGAGTAATGCGATCGTTACCTTTGCCTCTTCGATTGTTATCGCGAGATCGATTTTATCGAAAATTATGGATTATATCGTACCAGGCAGAAATTTTCGAAAGAACGAAAGTTACAGAAAACTTGCACGATTGAATTATATACACTTCCTCTTTGCTTATTTAACAGCTTTAGCAAACTGAAGGAAATTAACAAGATAGGATCCTAATCACACATTAAACGATCGAAATTATTGGAAGAATTAAATTTTTAATAATTTAATAATTTAATAATAAAATAATTAAAATTTTGGAAGAATATAAAAACGAATTAAGACATAATCAAACCAATTTCTAAAACGAATCTTTAAAGTTAGCTATATTAAATTAGACAAAAATAATTCTTTTAGTTTATCTACTTTGAGTTACATAATTGATAAGACTATCGTGATTAGAATTCTAAAGTTCTGTAAAATAAGGGAAGAAGGAGTGTAATCGAGCAGAATTGGATTTGTGCGCTTGAATGAGAGTTCGAATTGTCTTGATCGAAATCGAGAGGGGCGCGCGAAACTGATAACTGGTGAGATTTTCGATTGCCCTTCGGATGCGTAAAACTGATGGTATAATGGATGTTTACTCGCTTCTTTGCGCAACGGTCATCCTCATATTGTACCGTTTATTTGCTAGAACTACCGTGTAAAATCATTTATATTTGCATATGATTAATATGTTTTACTTATATATAAACTCGTTGTATATCGCTTTACTATCCCTTTGAAAATCATACTCATCCTTTTTCCTTCAGTCCGAACGTATGACGATAGCAATATGCACGCACGTCACGAGTTTATTAAGTTTTTAATGCAACTATAAATACATCAGCACTTTTAGAAGTATTATTATATATCTTCCATTACGCATTTTCAGATATAGTAACGGATCATTTGTAAATTTTTCCGAGGTGATCTTCGGACTCTGCAAACGCGAGTTTCTCTCCAGGAACAAATATGATTCATGGCTCGAAAGCGAGCACAAGCACGTACCGAGTGGCCGTGATTATCAATAAACGTGAGTTTTTTAGTTAACTGATCTATCGGATGATACACACTTGAAACGAGCGCTACAACATTCTCGGCGATCCGTCTGCGACGAGAAGTCAGAAGTAGCTGAGCATAGAGCCGCTTTGAAAGTGAGATTAATCGTGCGAGACCTGTGCTTACGTCTGAGTCATAAGGATCTCGCAATTATAATGTCATAATTGAATTACATTACTTTTCAATCGCGCACATATACGCAGAAAGTATTATTCATCCTGCGTTCCGGCTTTGAAGCCGGTTCCGGGATGTTCTGCTCCTTTCTCGGACAGAGAAAACTCTATTATAAATAAGTAGTTAAATTTAAAATAATTTTTTTTTATTTTTCAAAGAAATAAATTAGAAAAAATATTAACTAGATTTATCTGATCAAAAATTAAATTTGTGATTCAATGATCAAGTTAGAAGAAATCTAACAAATAATAGCTGTTCATCATATTTATGACAACAATTTTCATACGGCAATATGAATCATCGTGCAATAAATTACGGATTCTTGTAAAGATACTAATTGCTTCTCAACGCAAAGACAGAGTCAAATTCTTGAAATTATAAAATGTTTTCGATGCCTATATTTTTTTTTCTTCGCGTACGTTACGCAACCGGAAATTAAATGGAGACGCGCGCGGGTTATTACAGCGAGAAGGATTTCTCGTGCGAATTCTAACAGACGAGCAAGATGACTATGAGCGCCGCAAGATGTAGGAGCACATCCACAATTTACCAATTATGACAGTGCGAAAGGTGACATTAAAGATGACTTTGAGCTTTGAATGTCGATTCCCGTCCGTCTCATCCCTCGGAACCCTCCTGCATTCGCGCGGTTGCATATGAATAATTATGTAACCCGCCCGGAAACATTAAATTGACGCTTAATTATTGGCATTATTGTTATCGCGTGGTAACATTATAATTATGGAAATGTCGCGGAAAATTCTAAACGTCGGATTTAAACGTTCGGACGTGGAAGATGTTCTGTCCGCGTTTAATTGCATCTTGAGAAACGATTCTTTTTACGAGCTTACGAAATTTAAAATATATATTTCATCGATAAAATTACGGTGATAGATATATTTTCTTCAAAATTTTTATTCACGCGTCTTATAAATAACAATTCGAACAAAAAAATGGATTTTCTTGGCTGCTCGCAACATGTATACTTTGTTACAATTATCTCGAGAAATGCAAGAAGAAAGAATGCCCCGATAATGTTTATTTTCTCGATATTGATGGCGTTAATCGCTTTTGTACAAGTAGCAATAAATACTCGGAATGCTGAAAAGAAGCCGTAAATGACGCGCTACAACTCATCGTCTAATAATGCGTCATTAACGCGTTGTGAAAAAACTATAATTTTGTATGAAATCGACAGCTTTATAGCGTGAATATTCTGGCTGACGTTAATCCAAGCAGACAGGAGATGACAAATAATTACTCATGTTGGATTGCTTCGAGTCTCTTTTCTACGCTCGCGCTTCCCGCAATTGCGTCTTGTCAATTTGACGGAGGAAATTAATTAAATGTATACTGATAGGTAGTCTCAAATTACAAATTTGCGATTGTAATCTTTCCAAACTACGATAATATTTATATTATTTGTGTCTTTGAATCATTGAAAAACAGGAGATAACCGCGAAAAGTAATTTTTATATATGTTTTAAGTAATGTTTCCTGCTGTCTAAATGTCGGAAATTACATTACGATATCATTTAAATTATAAATTTGAAAGCCGTCAAAATTCCATCTATCGCATCGTACAAGGAAGATAACGTTGTGCAAATACAAGTGTCTACCGAATCATTTTATCTCGAGTCATAATAATAAGATAAAAATGTATTATATATTTATGTCTTTGAGAAGGAAATTGAACTAATTTTTTATAACGTGTACGTAATATATCCATCAAGAATTCAAACCTTCATCGTCGAAATAATAATCTTGATACGAAGAAAAAATTTATTAAATTTGCTACTATTTCCGAAATCGCTCTCTCTACTTGTTCCTTTCGAGCAGTAATTATTTTGAATCATTAATTTATAACGTTACAGAGTTTATGAAATACAGATTTATTAAGCTCACGTGACAGGCAGAGCTATTTAAGAAAGCAGCCATATTTCATTTAAAAAGAAATTAATTTACGACAATTTGATCTGCCAGTATTGCGTCGTCGTGTTTACAGGAATGTGCTAAACGGCGAATCGTGGGTTAAAATGGTACACGATGGTACCACCGCGAAGGGTATACGGCCCGCATAATTACCAACGACGAACAGAGACGATCGATACTACCTGGCTACCTTATCACGGTCATTGTTCACGATGCTCCAGCGATGCAATAAACGCGCCGCCTTCCGTTTCGCGAAACAAACGTTCCGACTCACGGCCTCGAAATAGTTGCGTTGTTATACTAACGCGATATATATCTTGTGATTACGTACCCCTTGTTTAAAAACGTGACGGACGATTACGTGGAATTAGAAATATGTGTTCACGTATCCGGCTCGTATCCATTGGACGATTAACGAGCACGCTTATTCTTTCCATCGCGGCAATTCTCAGCCTTCGAGCCGCACAGATTGTTCTAGTTATTAATATTCGCAATTCGCATCTTATGTATTCGAATCCGTCAGAGATATGTGTGCTAAAAATATTCATGTCTCTGTGTATCCTTTTAAACACATTTTAAATCTTTAATACAGAATATTTTTATTTTCTCCTTTTTTTTTTTGGCTTATAAAGAAATTTATATTATTACTTCGAGTATAATATGCGTGAAACATAAGTTGATAGCGAACATAGTTTTTATCCCGTGTGAATATTCAGATTGTGAGTGCCGCGTTTGTGAAAAAAAAATATTTTTTTAATATTTTTTTTATTTACAACGAAGCTTTTTGCTGAACGCGATCACTCACGGATCGATTTCGACAGGTAGTCAGTCAGATGCGCAAAATCCGTTCCTCTCGAGAGATATTTTCTACCTGCCTGCGGTCGTGACAGAAAATTTGGGCGCCGGCGTGACTCACGGTGCGCGATGACTAATTCCATTGAGTAATTCGAGGAGCGGATCCGAGCCGGTGAAATCGAAGGAATTCTCTCTCTCTCTCATCAAGTGGTGCAGCGCGAATGCAACCGGAGAAGGGCGAGAGGAAGAGAGAGAAAGAGAGAGAGAATGCATCTCTCGGCGCGGCTCACTGCCTAATGACTGAGTGCTATTAAGCCGATTATAGAGCATCGATCGCGCATTCCCTCGGGATACTTTGACGGGCGCGCGATGCACTTATGTCAGATCTCGATCGACAATGTGAAAGCTACTTGCGCGATCATAATCACGGTATTCGCTCACTTGGTGACCTTGATGGTATCCGTACCACCTTGCGAGCCTTGAACTTGTACGTCGAAGAATCTCGTACGAACTTGGCACCGGTCCAAGTCGATCTACTTAAGTCTGCATCCACGACGGGAATTGAAGAAAATCGCGTATCTCTTTCTTCGTTTTTTTCTCTCTCTCTCTCTCCCTCGCTGAAATTTTTGCAAGACTCGTACCTGGTGTATCCCACATTCAGAGCTAAATATGACTACGTCTAATTCAGAAAGGGGTGTACTCTATAGCGATCGATCAAACATTCGGCGCGTTCATCGATCGTGTCAATTGCCTCGTCGCAAAAAATACTGTGCATTAATACTGTGATATTATTTGATATTTAACATTGGATAATGGTAGATTCAAAATGTCACGAGACATTTTTATTAACAATTCTTCTAGTAATCTCACTTGTAATGTTTTTACTTCCGGTATCGTCGAACGCCTTTATTCATATGAAGAATCATCGCGTGAATCATCTAAGAATATTTCCTCCATGAGCAATTTTTCGATCGTTATTAGCCGATAAAGGTCAAATAAACGATTCAAGCGCATCGCTCATTTTCTTTCGAGTCGCGTTATTATTTAATCATCACTCGCGGCAAGTCGTAATAAAAGTTCCGTTATTGCATTAATGTTTTGTGATGGTGAATGCGCATTATTGTCTATCGTGCCTCGCGGGGATGAACATCACCGTCACAGAAAGCAATATGATTTCGCAATACGCTATCCGTTTCGATCGGGAGATACATACGCGTCTGACGCATCCTGTTATGCGCGATTTTTTTTCACAGCGTTTGGCATGATCGAAGGCAAGATCCGATCTATGTGCGTGTTACTCGTTTCCGGGTGCGTGTTAATCTCAGAAATTTATCAACGCATCTCTCATAGAAATATATCAGTTTATAAAGTATAAGTGTTTCCAGATAAAGTCAAGCGCCACTTTAATATCAAAGTCTTTCAGCTATATTAAGAATAAAAATAGAGAAAAACCAAAAAATCAAAAAACTTCTGAATCGTGAGCCATTTTTTTATTAGAATGAAACCGTTATTGCCAATTTTAGAAATGCACAAAAATTCTTCTCTCATACTACGTCTTACTTGAATTTATAAAAAAAATATAAATTTAGTGGCCGCTCCTATTTTAATATTCTATTATTTCTCATTTATTTTCTCCCTCTCTTTCTCTCTTATATATTTTTTTATTTATACTAATTATTTATATAATAAACTACCTCTCTCTCTCTCTCTCTCTCTCTCTCTCTCTCTCTCTCTCTCTCTCTCTCTCTCTCTCTCTCTCTCTCTCTCTCTCTCTCTCTCTCTCTCTCTCTCTCTCTCTCTCTCTCTCTCTCTCTCTCTCTCTTTCTTTTTTCTCGAATATTTTATTCAATATTTTTAACCAAAATGTAATAGAGCATTTATCCATTTATTTTTATACTTATCGCTAGAGAGTATGCTATCATATCTTTATTGACTGCCTGACACCTTTTTCGAAAGACACCGCTCGGTGAAGCATCTTTTTATCGCCAATAACGCATTAAAGCTATCCATTAAAGCTGCTATCCCGAAGACCTACTGGCGTCTCGTAAAAATCGTTTAACGGGTTAAAGAGAGAGAGAAGCGCGGCGCGGGCGATTCCGAGAGCGATTCCGCACGCGGCTCCGCATAGGAATTCCTCGCCGGGCGGATATACCTTATCGCGGCTCGTCTTTCGCGAGGAGCTATCCCCTTCGGCGCAGGTAATCCGTGGGGGCCGTCAGGTGGGAGGTGGAGTCACGGGTGACGAGTCTCGGTAGGGCCCCCGTCGGCAGGTAGGTAGACAGGTAGGGGCCCCCCTCGGGCTCCCACGGCATGCACGTACCCCCGGTAACATTGGACCCCCACTTGTGACCGGCGATGACCATCATCGAGACCGTGGCGTCTCGCCGCCTACAGTTGCAGTCGGCGCACCATTCCGCGAGCACGCTACATTCCGCACGCGGCGGATATCCCGCGAGAATACCCGGTACTCTCGGCGTACGATATTGATAAATCGTTCAAAAACGATACTCGAATTTCGAAGTGGAAAAACGAGCGAGACTCGGGAGCCTCCCCACAACCCCGCTCTGCCTGTAATCACAGTATATAGACACTTCGGATGATAGATGTTGCGCGAATACGTGTATTCGACAGTGAGAAATTCGAGTACACCACTTCCGGCGGGATCGACAGAAAAAGATTTTTCTATCTAAGATTTACGAATCTTGGAGTCGTGCCTGATGTACTTTATATATAGATGTCTGTACTTATTAATGAATAATTTAAATACTCAAAGATCAGCGGGATCAAAGGATTATTTGTATTGCTTGAAATTCGCGTTTTGCTGTTTTAATTGCGGAAAATTCAGTGCTACGATTCCCGGTGCTATCCTGCGAATAACAATATTCACTACTTAATAGAGAGAATATTATATTTAATCGATCGAGAGAAAAAGAGTGATACCTTCCAGAATAAGAGAAATACAGTGAGTAATGACGAGAACATCAGAAATACAGTGTTGTATTCGGATATTGTCGATTTTTAATCGAATAAAGATTGTGTTGGTGATTCATTAAATAATGATTTGAAAACGAAGTAAAAAAATAATGTTGAGAGAAACTGGGGAATGCGAAGAGATTTTATAGGATTTTTATAGCTGGTATTAGGCAGCAAGAATGTTTCCAGAGAAAAGTAGTAGAATCATAAATTGTCAAGATAATTAGTTAGTTTATGAGTTTGAAACGAAGTAAAGAATGTATCTTAGGAGATATTTGGGAAAAATTATTTTGTAATCATTTTGTAGATGATATTTTGAAATGGGAAAGTCTTCAGAAATCTTAATAGAATTTAAGAGGATGCCCTAATAATTAATCAATTAATCATTTTGATAAAAGATCGTTCTTATGATTAGTTAATTAATGATTTTGAGATGTAAATGTGCCGTGACTATCGGATATACAATACATATATGCTAAGAGTAGAAAATATTTTCTAGACGTTTCGACGGATTATAAGACATGTTGATTATACATATTAATGAATTAATGACGTTACACCAAAGAGCGATAATGTCGTAAACATCGCTGCTAACACGCGTGTATCGCAAAATTATGTGCTTGCGTTGCGTAAAAGATATTGTCGCGTTAAGTGGAATGAGAGAAAAGCGCACGGACGGAAGATGTTTAATGTACGGTATTCGCGCGTGCGATAATGGTGACAGCCGGTGACAGTATTACGTTAATAGAGATGCGTGAGCGATCGAGATGTATGCGCGTGACACAAACGATTGTCAGTGAATGCAGTAGGATGAATCAGAAAGTGCGTGTGTCCCGTCGGAACTCTGTTACCTTCTCACAAAGAAAGAAAATGCTGATATTTATTAAATATATATGCTTAATTTTCTTTTTAATTTTCTTATATAAAAACACAGATTGTATAATAACGGAAATATGTCAATTTATTTTCTTCTCTTCTTATTTTTTTGTTTTATCTTTTAATTATTGATTTTAATTCAATTCAATCTATACAAAAAAGTTTAAATAATTTATTAATATTATTAATCAAATTATTTTAAAGATTCGAGGGCGACATATATATATATTTTAATATTTATACTTGAATTAGTCGTTCGAGGAGATGTTAATACAAGGAAAATAAAAATCATTAATCGAATCATTGATATCAAGGATATCGGTCGGTTCTTAAGGAATTCCGCGATACCTATGCAAACTATATATATTCCACTCTCGTTTGTGAAATATTTATAATTTGATGAATCAACCTAGTTAATTGGCGTTTCGCATTCAGTCATGGAAAGTTCAAGGAAATGTACTTAAACACGGATTTCCTTAGTTGACATTATATTTAGACGATTACTTACTTACAATCGCTTTACACTCCATTATATGCTAATTAGAAACCGCAACCCGATAATTAATCATGTTACTTTACATGCGAATAAAATCTTCCATGTTAGAAATAGAATTATTCTCGATCCTCGCGAGAATTCTATTCGAGAGTTCTTTCGAATGAGGTGGATATCGAGCTCATTTTCCGTCAGCAAGAACTGCAAAATAATAAATTAAAAAATCTTGATTAATGAAACGCTAATGAATAGACAGTGAAATTACAAGCAATGCAAACTTCGATTTAATAACGAGTCAGTTGAAAATTATGTATCTCAAAGAAATGATTAAGTTCATGTTTTTTGATACTAATTTTATTTTTTAATTTGCGTTTCATTATTTTATAATATTTATAATTACAGAGAATATATAAACAAATTTCAGTTTTTTGCATAATACATAAAATTCAGTAAATTAAATTACAATTCCAATTTTTATATTGAAAAAAGGTTACACACAAGCTAAACATTGTGATACAATATTATTGGCTCTTCTGTTAGATAAAATATTAGAGATAAAGTATTATGACGAAACAAAAAGTAATAAAATTCTTATCACAATGCATTATATGCGTCGGAAGATTAAAAAGTTTCTCTCAACTGTTTTTCAGCGATAAAATAAAATCATATATAAAGAAGCAATAAAGTAAAGAGGTTTAGGACAATTAATCTTGCTTCACACGCAAAAGATTAGAGCACTCATTATACAGCACTGCCCCTCTTTCCATCGGTCGCTCCATAAATCACCGCCTTCGCGCGAATAAAGGTCTATTTCGATGGAACAGTTTTCAAGCTCTATCGTGGAATAAACATAGAAAAGTTCATATGCATAGATATCGTATAAATAGATTGAGCAAAATCCAACACATGTCTTAAGCAAGCGAAAGATAGGAAAGCGAAATGAAAGCAATATTTATGTTTTTTCCTTCGACTAAATTTACAAAAGTATTTTTCATTCATTCTACTTATGTATATAGACTGTCTCTGTATGTAGAATCCCTAACTCTTTAATTTTAACATTAGATTTCATTTATATGGAGTGTTTCATTATTAGATTTTATATTTTTTTATATGTTATATTTTTTATATCTTATATTATTTATATTACTTTAGAGAGAGAGTGTGAGTGTGTGTGTGTGTGTGTGTGTGTGTGTGTATTGTTTCAGAACTTTAAAAATCCATTAATCATTATAGCATATTTAGCATCGAATATTAAAAAGTCATAAAAGATGGCTCACATTCAAATTTCTTTCCAAGATAAAATCCAACTTTATAATTATCACAGAATTTAAAATTGAATATTTTAGACTATGTTCATAAGTGTGTACGACAGATAGTATAATGATGTCATGCTAATAATGTTTATAAACACAAGCGTATAATAACATTCTCCATTATCCGTTTGATATAGCTAATCGTCTGATAAGAGGCCCTTCGCGACACCGATTTCATCCGGCAAGATCGAGAATTTTATTTCCAAGAACGAGAATATATATTGCGTCGATCGGTCAACGAAATCGCGGGCATCCAACACCTGACCAGGTAGCTCAGGTAGCGACCAGAAATCGAAGTCAGTGCGGAGAACACGCGTATCTCTAGCGCGGCAAGAAGAGGGGGACGCCCTTACGTGCGTCATCGCGCTATCGCGGGTGCAAATCGCACGTGAGCGTCGCACGTGAACGGCAGTACAACACGTGCGTTTTGCCACGACGTTTGGCATCGCACGCTGCGACAGCCGACGCCTCCGTCTCATCGTCGCCGCAATTCGTCGCGCACGTGCAGCGATAAATGCGCCGTCGTTGCCGCGGATGACGTTCCCCAAGATGATCACCCACTGGATCGTCCTGCTGGCTCTCGGCGCCGTCTGCCACGGTGAGTACAATCTGTCGTTTATCCAATCGTTTTAATTAATCATTAGAGTTCCTCAAATTATGGATTTAATGTTGGTCTGTAAAAACGATGGACATCTGCGCAATTTATTAAAAAATTGAAAATAATAATTAATGATAATAACAAATGAAAATAATAATGAATAATAAAATGATATCTAAAATGGGGGCAAAGATATGGGGGACCATAAAAAGTACGCTTTAAGAAAGCAATTGCTGTCTACGTTTTTTTTGCGGGGGGCAGCAAATACTCTATCTTAATTTCTACTTATACTTTTACTTTTTCTAATTTATACCAATTTTCAACAATTTAAAAGAAAGCATTATTTTTTACAATTTATTACAAATATTGTTACATTTTCTTGAGAGAATTACAAGCTGAATAAAATTCTTTAATTAATTTTTATTGTAGGAATATAAGTTGAATTTCTATAATAGAATGGAGCTTTCTAAAGTGTTTTAAACGTAATCTTGACAACGCTTGTTATCATCCGTAAATTACGACCGGTCATTTGCATTTTAATTGGCGTTCTCGATATAGTTTGTGATACCCGATCGAAACGCAGCGTCTTAAAGTAGAGAGCTAGATGATAGGACGATCGATACTTATTTCTAAACGCGGCTGTAAATCGACAATGCGACTCATCGTCACACGAACCGCTTGAATATCGGTTGTATGTAATGACAGAAATTTGATATGTCGTCAATTGATCGCCTCGATGAAAATTACTTACGTAATTGAGCGATTACAGGGACTCGCGATGGAGATTAATGTATTACGTAACGCAGGATGTGCCGTTCTTTATTCGAGTGCGGAGTTCTTGAAAAAATCTTTATTTTTCACTCGATGACAAGTGTATTAGAGTATTCATTAAGTCGGAGCCAAGTCTTCAAGATTAGTCAATTTATTTAAATTTATTGTATTTCGCTTTTTTAAATATACCTTTATGTATGAAATTTCGAAAAATTATATTCACGTTTATAGCTTTTTGAAAAAATAAAGACTTAGAATTATTAGGATTTCATCCATTTATTGCAGCGTTCTAATTTTAATTGCATATATTTCTAATACGTAAACTTTAAATTAAATCATACACTGTTAAAGGAGGGAAAGTTTACTTAGAATTATATTTGGAAAATTAAGAAAGATATTTATTTCTGAAAATTTGACTAATAATAACTCTCTTAATAATTTACGACTTTATGTCGTACAATTATCGTATTTAGTAATGTTTTAATATTTCTTTTTTGGTTTAGTTTCTTTTTTAGTTTAGTCAGCAATATCTATAATAAATGATAAAGCACGTGATTTCCAAAAATGTTGGTAAATTAATTATTTCTTTAATCTAAACAAAAAGAAAATGTTTATCACAGTATGTAGCATTTTTTCAGTTCCTCAAGAGTGTAATTTTCTTACAGGATTATGTAATTTCAATGTCCGCGTAGGATCACCTTGAACAATACTTTTGTGCTGTTCGTTGTAATTAGTTGCTATTTAAAACTATTAAGAGACTTTAATAAACATTGTAAGCAATGCGTGATAATATCAGCCATGTAATTTTTCGTATGTTCTCTTATTCTTTATACATCCGTTTTTTAATGGGTATATTTAATACAGTCATGTGTGTATGTTGATGATAATTACAAATTTTTTTATAATATATATAATTTATTGCTTATTATTTACACACAATTGTACATATATTTAGAATATTAATAGTATCACGACATTACTAATTATTACAAATAGTAAATCTATATTCCTTCACGAATCATATTTCGCGACACATAATAATTTTATTTTTGAAATTATATATTTTTTCAAAGAAAATCTTTAAATGTTAGAATACGCACCTTATTAAGATCAAAATATAACATATAATATTATTTTGTGGTATTTCGATATTCGGGAAATGTCATCGAAAATAAACGACGCGAGAGAAGAAAGCAAGATTGATTGATTGCAGATTTTATTTTACTCTTCACACTCTATTCCCTCGATTTACATTTTTTTATAGATTAAATATTTTAAAATGTCGCTCCGTTATATTGAAAATTCTACACTAGTAGAGAAAGTATTTCGATTCTCGACATTGTTTTCCTAGCGTTAAAGTCTACTTCTGTGTGCCTCAGTGGATTCACACCTTGGAAGTGAAACCAGCCCGAGGCGATTCTCTTGCACGCGCGATCTGTGTTTCGGGATCTCTTTTCTCCTTCTACGTTCGCCGTGGCACGACGGTTGTATTTCATTAACAAGTTCAGCACGCAATTCGGGAGACGCACGTGCGACGCGCAGCGGCGGTGTGCCAGTAGCCGCACAGCTGCAAATTTAAAGGGCAATTTAAAAGGAATGCGCTGAATACAAAAATTATTTTGCTCTTATAAAGAGAGATTATATACGAAATGTATGTATATTATCTCTGTGAATAATTTATACCTATTATTTGCAATCCACACACACACATTGCAATATAAAAATACAAATATTCATTAAATAAGATACCTTCGGGAATAATTTTTTAAATAAAAAAGTATTTGAGTAAAAAAATAAAAAATAGCAGAATATAAAAGCAAATTTGAAAATTAGTTAAACGACTCGAGCCGACTGTTCTCACGCGATGTGTTTGTAAATTATTTCGTCTGAATGGGCCTTAGCCCGATGCCAACCGATTCACTTTCGTCCCGCGCGTCGCCGGAATAACAAATCAGCGGCAGCGTGCGATTTTCGCCTGACGTTACGACGAAGCGAAATTATACCGAGATCTCTCACGCGGTTGGAATCAGAGCGAGACGCAGCGCGTGGCGTGCACCATTTCCAACGCTATCCATCGCGCGCAATTTCTTCGTCGGCAAATGTTTATTTGCATAAGACAGCTGTTACAGATGTAAGATGTTAGAACATGTGGACACAGAAATTGAATAATTAATGATATCATAAGATAATATCAAAATTGGTGGCAATACAAGTTATTTCACTTTATCGTCGATAATCAGTGAGACAAATGTATACACGACCGTAATCTTTTCAAATAATAAGAAGACCAAATTTCTGAAATGGCAATATCTGTGCAACTAATTGTCAGATACGAACAAGACACTTGAAAATATCTTGATAAAGGATTGTAGATACAGACATATAAAAACTTATATAGTTTTGATATAGATATAATAATCAGAAACTATATATATATTTTATATGCAGATGTGTGCATGTGTATCATATGTATTGCGCTTCACACGCGGTCATGGAAATATCCTGGACGATCTTCATAGGCCGGCCGGTGCATCACGCCATACATGCCGTAAAACGCATCCCGCCATCGGGGGGCGGTGAGGAATTCGTACGAATTCCGGCGTGCTGCTCTCTTCTCTGCCCTCAGGCGGCACACACCCCTCTTCCCATCCCATACCAACACACGTGTTTGCATTCCAGCGCGATGTTTCACTAAATGCACGCATTGCACCGGGTTTAACCACCCTCCCGGAGGGAGAACCAGTTCTTTCGGGGCCGGCAACGCGCCGCATCGAGACAACGCTGCGTGCTTTACGAGGAGGCATGGAAAAAAAAAAAGGAACGACAAGAGTCCTGGAGCAGCGCCGAAACTCGGGAAGAATAGGCTGCAATTATCATTCCACGCTCTCGGATCATCGCGATCGCCACTGTTCCTCCTCGTCTCCTTCCCCCCCCCCCCCCCAGAATAATAACCCCCTGCATAATAAAAACTGCATAACAGTTATCGAAACGCGTGCAATCTCGGAGATGCCAGCAGAGAGATATCGAAAAATATACCTTACATCATAATTGCTGCATTCCTATTGTCATAATTAAACGTGGATATCATTTTGACATGTTTGCAACAAGGAAATTTAAGCCTGTCAAAATTAGATACACGTGTATAAGAAATGAATTATTTTGATATATGAATGAAGATCAAAAAGAATTGAGGATGAACGCGTAAAAACCATTAGCAGAATTTGAAGGTGAAAACATAGCGAAAACTGCAAAGTGAATATCTTGTCAAGCAGAATAGCGACTACCAGACTGCACGACGCAATAGCGATTCGTACATGCGCGATGTTTTTTTGCGGAAAAGATTAGACGTTGCGGGTAATAATGAGGTAAATCATGGTTTACGCGGCTCGCAATCTGCCCTCGAGTATCCAACAGTCAGATATGAAGAGACTTGAGCAATGCGTAACCTGGATGCTCATCGGGAACGCGTGTAATAAGTACTTATTGTTAGTCGAACGTCACGCGTCAATAGATCGAACTTCATTGAGCCGCGTCGTGCCATCAACGTTAGAAATAAACTGTGCAATTTATATGAAATACAGTGACACATAAATTATCTGTCGTTTTTGCACAAGGTTTTACTACACTCAAAATATTAAATCACCATATTTAAATAAACAGCATCTCGATTTCTTTACTATGATATATTATATATTTCTTTAATATATATAATTTTATCCCCTTTTATTTTTTCTGCGTTTCATTTGTCACGTCAAAGGGATGAATTCGAAATATTATAATAAAAAAAATAATTCGATATGTACGATCCTACCCATTGACTGCAATTATATTAGTGAGAGAGTCTCCTTTTCCCCTCTCCCCCTCTATAAGAATGAAGTGAAAACTTTTTCTTCAAAGTGTTAGGTAATCATAGACAAAAAAGTGAGGGATGGACGTAATAAAGAAAACAAAAGGCGGAATTGTAGAAGGAGACCAGTATTTCATAACGATATCCTCGACAAAAATTGTTTCGCGCGATTAACATAAAATAACAGCCGAGTCCTGCGGATGAAGGATGCACATTCCTGCATATCCTTGACACGATCCGCTCGGCTCTCGCGTCAGACGTGCGTCTCGCCGTTTACGGAATTCTCAGGTTTCAAGGCGTCGACGTCGTCACCGCCGTGCAAATATAAAAAACGGACGTGCACATACCTCGACGCGAACGCAGCAGTGCGTGAAAAGAAAGACAGAGAGGAAGAACAGAAAGAAAGAAAAAGAGACAAATCAGTTAATTACTATCCGTCAGTATCTCTCAGTTAATTACTATTGAGATAAAGATCCAGGATGTACAAAGAAATACAAACTAGTGTCGTAAAATATCGACAACAAAATTCTACGTAAATAGTAATAATATTGTGTGTGTGTGTGTGATGTTCCAATAGGAAGTAAAATTAAATTAAACATTTTAGGATGAATGATGTGTGCGACATACAGAGAGAATTGAAATTTATTATTTCAAACTTTGCGCGCATCAAAGTAAAAAAAATAATAAATATTATCTAGATGTTTAATAAAAATTTATAAAAAAACAAAAATGAATATTATGAAAATTACAAAGAGACAAAGGGGGGAGAAGAAATAATAGGAAAGTTTGTTTCAAAGAATTCCGTGAGATTACTATCGCTATCGATCATGAAAAGATTTACGAGCGATATCCGTGATTTAAATATGCATGATAGCAAATGCAGGAATTGCGGATATAACTCGTAAAAATGATCTCGCGAACGGAAGCGAATGTGACGGCGATGGATCTCCGGGTCTGACCGGTAACGGTGCGATCGATTAATATTCGCGGCGGGTCGATCCGTCGACAGGAAACCGGAGGGCTGCAACCGCATTTCCGCGGTTGATTACAGAGACGAGAAACTGAATCAAAAAACAGTCTTGGAACCTAGATAATTATTTTAAGTAAAAAGACTGGGATATAAAAAAGAAAAATATCTTTCATCACGAGATGCTGATTTTAATAAAAATGGAGTTATTGATAATATAATGTGTTGCCAAAAATAAATATAATTAGTATTTTTTGTATAGAAAGAGTGAAAAGTTCTCAATACATATGACAAAAAATAATAAAAGATATCTTAGATGTATTACTCGTTACTATTCCATGTATATATAATCAGCTTAATAAGAGTTTTAGAATAGCCAATTAAAACCTGTTCGAGTCAGAGAACAAGAGTCATGACGTCAAAGCGGTTTTTTACGTCTCGCAGAAAACAGCTGACTTATGATTCAATTATTTAAAGAATTCGAATAACTTTCGAACGAAAAGTCTGTTGAGTCTGAACCGTCAATGCTATGTGAACCTTGCAAGAAGTTTGATGAATAGAAGTTTGCTTCCTCGAATAATTTTGTCTGTAGCGATGCCAGCTGAAGGCCTCATCGGAAAGGCACGATTATCTTGTAACATAAACATGATGTAATACGCTTGCAATAACGAGACATTATATATCATTAAGGAAAAAAGCTAATATTTCATAGAATGATTGCATAGAATTTCATCCTATAAATCTCACATTTAATTTAATTTCAGTTTTATTCATGATTGACAATTATTATTATAATTATCACGGCAATAATTTTAATTTAATAAATTATAATTTTAATAAGTTAAATAATAATTTTAGTTGCCACAGTTTTTACTATCGAATATCTAGCTATTTAAAAAAGCAATTATCGCAATAAATCTATTTTTATTTAAATTAATATGTTGTTAATGAATTCATATATAAATCTTAATATATTTGTAGTGTCGATCTGTATTTGATGTTGATTTTTATCCTAAATAGAAATACGTCATAATTACGCTTAACTTGATGCTACTGCACATCTTTCGTAACAATTAATAATTTCTATGCTTATCGCCAGTTGAATCTTCACGTCAAACAATACCAGAAGATAATTCACGTATAGATAACTACTTAAAGCACGCACATTTCTGACTCATACAAGCTGACGATTTATATTTGCTTTAACGATCTTCCGTGTGGCATGGATATTTGAATTGGTAATTTTGGAAAGAATACATCTGTAGGAAAATTAACATCGCAAAAATCGAAAGTTAAATTTTGAAAATTTTCTTGTTTAAAGTAAATAATATACTATCTTTGATATAACTATGCTTTAATTTTTTATCATTCTATTTGTGCACGTTACACTTTCGAAATAAATAATTCATTTTTATGGCCTATTTTTAAATAATATTAGATCCAATATTTCTATCAATCAATTTTACTATGGCTGCAATTATTGAGTGCAATTATGTGGTTTTAATTTTGTAATATGTGCATTCTCATTAATTAATACTTTTCATTAAAATTATACATATTTACTATGATTAAACTTTTGTACGTCGTAAGAAAGGACAAAGCGAATTAATTAAAGACGAGGAGACGAAATCGAGCTGATCTCAAAAACAGATTGTAATCGCTCTCTAATCGCGGTTAACGATCATCTCTTCGTAATTAATTACGAAGAGAGATTTATTAGAATGTTCTGAAAGCATCTTTTCTTTTTACTAGACCGATCGATTCTACATCTGGCAAATATGCTTCTTAACTCGTCCCTTTTTTGAAGGTCTCTAGAGATCCTATTATCTCGTTACTAATCACAATATTCTCCTGTTTTGTCTTTTGTCCCGAAAAATCTATCCGAATCTGTTCCCATCGGCCGAAACCTTCAAATTTTGAATAAAACTCGTACGTGACCAACCTGTTGTTCGATGCATTAAGCCTCTACTCCTGCTGAGATATTCATATATTTGTCAAAGAAAGTGTAAGAAAGTTAACGGTAACTCAGTGGAATGTACACACTTCCTCTGCCCAAAAATTCCTAGTTGGCTCCCCGCAATTAATCTTGTGTTCTATAAGCAAGCGGGAAAGTTAGATCAGCGAAGAATAGTGAAACTAATAGCGAATTTGCGAAGTATATCCCTGGTAAAGAAAAATGAGAAATATATTTTATTATACCATATTCGCTTAGCGAGCGTAAACATAATACGGAATATTCTAAAAATACAGAGATCAAGTAAGCAAAAATTTAAAAAAAAATGGGAAAAAATTACTCTATGACTTTCTCTGTCGTATTGCGAATAGATCACATTGGAGATTATCATAATAATTTTTTTAAGATACGATATTTTTCATAATATAATGCGCTAATATTTCTAACTTGTCTGCAAACTTCCATCGTGCGAACTTACCCCGTTCAAGAAGCTACGTCTCGCGAGGAATTATAGTTGTTACGGAATTGGTGCAACGCCCGATTGCGACAGAGGAATCCACGTGGGAATTCCTACATCCGATTGGGTCTAATCGGGTCGATCGGCACGTAGCGCCATAAAACCGCCGTTCAGTGTGTCAATGTAAAGTGGAAACGACCTTCCAGTGTCAGCGACCAACTCCGCTCGTCTTGAGGACGGCGTCGGTTTTAACGCTAGCTAGCAAACGTTACGCGACAATACCAAGGACCAACTTCGGGCATATAATTGTGCACGTACTACATACTCGCCATGTAGAAAGCGTGCGATGATGGATCGCAGGGGCGCTCTTCCTTCAACGATCGGTGAACGAATCTAAGATAGCGTTATTGGAAGGTTAATTTCAAGGAACTTACATTTTTAGCGATGCGATTCAATTTAGAAGTCGAGAGCAATTATCCCCTAAAGATCGCTGTTTTCTTCTACTTTTTTAAGATTATAAAAAATGTGATTAAGAGAAATGCAACTTATTAAGTAACAAGATTATTAATTGTTGCATTATTAGAAAATTATAAAATTCAAAGTTTATTTGCTTTACCACAAATTTACAAGATTGCAAGATTTATCTGTATTATTAAAAATTGTCAAAAGTATATAACTGTTTATATTATCATCAATTTACAAGATTACGAATTTACTTGTTTATTATATTGATTTTAACATAAAAATTAGCTGAGCCATTTTGCTCATTACAGCTACGCGTTAAATCTTTGTTATTTCACCTGCAAGTCATTTAATTCACATGATATTAATGTAAATATATATCTATGAATAGCTGTAACTTGTGCGATATATATGACGCCTATGTCTTAGCGGTTGTTGTACGATATAAAGTTTTTTCAGTCCCTCAAATAGCCGCGATATGGAAATAAAGCTGTTTTCGTAGACGCAAACGATTCCTACCGCGAGTCAATCTATCGATCCGACCCTGATTCTATCTGCATGTGGTGACAGACGTGCGACGCGCAAGGCGATTGTCTACGTGACTTTCGTAGCTTCCTGCCCGACGTGTCCCACATATCCGTTCTTCTTCGTGCTGGGTGTCTTCGCGTCTTCACGACGTCGGTTTTCCGACCGCGCTTTCGATTTTTCACGCGGACTTGGCCCTATTAACGCATTTAGCCCGTTAATGATTTCAGTGCTTCACATGACTCGAAGTGTCTACGTTACGTCGGGGTTTATAGGAGAAAAAATTTTTTTGAAGATGAGTTGAGATAAACTTTTTTTATAATTCCCATTCTCTCCCTCTTACAACTATATTATTTTTAATTAAATAGAAACTAGATGCTATCAGTTTATAAAAATATTCCGAGCAAAAAGTAGTCGTTTATGAACTTAATTCGTAATTTACAATTTTTTTTGTTTTTTTTTTTTGTTTGACATCTAGGTCTTCCCGTGGCCGACGAGCCTGTTGATACGAGCACGATCGAAGATATCGGAAATGTCTCGGAAGCAACTGCCGTTTCCGAAGCGAAAGGTCACTCCATGGATGATATAATGCCGGGAACGAAGCCGCCACCGATTTCCGTGGCGTTCGTCGACATCCCGGAGCACACGGAAACGGAACTGGGCTCATCCGTGCTGTTGGCATGCCGAACCGCTAATCCTGTAGCCGAGTGCCAGTGGTCCTGGCAGCCATTGCCGCCAGTACACCTGCCACTTCCGGATGTCAGTGAAAGCCCGTCGGTTTCTACGAGTAAGCGCGACATTCGCTGATTTGTTTCGCGATTAGCACCTGACGAATATTCATATGTGACTTGCGGACATTCGCGAAGAATCGCAGCTAATAAACTCGTGTGAACGATCTAACTTCAGGACGCGCGATTGAGATTACGTTTTATTATTAGTAAACCAATTGCAAAAAAAAAATATATATCTTCTTAATTTAAAGAATTTTTTAAAGTTAGAATCATTGGAAATTTTTTTTAATTGGATCAATCGCTTCTAAAATTCTTGCATGTTCTTTTATTGGCTTCCTCTAATTTATGCAATAACTACTCTTATAGACGATCATTTTATCCCCTTCTATTCTATATATATAGGACATAATTCTGTAATCACGCGTTGAATATTCATCGGAGAGCCGTTCTCTTGAATCTTTCGATGATTTCAGCCACGGTGATCTCGACGATCTCGGCAACCACGTCGACTCCCACGACTCATCCGTTGCCGGTACGACAATTTCCGGCGTTCGGGAACAACAGCAACGATTGCTCCGTGAGATTCTCAAGCACCAAACACGAGCAGACAGGATACTGGACTTGTGCGGCGAGAGTCTCCACGAGCGATCCTTTCACCAGCACCGAACCTGCCAAGCTCAGCATCGTCAACGCCAATCACGGTAGAATGCTCGAATTTCTTAATTCGATTTCACAAATTTCACTCTTTAATATTTGCGAATTATTACATCTTGATACCTTTAGGTACCAAAATTATATTTAACTTATATTATATTTCGCTTTTTTTCACGAATAGCGAAAAAACTTCTAACAATTTTAACGGAAATTTATTAAAAAAGTAACGCATGTATATAATTACGTTTTTTTTCTTAATGTTGTAATTGTAAAATTTTCTTGTTTATCTTTATTCGTTTTATATTGATAAACTCATGATTAATTAAGCCTCCGATTAAATGTTTGCGGACGACAAATTACTTGGGAATTTGATAAAAGTATTTATCCTGCTATCTTTTATTTTTTGACATTCTGTATGTTTTCTGGTATTCTAGGAGGAAAAGCTATTTGAGCCGTAGTCCCGTTCTTCGATTAGAATTTTAATCGCGTGAGCATAGCGAATAAACGCGATGTATTTGCGCAGTTGCTTTCGGACGACCTCGAATTCTTGGTGACAGAACACGCTTGACATCGCTGTTTGTCTCCATCAATTGTGCCAACTGTCATAATATATTTTCCGCATCAAGTACTTTTCAACAGAAAATATCGTCGTCGTTTATCATACAGACTATACTTCAATATTGATTTAAGAATTTTAACGTCAAATTGGCAATA
Source organism: Lasius platythorax (assembly GCA_963971435.1). NCBI lineage: Eukaryota > Metazoa > Arthropoda > Insecta > Hymenoptera > Formicidae > Lasius > Lasius platythorax. The sequence goes on from OZ020535.1 coordinate 5,682,965, forward strand.
ATATTTAATATTTTTCGAATATCTCGCAATTACGTTCAAATAAATTTACATTCAATTTTGATAATGATTCCGGGTGAATCATCCAAAATGAAAGACAGGTCGGGGAAACGCTTTCGTATGAATTTCGTTCACTTTGATAATCATCTCGGATGAGTCATGCAGTATGAAATACATGTAAACGGATTTCCCTCCAGAAAAAAAATCAATTTTAAATAAATAAAAAAAAAATCTGAAGATGAAAATAGCCGCGTACAAGTTTAGTTTGAGTGAATTAAGGGAAGATAATTATCTATAACGTATATAAGGTCCTTAATTCTTCTCGCGAGAAATCTTCTCGATCGACTTTCGAATCCCGCGCAAGAACGGCGCATTGCGTAAGGGATATCGACAAGTGCAACTGGTGCATTCGTACGTTTCAGGTATCCTCATCACGTTCGCGAAGCACGAGAATGTCATCGAGGTGCCGGCTGGATCCTCGGCGCAGATAATGTGCCAAGCCAAGTCGCCGGTACGCGAATGCCAGTGGTCCTGGCGGCAACTGAATCAGTCGCAGCCCTGGAACCTCGATGTGAAATCATTCCCGGCCTTTGGTAACGATAGCACGGAATGCAGCATCAAGTTCAAAAACGTCCTGCCGGAGCAGGAGGGCTACTGGACCTGCGGTGCGCGAATCGATCCGAATTCCTCATTCACCCAGGCGACTCCTGTTCGATTTCTCATATCGGAAGGTACTTTGATTAATTATGCATTTTTCAAATTGTGTCTTTATATCGGCGTAAATCTGTTCATTTTGCGCGTGCAAAAAATTATACAACAAAAAATTATAGGGAAAATGTAATTCGAAAAAATATAGCAATAATATATTATCTATTGAGGCTCTTTAGAATTTTATTCTAATAAGTATAAGGCATTTTAAATAGTGAAAAATATTCTTTGAAAATTCAGTATTTCAAATTTTCTATATCTTTATATTACGTCTTAGATAAAATACAATTGTAACAAAGATTGCCATTTTTTTCAATAATGTAGTTGATAATAATCTATTCTTAATTGCATCGTGACATTTATTTAATCAGTTTCGCGACGATTCTATAATAATTATTAGAGTTTCGTCATGGAAAAATATTTCAAACGTCACATTTACTTCGTGTTACGACAACAGCGATTGATTTTTGCACCACGCGACCCGTTTTCTTCATCAAAAACCCGTCAAGAGAGCTTTCGTTTCCCTTTTATAGTCGAGTTCGTGCAGTTGTCGCGCGGCGTACAAGTTGCGGCCGGCGAGTCGGTCTTTCTACGATGCTTGGCGAACAAGCCGGTGGTACAGTGCGAGTGGTCGTGGAGGGCGTCGAACTCGAGCAAGGAACCGCTGTTGGTCAAGAAGTTCAGTCCAAACAAGGACGCCGATCATGACTGTTCCGTGCGATTCAAGAACATACTGTACGAGGAGGAAGGACTGTGGACCTGCGGGGTCCGTTTGACGCCAGACGGGATCCTACATACGGCGCCCGCGGCCACTGTCAGCCTCCTGCCTACTGGTACGGGTGACGATCACTTTAATTAAGAAATAAATACACCCGAAACCCTGCAATCGAGCGTCCGATCCGATCGCCATATAATTACGGGCGAGAGGAATACTCGTTGTAATTACGTTTAACGTTCTCGCAATTACGAATTGATTGATACGTCTTAACGTGAGATGATGTAAAAATTCATCGCTTGCGTATAGAAAAATATTAAAGTGGCGTGTATAACTCTATAAGATGTTGATATAAAAAATTCAAAGTGTGGTAATGTATAATAATATCTATTTTTAAACTTTTGCCTCTCTGTCGAGTTGCGCATTAAAATGCAGAAACTATGCATCAGATTCAATTGCAGTCGTTTGAAAAAAAAAGCAGTCGGGAGTACAATTCAAATCATCGATGTCGGAATTCGAAGTAAACTGGTAATTCGATTACATACTTTCCCTTCATACATTTCACCTTTCTCTCGCATTTCGTGCTTAATTTATGTAGCACTTCATGCCCAGCGCGAAACGTAATGTAATTGCTAATTACATTGAATCCGATTTAATCTTCTGATATTCTTGGAAAAGCGCGTTGCTGTTAAAAAGTCTTCAAAAGCTATCGAGCGTTAAAATAAAAAAAGAAGCATTAATCACTCGACTTGAATTATCAAAAATGTTTCCTTAAAACAGCACTCTTTTATCATTTTACAAATTTCTCGAAAATCGAGGAAGTTGCGTTTTTTTACGCGCTCGCGATAGAAAAGAATCCATCTCGTTACGAATGCAAATGTGCTCCTTATGCGTCGTCTCTCGTGCAATTTTCTTATCGCGACGACCAATTCCAGCTAAGGTGAGCTTCGTCGATGTGCCGACGGACACGGCGATACCTGTGGGCACAGAAACCATGCTGAAGTGCATCACCAGCAGCCGTGTGGAGAAATGCGCCTGGATCTGGAGGCCGTTGAACGGCATCGATTCCGAAAGCGTCGTTATCGACGAATTCCCCAGCAAAGGCGATCTCGGCCGCGACTGCTCGCTTCATCTTCCGCAGGTGCACGCGGAGAAACAAGGTAACTGGGTCTGCCAGGTGTCCATCGCGTCGCTCAACACCGTCCTAACGTCGCCGTCCGCCAAACTCACGGTCTTCGAGCAAGGTAAAATATTATACTTGGCGAGAATTCTCGCGTATATCTATCTACCTTTTCTCCCCCGGTTTGACAGTTCTTCTTCTCCTCGATTCTCGATTAATTCTAACGTCGCTAATTCTCCGCTATATCTCCTTCCAGACGAAGTAAAGTTCTCAGAGCTGTCGCAGGACATTCAGATCTCCTCCGGCGGTAGCGTCCTGCTACGCTGCGTGATGTCCTCGGCGGTGGATCAGTGCCGTTGGTCGCTCACCCCGGTCAACTCCAACACCACCGTAGTTGTGAAGCAATTTCCGGCGGCCGGCAACGAGGCGCGAGACTGCAGCGTCCGTCTGAGCCACGCGCTCGCCGAACAGGAGGGACTCTGGACCTGCGGAGCCAGGATACACGGCCGGCAGAATTACACGGACGCGCCGCCCGCGAAGCTGAGCCTCCTCGAACCAGGTATCATCGAGTCCTAGAGACGGCCGCTTCTCCACCGCCACGGTGAAGGGTGGATGCACCATTAATCGATCGTCGCGCGATTCCGACGCGCTCGGCTTGGGCTCGGTAAATCGCGTAGTCGTAAATCACGATTGAGTGCCGTTAATTAAAAAGGATCCTCAAAGTGCCGAAGATAATTATTAAAATTGTATCCAGCGCTCGTCCACTTTTTTTTTTTTTTTTTTTTTTTTTTTTTAGATTGCGGATATTTAAGCGCGTCTTAGAAGTGTCAATGACGCTTCCTTTTTGAACTCTGCGTTGCTCGATCCTTTTGTTCATTCTCTCTTGTAACGCTTAGATCCTTTTTAATTTATAGCATTCAATTATTGTAATTAAACGTTCTCGCATATCGCGCGTCAATGTGCGAAGATTATAATACTCTTGAAGCATCATCAACCATCGAAAAAATTAGATTTTAATTTAGTTAGAATTTTTTTTTTTTTATTTCAACAGCACGTTTAATTCGTGACTGAAACGGATAATCAATGATATACCGCGCGAGTACTTAAAGTTCATCAATTGTTTCATTAGAGAAGACTCTATCATTGAACGTATCGAGCGTAAGATACATTGCATGGGACTATAATAAATTTTCGCTTCGCGTGAGAAGAAGCTCGCGTGCAATAGGAATACTTAAGGACCTTGTGTACACGTGACGAGCCGTCACGTGTACAAGGATCTTTCGTGTGCGATGATTCGCGTGTAGAAGGACTTTGTTCCTTCGCACCAGTCAGGCGTCTGTTTCATGAGATTCAAATTGACAGGCAACAAATAACGGGAACAATCATGATGACATAGTAATTCAACAATATATTGATATTGAAACCACGTATCGGAGATATGTTTTTTTTTTCTCTTACCGATTCTTAATTTTTAAGTTCGCCACATTTACCGATCATTTTTATGTCAAATCTTTAATCATCATTTTTCTGTGTCGAGTTTCATGAAATATCCCGAAAAAACTTTCGCCCAAAGCCTGGCTAGAGTCGCTTCTGCATTCGATCGATTAAAACAATCTACGATAAGTGTTACTGTATAATAAATCGTAGGACACACATGTATTATATATATTTTAGGATCCGTGGCCTGTGCATTGTCGCGACGACTGTCGCAACCATCCGCGATCGCGAGTGCACCAAGACGAACTGCACGTGAGCTTTGCACGCGTCGCTGCGTATGCGTGTACATAAGTGTAGGCCATGGATCCTGACGCACGTCTTTGCAATCTGCGGTAGACGAAGCTTCACGGCACGAGCATCGATTGAACGGTTTCACATGCCGTAGTGGATTAATAGTCGAAAATTCTTGATGCCAAAATCATTATTGAGCGAAATTAGTAAGTTATTAACGAATGCGATCAGATATATGTTTCCTGGTCCCAAGAAATCGATCTCGCTATTTACTATACGCAAAACTACATATCATAATTTTTTTCTATTCGATATTACTAATAGATGGCATAAAATTTTGCAAGAACGGAATTTCCTTAAAATTTTAATTTTACTGAATAAATTTTGCTTGTAATTTTTTCGTTTATTCTTTTTTTATGTAAGCACAGCGCATTTAATATCTCCTGCCAATAAGGAAGATCGGTATCAATGTTTGCGGAATTGATTCACGACGTTGATAACTCAGCTTTCATTACAACACATGGCTATCCAACTGTCCAATCGAAAGATAGACTGTGCATAACTCATCATCCTACATCTGTATGTATATTCCGAGTGATGAGGATCCGCGCTCGGTATCGGCGGAAAGCAATCGGCCAGAATTCGCAGTGAAAGTGAAAGTATATACCGATCGATCGCGGATCCTCGCAAAAACACCCCGAAGACTGTCGTGGATGGGAGGTGATGGATCTTGCATGCCGATGAAGCTTCATGCCGCTAGATTAGCGGTGGAAGCGCGAGTGCCTGTGAGTGAAGCTGTTGGGCTGCCCATCGGCAGCCCACGTGTGTGCTAGAGAGAAATAATTGCGATTTTATTACATTCGTACGAGAATGATCTTACACCACTCGTCATTTCATTGATTAAATTGTGTCACTTAAGTTAACGCTTAATGAGCGACGCTCGTTGCGAGGATAGCCGAATCTTTTAAGACGTCTAGAATAACAACTTCCGTGTTCTGTCTCAGTATCAAGCAGTATTATATATCTCATTAAATAAGATATAACACGATGATAAAATGCTCACAGTAAGTGCAAAAATTTAGAACTTCAGCTTTAACACACACATATATACACATGTATAATAGATTTATATATACATATATTATATCAGAGATTTTCTATTTAAACAAAATTATATTTGAATTATTTAATTATGCATTTTCTTAAATAGATACACTAAATCATTGAGCAGAACACGAAAGAATAAATGCATTTTCTCAATTACTTTTTTTAAAAGAGAATGTAATCCAAGTACATTTTTTATGTCATTTACGTAAAGATTGCAATATTCGAACATACATAGGTTTATGTCATCATTCTCTGTTTTACCACAATACGCAATATCCATTCTTAACTTAATTATATTGTCGTGCATTTGCATTTACTAGCATTAAATCGTTCTAGCTTATTCATTCAGTCTCGGCGCATCCGTTTCTCATTCACGATTCTCCGATAAACCACGAGATTTATCGGTTTGTCGTGCGCCGCGTGATAAACCACGAATTAACAATCTTGTCAGCTTTTCTTGTATCTCCACTAATTAAGGAGGCTTCACACGAGTCGCAATTTATTGTGATTTTCTCCTTAGTAATCCATCCATCCACGTCATTATTATGCAATGCATATCGCCGCAATAACTCTCTCATTCTTCATTATAAATATTACTACATGTTAAGTACATTTTGTCTGAAAAATTATGCAAATATTGATCCACAATTTTGGATAAGACTAGAGCTTCTTTTCATGTCACAGCGCAATTTCTTCAATCTACAATTAAGAGTAATAGTGACATAATATAAAAAATGAAAGATTTATTATAATGAAAATTCCAAACAAAATTAAATATATTATGGCATTATTTAATGTTAATATAATAAAAAAAGCGTTGAAAAGTAGTCTTTCAGCTATTAAAAGGTAAGTTCAAAGTTAAAGGACTATCAGAGAGATTTCTTATTTTACACATTCGTTCTCGATCGACACATTGAATTGCATTTTTTTATTTATCATTAGCAATACCATCCATCCCTTCTATTTATATATTCTCAACGAAATTGCGCACAAATAATTTCGCATTTAGAAATAATAGAATAATAATTGTTTTTTGTTTACTTTATTCTACTTTCAAATTATTGTAGATAGTTTAGTAAAATTACAAGTGCTACGAATCTTCTTTCATAATGTATGTATTTTAGGTAAAAGCGAGAAATACGTCACAGATTATCAAGAAATTGTCTAAATGAGTGTTAACTGACGACGTTATCTAACAAGGTTACTCACAGGCACATTTAATGTTGCAAACTGCGTTTCTCGTCACATTTCATGTTATTTATTATAGAAAAGTCATTTCCCCTTAAGTTAACATCGCGTTTTTGTCTATTGTGTTTATTGCTTAATTCATAGTCAATCTTGACATATGTCTGTTATATATACTCAATTATTACTTATGAATAGCCGCTACTTTAATGCTAAGTAGACAATTTTTAATGTTAAGGTTTTCAGCGTCCAGAAAATTCATGTCCACAACGATCGAGTAACGCTCGTTCAGCTCGTTGGTCGATAATGCAAAAATATTGTCGTGTATCGCTCCGTCATTCGTATATTTTAGGAATAATTTTATTTTTAACTCTTAAACATTATTTTGAGAATTTTGAATAAATTTAATTTAGAGCCCATAATTAAAAATTAGGGAATTTTATTATTAGTTTTGATGCAATAGTAAAGACATTAAAGTATCGTACTTGTATCAGTACTGTTTTCTCTAAAAAACAAGATGACGTATATGCAGACCAAACTAGAACGACGATTTACTTGCAGAGTGTATGAATCTTCATGTGCCATTAAGTATCATCTCTCTCTCTCTCTCTCTCTCTCTCTCTCTCTCTCTCGTTAAATCTCGCGAAATATTCGCGTATTCTTGAGCGTGTTTTTGTGTCTCTGAATTACTGTAAACTTTTTTTTGTTTTGTCTATAAAAAAATAAATAAAGAAATAAATGATAGTGCGAAAACATCACGGTGGTCTTCTCACTTCCATCACCTCGGTTACTAATTGCATTAGAGCCGAGAAACTCTCCTTATCTGAGTCTCATTAAATTGCAATTAATTAATCAACGAATTCCCGGAAAAATATTACAAACGCTAATTTTCAAGGAAGCTATAGAGTTTTATGAAGAAATTCACATAGTTATTATATTTCATAAAACTGACATTTTAATGCATGAATTACTATCCTCGTGTAATAATTTTACATTTTAATATAAAAATCATTATTTAAATTTCAGTATTATTTTATTTTAATTTTATAGTTTATATATACAATGTGTGTATATATGTATATATATATATATATATATATATATATATATATATATATATGTATATATATATATATATACATACATACATACATACATTTACTTTTTCTTTTAATATCTGAGCAAATTTGGCGCTTATAATATATAATATCTTCTGGGATTTCAATTTCATTAATCAACACACGAGATCAGCACGCTCTATATGTATAACGCCGTTTAAGCATTTGTCAAACCACGAAAGTCATCGATGCACAAACGAATGGTGATTGGTGATCAAAGTAGTCTATTCGTCGAATAATCTGCACCGAGGATGTAACGGCTTTTGGTGAGTGGGACGAAAAGATCAAAAAGAGCTTTTCCGATGGCCTCAAGAAAGATCCACATTAAAATTTCATTTGTATCTTTAATAATGTAAAAAATAATGCAAAAAAATTGCAATAAAAATGTCTTATATTTACATATTTTTCTCTCGTTACATCATTATTAGCAGTTAAAATCCGTAGAAATAATATTTTATCGAAACCGTGGATTCTTCAATAAATTCTTGAGGCCATAAGGGTTAAAAATAAATTCAATTTACGAGATATCAATCACTTTTAGAGCCTGTCACTATTGCGGTTTGGGCTGCGCCTCATCAGATGGTTACTCTTGCATGTAGGATCGGAGCTGTGTCATCAGAGGCCAAATGCCACTGGATCCACGCTCCAAACGTTCACATATATCAGAACTCTAGCAAGCTTGCAAAGAAAACGAGGTAATGTATCTCCTATCGTATATATATTATTTTTCTAATACCTCTCTCTGTACCTTTACAATGCAGACATAACATGCAAATGGATTATACCACGGGTATATGCAAGCTGGTCTTCAAACCAGATCATTCCGATCTAGGAAAGTGGACTTGCAGATTTACTCTGATGAATGAAAGCACCGACATCGAGATAGGAAGCGCTACACTCGTTTTGCTCAACACCTTAGCAGGTTTGCTAACATTTTAATAAAAGACACATTCGATTTTATTTCCATTCTTCTTCTATTTTTATATCTTTCTTATAAGAAAAATAATATTATTCATGGGTCTTTTTTTTTTGTATCGTATAGATGAAAAACTAGGATGGATCGTGGGTATCCTAACGGCCATGATTTTATTCCTGATGATAATAGTCGTGGTGCTAGTGGTATGTAAAGCACGAATCTTTGTCCGCAAGACATCCGAAGTTCTGGAAACTTTACCTTCCGACGAAAGCAAACAAAGCGCGAGATTCCGCGGCGAAAATACCGAGGATCAGGGGAAGATCAATCTTCAATTCGCTGATGACAAAAACCGTGCATCGAACATCAAAAGCGTCTTACCTAATAGAAGCCCGCGCGTGCAAGATCGCACGGAGAAAATTCATGCAATGCCGTCCAAAGTATTTGAGAATGTTGGAATATAACATGTGATTATTTTCTTCGTCGATATAAAAAATTTTTCTAATAGATTAGCTTAAGATTATACTTTTTTATTTCAAAAGTTAAAACTATATTACTGTGTAGACGAAAAGATGTATTTTTATTATAGTAGATACAAAAAAATGGAAAAAATTTTTCTTTCATATATAAACTAGCGAGAGAAAAGTAAAATATTTTTTCTCTATAAAAATTACGAACAAACGTCGATGTTTTATATATATAAAATTTTTGTAGCAATTGTTTAATACATTTGTATAGATATATAATTTCATAATTATAGCATGTAAGAAAATGAATATATAATAATGAACATATAAATAAATCTGTACATAAATTATGTAAGAACTGCAAAATATATTTTTATATAATAAATCATTATCCGTTTATAATAAACATGTATAATTTAAATATTTACATCTTTGTTTCTAGAGCATCTAGCTGAGTTTGAATTTTTTCTAAATTATAATAGAGATCTGTCAACTGTTTCTTGTCAAATTCCACTGTTAATGTAGATGTCTTATCACCAGTTAGACCAAGTTGAAGTAATGCTACTGGTCGTGCATCTTTGGAAATTGCGGAGGACGATGACTGAACATTTAGACACCAATTGATATCTTTCACCTTGTCAAATAATATAAAAGTATAGTTTTTTTAATTCACCATGATCAATATAGATTAATTGCCATTAAAACTAAAGTTTTCTTCTATCTATATTCATATTAAAATACCTGGATAGGAAACATCGATTTTTTTCTAAGATTTTCCACAATGCCTTTGCCATAAGTCATCCATGCATTTATAAAGATTGATATTTTCTCTTCATCTATCTTAAAATTATCCTTCATGGCTGTTTCCATGAGAGATGGCTTGACAACATTACATGCAGCTTGCGTGTAAATCGATGTAATAGTATCTAACAGAAGAATTAACTCATCTTTCGTTAGATCTAAAGAAACCAACAGTTTTTCTTCCTCCTCCTCATTGAATACCTTTGTATCAATGCTAGATTGCAGGCTCTGGCATATACGATTGACAAGAAGACGAAATTTGCTATTATCCAGCCGAGCCACTATCGTTAAACCTTGCTCTAATCTATAAAAAATGATACAAATAAAAATTGCACCTACGTATTTCTGTTAAATAATAAATTATGACCATTTTAACTAAGATAATAACAGAACACATAATTATTTATAGAATTCTCCATAAATGATAATAGAGATAAAATACTTTAGTATACATACTTTGAAGTTACATTGATCCAAGCAGCCATTATCATCGGAGAAATAAATTCATATATATTATTTCTCTTTCATAATATCTTAATTTTCATAACTCTATCTCTCACGATTGTAAAAAAACCTTATAAACTATTATTGCACTGTGCATGTAATGTGTTGTAAACAATCATGAATGACTTCTGACATTTCTCATTCACTAAACACATGTTCTGACTTTTACCATAGATCATGTATGAACTAGATGTTCTTATCTCAACATGGATACACAAAAAATAACTAACATATATATTGAAAGTTATAAAAAATAATATGATATATTTTGCAATAGGCAAATCAAAGTTGCAATACGACGATGATACAATGTCAAATTTTTATACATGTATGTAATGCATAATGAGATCATCCTTGAGATCTTTATGTGTTCCAAAACTCAATGAGAAGTGTTAAAAGTTTTTTGTCCAGAAGCTGCTTGTTTATATATAATTCCACACATGTCCAAATCTTTATATATACATATATGCACATATACATTATGCGTTAATATTCCAAAATAACACATCTTTATATCCTATTATCAGTTCTGTTATCTACGTTCTACGTGATAAGGATTCTATTTTGATAGTTATACACAGTTACGCAGTTGCTCTCATCATTTGCATTCATTTAAGGAGAGAAAATGTCATTGGAAGCTTATTATGATGCCAACTATGACAAAGTATGATACAAGCTGCTTATATATATGTATTAAGTGATATAATTAATTTTTATGAAATCTAAATTTTACAATTAATGAATTTATCGAATTATTCTAATAAAATTGATTTTTTTTACACAGGAACATCCAAGAAATCTTATTCCAGAACTGTGTAGGCAATTCTATCATCTTGGATGGGTGACTGGTACAGGAGGAGGTATCTCCATCAAACATGAGTTAGTATTTACAATACTATCTGTTGTAGAAAGAATTTATTGTTGTTTTTATGAAAAAATATTGGAAATATAAAAATGTTTGTTGAAATTTTTGTTACAGAGATAAGATCTACATAGCTCCTTCTGGTGTACAAAAAGAGCGAATGATGCCCAATGATATGTTTGTGCAAGATATCAACGGAACAGATTTGGAGTTGCCACCATCAGAAAAGAAATTGAAGAAGTCACAATGTACTCCACTATTTATGTGTGCTTATTTAAGGAGGAACGCAGGTGCTGTGATTCACACACATTCTAAATTTGCTGTAATGGCAACATTATTATGGCCTGGAAAAGAAGTCAGACTCACTCATCTTGAGATGATAAAAGGTACAAGTAAACATTTAAATTATAGATAATTTACACTTGAAAATGAAAGAGAGATTTAAAATAGTTTAATTAACACAGGTATATGGAATCAGAAAGAGGGTAAAACATATCGTTATGATGAGGAATTAGTAGTACCAATCATAGAAAACACTCCCTTTGAGAGAGATTTAAGAGATGATTTAGATGACATTATCATTCGTTATCCTGAAACTTGTGCGGTATTGGTACGCAGGCATGGGATTTATGTGTGGGGTGACTCTTGGCAGCAGGCAAAAACTATGTAAGTTACTTCATTCATGTATTATCAAATGTTTTCCCATAATAAAATAAAATTTATTTGTAATAATTTTTTATCTTAATCTTTAAAATGTTTTTTTTTCTGTTTTGACAGGACGGAATGTTATGATTACTTGCTTGATATTGCAGTTCAGATGAAACAATATGGATTAAATCCACAAGCGACCCCAAGCGATTATGAATTAAAATATCAGGCAAATATTACATCAGAAGAGAATCATAAATAGTCATGAATTTTAATACAAACCCAATTTTTGTATCATAAATCTATATATCCTTAAACTATATACATATTTCACATAAAAAATGTTTATAAAAATTAAAATAAAAAATGAATTATTGAACTGATTATAAAAATTGATTATAATTACATTTCATGTATTAGTATATACACTTTTTTGTGGATATAAATTATAAATTATACTTAAAAAGTAGTATAAATTTTCAAGTATCTATGTCAAATGGCGTGAATTGTTTCCTAATTTTCTTTGCTAGCTCAGTCTCTTCCTCTTGGCTCATATGACAATCCTTCCAATCGGATCTATCATTGATATCCAATAGCCTGTCAGACGCTAATACTTCTCTGCCGAATTGTAAAGGGAAATCTTTTTTAATCCTGTAATACAACATCTCTCCGTTCGGTAGTTCTGCATAAAAATATAGAACACCAGGTTTTGCGATCTGCTGTAAATCTGCATGCTGCGGTAGCTCCATTATTTTGAAATTGTTACATTCAGCCAGTTCCTAAAAACAAATTCATACATATTAAATATTAGACGCGACAATAAAGAACATATTAAACTTTAGTACTGTAATAAGAGAAATACCTCAAACATTTCTTTCAGGGCGGGTGCTTGATTTTTATGAACTGGTACTGCTTGCAGTTGACAATGGGATGTTTTGAAATTTCTCTCGAAAAATACTGGCACTCTGTCGGTGCTCTCATAATATTTGGTCACAGCTTTCTTGTAAAGATCCATCTCCTCCTTCACATTCTTCGGTAGGATTGACAAACTCTGATGATGCGTTATCGGTAAAATTAAGAAATGATCTTCTACCAAACCACCTTTTGCTAATGCTAAATAGATCTCTGTGCCAACAGAAATGACCAAGTGCTTGGACACCACTGGACTAGATAGGCAAAACCAGCATTTTGACTGATCAAATTCCAGTTTTGGCTTTTTATTGAGATTGTCATTCTGGTGTCGCAATCTCTTCCCGTTGTCTTTCGAATCCATATCGTAGAAGAACTGCGTGTGAGTTTGCTTTTGCGACATTGGATCATCAGACAGCATAGATATGGGATATGGACTCGATGTTTCGTCTGTCGTTTTCATAATTAGATCTGATAGCCTACTTCTATCAACAGGAGTTAAATTCAATGCATACAACCATTTTTTCTTGTGAGCATTCATTACTGGTGCCAGAGCTATGAACCTAGTGGCTATTTCCATATTTCCATCGCCCTGATTTTGATTCCTGTAATGAAAATAATTCAGATTAGAAACACACACATCTTAATTTAAACATGGCAAATCTTATACAAGAATTCTTCAGATCTATGTTAAAAATAATTCGAAAGTTTTGAAAAATAAACTTACCTATACGGTGGCCGTTCGTAATAAATTCCTTCCAAAGCCGAGACATGATACCTGGGTTTAATGTGAGTAGCGAGCCAGGCGATTAATTTGGAACCCTGGTACTTGCATTCCGGTTTGTTACTGTCAAGATTAGTTATGCCGTCCGGCCACGGAGATGTCAATAAGATATCCACACCGCGAAAACTCGGTTGGCCTTTTAAGCAACTGTTCTTGATGGACATAACGTCATGTTCATTGAAGTATATGTCTTTGTTCTCGGTCGATGCTTTCTCAATTCCACTGAGATATGCTATTTTGAGACCTGAACTAGCAGTATAAAGACCACGCTTACCGAGATAGGTGAGATTTTGACATATCTCGTATCCATCCCCATCGGTATAATTTTTCAGATCCGATTCCCTGTTAGGACCAATAATGTACGTCGGTACGGAAATGGTTTTCTCGCAGGACATATAGGATTCCAACTCGGAATTGTCTTCGCCGAAAAAATTACCAATGCATAACAAGAAGTCAAATGGACCACTCTTCTTGTTGATAGCATCCACTTTAGAGAATAGAAATTTGAAGTGTCCCTCCACGTCTCCGCAAATAAGAACTTTCTGCTTATCGCTCATGTCTAATAATATAACTAATAATATGCAATAATATGCAGTTTACGTCGATATATCAATAATACTAATTAACAATAATATTTAATTGCTTTTCTCAAACACTCCGGATTATTCCAGAACAAGAGTTCTTTTGATTATCTCTATAAATACTATTTTATTTTATATAGGTTAAGTCATATGTCTACTTTTAGGAGCATGTTTTTATGTGATTTCAGTCATGGAGAGTGTAAAATGTGAAGAGTGAATGTCACTGGTGAAAAGTGGAAGGGAGCAGATTGTCGGATATAATTGGTTGTTGAAATTAGGAAATTTATATGGGAACCAAAAATATATTTCTTGTCCACAATTAATTAGCATATATTAATTCTTTAGATAATATTATTGTATGATAATTGTAAAATAAATATCATATTTTTGCCATACAACAAGCTTATTAGAGATGTCAACTAGTTATCAAATAATGATAACTTTTACAATAATCCCCAAAAAGCTCTAAGGATCAATTAAATTTCTCTATCCAGTAAAATTTAACTAGAACATGAGACAAAATTAATTATTAGACATTTTAATTTGCTATCACGGATTAATAACAGATTTATGAAAGTACTAAATATTATTTATTCTGTCTCGACAGCGATTATATAACTTTAGAAATATGTGATAAATAAAAAATTCTATTATTAATTTTTAACAAAATTTTAGAATGGCATAACAAAGTTTAGAGATTTTTAAAATATATTTAAGGAATGTAAAAAAAATTGTTGCTTATTTTAATTAATTTAATGATCTCGATGAAGATTCTACGAAATATTTTTGCACATACTTTATAAATACTTTCTAATACTTTATAAATATTTTAGCATATACTTTATATAAATTGCTCGGAAAATGAAACAAATTGGTTCATTTTCTTGAAAAAAAAATGACGAAATGGGCAAAGATATTTATGATCACGTGACTATTGTATAAAATAAAACAGAGAATGGCAAGTTTTATTCTGCACGTGGCAGAGTAGAGCAATGAAAGGTCGATTCCAGAATAATGAGAAAACTTGCTGTCGACAATTTGCAAAATAAACGAGTTTGTCTTTTGCGACGATGAAATCTCTCTTGTTTCAATATATAAATAATAAAATAATACAGATTCAAGGCTAAATAAAGATTATCAAAACTCTCTGTTATTGTTCTGTAAAAAAATTAAATTAATAAAATCAAATTAAACACATATTATAAAATATTTACATCATAGAAAGATCAATTGCTAATAGCTGGAAATGTTTCTCGATAATTTAGACATAGCAATGTGAAATTGCTGTATTGGCAATTTTTGAATATTTCTGCATAGAAATTGAAATAAAATATCGGAAACAAGAATGGCGAGACAAAGAGAGAGTGATATTGTTTCTCAAGAGAGGCAAATATATTCAGAAAGGAGAAAATATTTATCCAAAGCTACTTTTAAATGGAATCAATGTATTATCATTGATAAGCAGTGATTCAGTTATAAGTATAGCACTGTAAACAGTGAAATCTAACTAAAAAAAATATTTAGTAGTGACTGATTTTTCAGTGAAATCTTACTCATAATCAATGAAACATAAGACAGAGATGTGCAAAGTGCAAGTGTGTGTTGTTACTGAATGTTAGTGAAATACTCCCCGATGAAATCTTATCACTGCTTTAATCAGTGACATTTTCACTGATTCAGTTTAAGAGAATAATTTTTTTCATCATTGAAACAAGCGGTGCTAACGCTGTATAACTTCACTTATTAAAATCTTATGAAAATATTGATAACAATTTTTCAAATTTAATAAGAATATAATCAAACAAAGCAAAGAACGATCTAAAGAATATAATCGGAGAAATGCGGCATTCCAAAAAGCATGCCTACGTCTCTATTGTCTACTAGATAATACTTCAGTAACAGTTGAAAATTGTCACAACGGCATGTGCAACATGTGTTGGCCATCTGGAGGGACTAACAAATTGTCGAGCCCACATGTGAAACAGCAAGGTGCAAGGTGCATGTTAGAAAATAGCAGGTCCGCAGTTAATAAAAACACAAGGACATAACCGACAGCGTAGGAAAAAAATTTATGTGAAATAGTAAAAGTTTCTCGTTCTTTCGTGAGTTCTGAAAAAAATATAGTTAATAGATGATAATGTAAGTAAAATTCTTAAATTCAGCAAAAGAATTATTTTTTAAAATTACTTTTAAAATTTACATATATATAATCCTATTATACATATATATATATAATGTAAATGAGAGCACACGAGCATAATCGAGTTAATCGGTTGTACAACGGTTCAATAAATTGTATTCGCGTTCGAAAGTCGAAAGGACAATCGATTTTCGACATTCGCTGCACTTTCCGCCGAAACTTAAACATTACTGGGAGCGATAAAAATTTGCGATGACAGAACGTGTCGCGTTCTCGTGTTCATCGTCTCTCGGCGCAGAAAATGTGCGAACGGCCTCGCGTAAAGCATCCCCCTGTGTAAAGCAATACCCTCCCCCGTGTATCATGTGCGCAGAAGCGTTAAAAAACG
This sequence comes from Lasius platythorax, assembly GCA_963971435.1. NCBI lineage: Eukaryota > Metazoa > Arthropoda > Insecta > Hymenoptera > Formicidae > Lasius > Lasius platythorax. The sequence continues at coordinate 5,699,640 of OZ020535.1, forward strand.
AGCGCAAAATGGAGAAGATGCTCTCTCGCTGCGGCACAAAAGAGTCCATTGCGAAAGAGACCAAGAGGAAGAGAGAAACCCGAAGAGAGTATATACATATACCCACCGGAAGCAGAGGGGGATACCTACATAGATGTCATGGGCGTGACCGAGAAGTTGGAGAATTTGCACCAATGAGATGCGAGAGGCGTTATCTTGGTACATAGTTACTCTCTACCCCGGTACATAAGCGGAAGTTGCAATTGTGTGCGGCTGCGTTATCATCCCCATGAGCATCACGCAGATAGATAGAGGAAGATGAGGATTCCACGGAGTGTCGGAGAGAGCGAGAGAAGTTGATTCCGTGCTATGTGAAATATAGATAGAGCCCTTAAGAAGAGCAAATAGCAAATTACGGAAGATACATGCGGAAAGTGTGATAGGGATTCATAAGATACAAACACATAACTCTATCAATGAAAAGAAGGTAGCTGATAACGACTACTAAACAGATTCGCACGATGTTCTCTCTATGAACGTATACATTATGTTAAAGCCGAGCTAGTGGTACGTGAGAGAGAAGGAGAGGGATGGAGAGTTGGAGAGGGATGAAGAGAAGGATAGGAGATGCGCAAAGGTGCGAGAAAAGGATGGCGGAAGGCGGGGGCGACAGATCGGCTGCTTGACGTCCGTTGGTCCATGTTCGGTGGGGAGTCCAGCATGCACGGTGCATCCAGTTGTACCAAATATACGCGCGGCATTGTTTAAATGGTACACACGTGTGACGCTGTAAACGCCAGATGAATTGACCACGTAAGGTGCGTGTGTATGCCGGTCGCTGCTGGTCGAGGAGAAGCGAAGAAACCGCTGCGCCCAGACTTTAACAGCATCACGACGCGGGAGCGATCGTCTCCGGTGAACAAGCGTCATCGTAGTCGAAGAAGAACGCGCCGCGCGAACGCGAACGTAAAACGATTATCACGAGCGTTTAAGAAGTGGTTACGCGAATCTCGATTATTTGAGATGATGATACTTCACTACGATTGAGAGAAGAGAGTGCGATTGTTTGATCGTCAAGTGTACAGCAAATATTGATTTTGGTGAGGCAAGAAGAGGCAGGACACTGCAGAAATTCAATGACATTCCATAAAAGAAGCTGCGAAATAGTGTATTCGAGTTGTAATTCACGTTTATTCAACATGTCATCTCGGTACAACTGAGAGGAGTGAATTGCTTTCAGTGTTATCGAACTGTCACGAATCATTATACGGTGAATAATTGATACTCTGAGTAAGGATTGAAAGGACTGCAAAAGCTGACCACGTGACTTTACTTCAAACCGGAATTACGGTGTGCATTTTTATATGACAGGACTGCATATTAAATATCGTGAATCATGCGATAAAAATTTTCGCGAGATAAAGTAGGAAGAAATATCAAAGAAACGGCAATGTGTGTGTGTTTCCAGAAATAATTGACATTTTAACTTCATTGCGAATCAAAGTGTACAATTACGAATGCGATTTGGAACTTAGGTGCCACTTAATGGAGTGATTTGTGTTATTTGTTCATCAAATTATTACAATCTCGCGTAAGTTTGACTATTAAAGGAATGTTGCATAGTGCGCGATTTATTTGAACGAAATGAATTGCATAAAAACATAGTTGACTAATATTCAAATTCCGACGGAGAAAGACGATGCAATGAATCCTGAGAGTGACAGTGCGCGATCAGTTTAACGTTTAACTAATAAAAAACAGAATATATCAGTGCAAAATGACAATCACTGCATTTATTTAGTGCATTTTAATATTTTTTTTTGCAATAAAAGACTACGAAGGAAGCCGCTTATCAATAGACATTTAAAAGAATAGATGTGCAAGAAATGAGATAAATTCGTGGAAATAAAACAGATATAATTCCGATAGCCTAATGAAGACAGAACATAAAATTATTAAATAATGCATGATATCTAAAAACATAAAAGAAAAAAGTGCAATTTTATTTTTGAAGTTATAAAATAAAACATAAATATATAATGATAATGATAATGAAATAATATTATTTATAGCAGTCGTTTATATGTGTAATGGATAAATAACAATGAAAATGTACAATAAAATTAAAATTTAGCAAAAGTAAATAGTAAAATAATGCTTCAAAATAAAATAGTACTATAAAATAAAATAAAAATATGTATTTTGTTGTTGATTAATAAAATTATTTAATTATGCAATATTATAACAAATGATTTTTCCACAACGTAAAACTATTTATCATAAAAAAATTTCTATCGTAAAAATTTTTGCGCAAACATAAAATTAGAATTAACAATTACTATAATACAGCGTATTTATATGTACAATAAACAATTAGAGATTCGTGTATTAACATAGCTATACATATAGCTAAGGCGATTAAAAAAATCCTTTGCAATAGAATTTCGGAGCGAATAAAAATGATAAAATGAGATCTCGCGGCTGACTCTTTCCACGCGCAAGAATACGATTGAGGAGGGTGACAATCGTGTCGGAAATGGCGAAGAAATTTGAGGCATCTCTGGAAATGTGTCAAGCACCGTCGGCTTGATAAGAGTGCGCGTCTCCAGGGAAGTTGACCGTACCGAAATCACTTTCCTGCCGAAAGGGAGACTAATTGGTTTCAGCCTCTCTTCGCTCCTTCGGACCCCGACGGATTCCGATGAAAGGCCCGCTCTCATTAAAGGTTCGTAAAATAATCAATTGCATACTCGAGGATTTGCGCGTAGGTGTTCAATATCGCAAGCGAAAAAAATATCGCAATTATTCGAAAAAAAAAGATACTTTTATGTTTGATATGGAAAATGCAACAGTATTTTATAGTTAATTGTACATTGAAGTATCGATTATATTAATGCAAAAATTAATTTGCGATCAAAATTAATTGCTATTCTTTTCTTAGCAAATTGAATTAACTTGGAACAAATGACTCTGATTTTTTGGATAGAATTCAATTATTATAAATTTATAGCTCCCTATATAAGGCACAGAAAGTTCTTTATATTTGTGTGTGTGTGTGTGAAAAATATAAAATTATAACTTCTTCCTTTTTCTCTCTTACATATATGCATACGCATATTCTGAGTGATAAATATGCATTGAATATAACGCGTATTCCTCGTCTGTTCTTCACCGTCGCATATCCACAACAATCAGAATCGAAACTTATGTCAACCCGCATTCGTCGATATTTTCAATATATCTCCCTTCGATATCTTTAATGTTTCGCACGAGCAATCTTTCGTAATCATTGACATCTTTGTATTTCGCGTATTACGACATGCATCTGCACACAAACAGCGTGAGAAAGAGGTAGAAATGCTTGGGCAATCGATCGTCTGAAATCATTACCTTATATTCATGTGTGTGTATCAAAATTATTTATATATCGCGAATTTTGTTTAATAATTTACATTAAATATTCATAAAATTATAGACATTATATTTGCTCATTATTAGCATATGATATTGTTAACGATAAATAAATAATGCTTGAATTTTGGAAGCTTCATATAGAATTGATGAAAAAAGTGATTTTGATATATGTATATCTCGCTACATTATCATAATATTGCCAATTCATAGATTTGAATAACAATGCAATTACAATATGTAGCCAGCAAATTTTGATATTTATTGAATATTTAAATTGACAATTATATTAAAAGTATAATTGACAATTATATAATAGTTGCAATGCAAAAATATCTTTTAATATCAGTCTCTAATATAAGAATTTTATAAGGAAATATAGATTATATTATTTTCTCACAGGTGTAATTCGAGTGCGCGGATGCAGGTAAATTGTTCGCAGAGCTTCATCGAATTTATCTTGATATTGTGTTACGGCACCCGCATGATCTTTCACACGCGACACACAATGTATAAATCCCTTCACTCTTCTACTAGTACCTTTCCGAGATTGATTTTCCTTTCGGGAATGCCATCTCACGATTATTCCAACCAAAGAGCTGAATTAATTTAAATATTAAAAAATTGTTGTGCTAGAAAGAATTGCTGTCTTATGTAATATTTCATTCAATCGCGAACGTAAAAATTAATTGACGTAATACACTTTTTGAAGATAAGCTTATGAAGAGAAATAGAAATATGCGTTAATAACAAATACAAAAAATACTGTATTATCTAGTCGAATTTTGTTGGCTTTTTTCTCAGATGGCTTTTCCTTTAAAAAATGTTAAGCAACCGCGTAATTAGGCCTGGTTAAAATTCCCTGATGAAAAAACTAATTCTCAAACTCGTTAAATTATTTGCTCCAAAAACATCCGATGCATATCTCTCTGTCATTAAATCTCGATCTAAATATTTTTCTAGAGAAGTCATCCTTCTTCAAGAGACTATATTCTCTGAGCAAATCGTAAATCTTCCGAGCGCGCCATTAAAATATCCATGCATCGAGAATGCACCTACTCAGCCACCACGTAGCGTCTAAAAGCGCCGTCGTGGCAAAAGGGGTTGAAAAGCGTGATTTATCCGCTCGTGAGCACGCGCCGCGCGCGTGAAACGGATCGTGTGAAAACGGACTATTTTCGTGTCACCGTACTCGCGCGCGAGCGCCGGGATTCTCATTTCGCCGACGAGGGTGAAAGAAAAGAAAAATAGAAGGAAATACGACGTTAGGTAAATAGAAACGCATAATGCGTCGCGACAGCCGCGAAGGGGCGTGCCGCTTCCTGAAGCGATTTGTAGGAAGGAAACTGTCGGACGTGATCCTTGCCCGCTTGATCCTGGCCGCTGTACCCTTCCGCGACTCACGCGAAGCATCGAGCGAAGACTTATGTACGTCTACGTCTACGAGCAGCTGTCACGATGGCGTAAATCGCGGGATTGCGTGCGCTCTTCGGACGAGGATCTATTCCCCGAGGCTTTATTTTCAAACTTTTTTCTTAAATGCCGAATTATTATTGTCGCGCTTGACGTGAAGCCAAGTCCTGTCATATTTAAATCCTTTCGAGAATTAGTCCTTTCGAGCCTTAGTATAGAGAATGTGAGATTATATATCTCTATACAAAGAAGAAATAACACATTCTTTGCAAAAGTAAACTGAAGATTTCGATGGCTTTAGAACTCTAAAAAAAAAGTCCAGTCAGTATTCTGAGAATACTGTCCTAAATAAATAAAAAATACTGCACTAATCGCGGGCGGGAAATTATTGTTTTTCTTTCAGAAAAATGTGATACAAATGATAAAATTAATTTTTTGCAACTTCTGGTAGAATCACGTAGAGATCCACATTGCATAATACGGCTCAGATTGTTGGATAATTGATCGGGCAATTCGCGAATCGTCGGAGGCGGGCACTCATCGTGACGCGCATATGTACCTATAACGACAATGATAATAGTAATTCATGAATGTGGTTCGGTCGCGACGGCTAATAATAGCGATCGTAATGGTGGTGGCAATAATTGAATGAACCGCGCGCGGGTGCACGCCTTACAACATCCTGGCACGTGCGTAAACAGCTCTTAGGTAATTCAGGGTGACGCCTGACGTATATGTGCGTGTATATGCAAAATGCTCGCAAACAGCAGCGCGCTTTTCTAGAGAAACTTTGCGCGTGAACACGCGCCGATCATTACTTCTCTGCGGGAGCTATGGAAATTTTTAACCCTTTGAATTTTCAAATCATACACGCGATGTGAATACTCAAATTTCGGAGTTCCAGAGCCAGAAAAAGCACTTCCAATATTAATTTACACTCGCAGTATCTCTAATAACGACTATTGTCAATTATTTATAAATAATACAGGCACTATTTCAAATTATTCGCGCATTTATTATATAAATCCTTTAAGAAAATTAGATTAAACAAAATTATAATAAAACAGATATATTATGATAAGATGCGATAAATTTCCGGGAGCATTGTATATTGCTGTTTATTATTTTATTTTTAAAAAATATATATTCCGATGACGGAAGAGTTATTAAAGTCGACCAGTGTTTTTATATCACGCGTTATTGCTTCGTTACCGCCGATTATAAGCATGACCAACCGGAAGAATTATATTATAAATTGTTGACACATTTAAGAGATTAATGTCTCCATAACAAAACGCAATAAATATAAACGTTACGATACGCGATGGTGAAGATCGTGTGTTCTACTAATCAATATTAATGTGTTTCAAATGGAGGAAATGTGAAACAGAGAAAATATGAAACGTTCTTTATTGTAAATTATTTTCCTAAAAATGTGATATAAATAATTTCTTCTCTCATAATCTTTGTTTCTGATTTTATTCTATTATGGAACTCTAACATAAAGAAGTATATGATAAATCCTTGAAAAATTGAATTTTTAAATAGCAGTTCTCCAAAGCAAAATTCTTGAAACTTCTCAAATTTATTCGCGCTCGTCTCATTCGCGCGTTTGACTTAAAATTTTTATCAGTGAAACGAAATCATAGGTGGAACAAAATTGGAGGACCGGCCTTCCTTTTCTCCCCCTCGTCCTAGGAATAGTTTACGCGTCTTCTTTTACTACCTCATAAAATCTACGGACATTACATAAAACGGGGTAATGCCAGAACAGAGAGAGGCTTTGTCTCGCAGCTCTCTCTCGAAAGCCGCGCGGACGTAAACGTGTCCAGCGGAATCACAATGTATAGCGCATTGAGTTTCTCGCAGACGGGAAAGAAAAATAGAGAAAGGAAGAAAATCTCGCGTTGACACGTAAAAATTTCCGTCCCGGTTTATGTTTATGTTCTCCCTTGTTTATTGTCTCGACTAATATAGCGTCAAGCGATTCGATGCGTGATGTATCGATAGTGATTTGCCCGCGGACTGTTGAACGGAGAACGATCCTTACCGATAACAATTAATCTTTAACGGTTAGAATTTTCTAAAATTAAAAATTTCTGATATATGTGATTGAGGAAATGTCACATAGACATTAAAAATAATTTACGATGTAATAGTACACAAGAAGATTCAATTGAATTAATAACATTATTTCCATAATTGTGTGTGTCATTTATAATATAATTATAATTAATTTTCTCTGTAATATATATGATATATAATATTTATCGTACTGTTAATATTATATAATAATAAATTAATTAATATTGATTAATAACATTATCCCCCATAGCTTAGATTTTTATAGTATGACGTATCACACCGTTTGTCCCAAGTAACATTTTCTTAATGTTGGATTTCAATAATGTATTACGATAATCGAACCAGAAAGTCGACAGTTATAAACTGCGCGAATTGCAATACATTAATCTTTCATCAAAGTAATACTTGATATAATTCCTATTAAAACATATCTTGCACATCCCAATTGCACATCCTAATATTCTTCACACATATCGCACTCTAATGTTATAATCAATTCGCGTTACTGCACTTTGACTCATTCGCTATAGTGTACGATTTCTGGATGCAGATCGATGCGAGAACGGGGGGGAGGGGACACGATTGAAATTCGTGTCCCCTCTGGTCCAGACGCATTGGCCAGATTTCCGTAACTGTCCGGCGGTGGTCGAGATCAGAGAGGCCGCAAGCCGCAGCTGGGACACGCTCTTGCCCCGGATGACCGGATAGATGAAGACGGCTTAAGCGTTTGGACATGTGTAGAAACACGAAACTCGATACTTCCTACACACCTACCGGACATCATAGCTATCCGATCGATATTAATGCGTGATCTACGATCTCGAGATCCGCTCGGGACCGACTGGCAAATCGCCGACGAATTACGAACCACCGCCCTAGGATATTCTCGCAGGAGAGATAAACCAGGATAAACCCATAAAAAATGACAAATCTATCATAGATAAAATTAATACAATAAACATTGTAATAGAGTTAAGTGCTAAGAAACAATAACGATATCAATTATGAAATCGTGTAAATAATTGAAAAGCATGAAAAAATTGTTCTCCTCCATTACAAAATTTTTGAAATAATTCCTTAAAATAATAAACGCTTCAGTATGCTGTCAGTGTATATCAATATATTAGACAAATTGTCTATAATAATTAAATAATATTTTGCAAACACTTTATATATCCCTGATTTATCAAGCAGTCTTATGAAATTAATAGCTGGGAATCTTTAATGTAACATCATATTGTTATGAAAAATGATTCATCTTATCTCATGTCTCTTTCGAATTCTACGATTGACCTTTAATTGTTGCTGACTATCCGCGATATACCTTGATCTCCAGTGTAATATATGACACACATATCGAGAATATGACTAGCGAAACAACACACGAGTGATGGAGGACACGGATATAATAACAATTTAAAGGACTCTACACCGTGCTCGGATGAGCGAAGTGTATTTGTGATTTGATAATCTCGCAAAGTCTACGAATCAGCATATCGTGTAATGACTCAGGCGTTGATATCTCAAGCACGATGAAGATTGTTGTGTCATTTTAGCTGGCTTAGCTCACACCAGCAGATGGCGATGCAGAAAATTTTCCTATCAAATTTAGAAATCAGCTTGAATTTAAAAACTGTCATTCCTCAGTTTGATTTTAAGATCGTACATCAAATTTACTCTCATGTATCACGTTCTGACGTCGAATATTTTAAATTGGGGAATATAATTTTGCTTTTCAGAGCTATATTGATATTTCTTCAAACTCTCTTCAATTTTTAACATAAAAGCCTTGGTAACTTAAATACTGCCTTTCTAAAATCAAGATGTTCGAAAAATGATACAGATAAGCTTTTAATCAGACAAACGATCTGGATGTTATTTATGTCACGGTACAATATGTAAGTAATTCTCGCTCATAATAATGTCTCTTGTATACCAACATTCTCCGACGATTAACTGCTTGATTATACTTCCTTTTGCGCGTGTTTGCATATGACACGCGTAACATACGCGCAACGCTGACACCGGTGCTCGTCATTTAAACGGGTACCGCCCTGGGTGTGAGAAACCCGTGCTACTCCCCGTACGCGTAAATCCCACATGACTAAAAAGAAGCCGCTGGTGGGGGGATACGCGATGCCGGGATGTCGAGGACGCAAGACCGAAGTTTAGTTTTGCTTAAGACAACCTTAAGTTGCATCGTTCTTGTCCCCCGACCCGGTCCTTTCGCGACAGTCAGGGATGATCCTGACTCCGATAGGTTTCGGAAAAAATTTCGCGCCTGACAAGTGACCATGCGTTACACCGTATGTGACTGACGTTTTGGATCTAACAAGTAAAATATTCAACATACAACCTCCAAACGTCATGAAACGTGAGTCGCATTTTTTTTTTATAGCGTTTTATAACTTTCACACTTATTTAATATGGAGAACATTTATGAAATATTCAATTTTATTAAAAATTAGTTATAGATAATGACGAATTTTTTTTATGGCATGTGTCAATTTTTAAACAATATAATATCTGAGTTTTAAATAACTACAGAGATTGGTATCATATGTATAATGTTCTTTATATTCTGCAGTATGTCTAAAACTAAAGCGTAATTTAGACAAATTCAATTTGACAAAAATAGAGAACCTGGTATTTTCTTTAAAAATGCGGAAATCAGAAATTGACGCACATAATGGCTATAATCGGAAGTGTTAATAGTCGTAACTATCGTATCGCTTATCGACGATATTCTTGCGTTACTTTTGCCAGACACGATCGGCGACTTCCAATAATCCCGCTAAATTGGCAGAGCGACCGGGACCAAGTTCGGCCGGGTGTGTCGGCGGGTCGGTCCAGCGAAATGAGAGAGAAATCGCGAAATAAAAGAACCGACCGACGGCCGAGGGAGCTCTAGGCGGGATAATAAAAAGAGTATCGCGGGTCGCCACGGTAGTCAACCCCTGGCCGGTGCTTATGGCACTTTGCCACGCGAGACTTGCAAATTTCGCCAGGTCCCTTGCGCGCTTTTTTCATCGTTCCGCTTGGCGACAGAAAAAGATTATTGTCATAATCGTAATGTCTCATTGAAATTCGGGAAAATAACTGCACGTGTAGAATGCGAGAAATTATGAAGCGAATCCAACAAAAAATTTACATAATATAAATAATATAATTTTTTTATGTAAAAAATTTAACATATATATATATTACATGTAGCAAAGAATACTTTTTCTGCTAAAAATAATTTCAGATATAATTAATTAATTTTAATATGCAATATAGGACAAGTAACATTTTGTCAAACTTTTTTTTCGCTCCTTCTCCAAGAAGTTTAATCTTAGGTCCGTAAGTCATTCTTTGTTTATAACATTTCTTAATTTTATTTTGAATATTTTTATTATGGAAATCTTCCTTATCCGGGAGTATCGCGATAGCCATCCGGTATGGTAACATCGCACGAAAATAATCGTGCACGTGCCCAAAGTGTGATAAACACGAGCAACGCCATCGTTTCCCGAAATATAATCGTGCGCACGAGTTCGCACGCCGTGATACTTTAATTTCGCGATTCGCCGATACCTCCAGTTGGCACCACAAGTTTGATTACGGTAGAGGATGCTTCGTCAGCATAACAGACATCCTTGTTGTTGTGTCGATGTCCAAGGCTGCGCTGGCCATGTTCAGCCTAAAGCTTTTTCTCGGGAAGATACGGGTCAACCTTGAGTCGAGCAATTCGTTGTTTACGAAAATTTTTCCGGCAATTAAACAATTAATAAACGTTTTAACACTTAATTAATTAATGAATTCCGACGTCTCTCGTTTGCGGATTCTTTATGAAAAGTTCATATCTTTAATTAAAAAAGCATACATTTTGAAACCTGATTTTTACTTTAACAGTTGTTGGAAGTATTCAATTTTTTTTCTCGTGAAAACGCGATTGAAAATCATTATGTAATGCAATTTTTAAATCTCCAGGATTGAAAACATTATCATGATAAAACTGACTTAGATCTCCTCTTTTTGCGATCATTCTTCTGCCTTTTGTAATCATTCTGTTTAGTCATTCAATCTGATTGTTGAGAAATATTAGGACATATCTCTCCTCATTAAAATGCGACTGTTATTCTCGCTAACTTGTGTAATAAATAAGTCCAAATAAATAGAGAACAGTTTATTTTCTTTCCTAATCGGTCGCGCACCGTCCGATTCCCACGCGTGCAATTTGATGCTTTTAAGCGATTTCCGCGTCGCGCAACCCATAAGCCCTGCACGGCCCATAACGAAAGACGATGCTTTAGTGTGAGCGAGTACATGCGTGAAGGTGAGAGAAAAGAAGTTCTATATCTACCGCACGCACACACACAGACAGGGCGGCATTTCATATTGGATATGTGACGGGCATGTAATTATCCACAGCAGAATTTATTGCATTTGATTACTGCAACTAAACTTTTGTATAACACACTCATCACACATTTGAAAAATATGAATATCTATAAAAATATATCACGATATAGAGCATCATCTAAAATAATCTATACTTGACATACTAACATTTAAAAAATACTTTTGAGAGAAATAAATTTGTGCAATGAATTAGTTTCGATGTTTGAAAAATATATATCAAACTGTTTGCCTATAAAATCATATTTTTGCCGGAAGAGAGGGTGTGCGCTTAGAACAATCATTCTAATTCTTTAATTGATATTTGCATTTTCATCACTTTTTTTTTGCTACGTAGCGAACGTAGCGAACAGTTGATTGCTTCTCGATGTCAAGCGACTCGTCCTTCTCTTATGCTAAGAGTCCTTAAGGCCTTTAAACCGAGCCTGTGCGCGCGCGGTACCTTCTCGCTCGCTGCTCCATTCTGCAACGTCCACGAGACGAGTCGTGGTTTACTGGCGAGTCGAATGGCGAAGGCAACGAAGTCCGGGGACTTCAAAAACTCACCGGCACACCCTCGCCTACGCCAATAAATTCTATTCCGCGTTACTTTGCCGCGAGCCGACGCGCGATGGATATTGCGCTCTTTCTTCCTTTCTCTCCCCGCGCCTTCATCATATTTCTTAGCTCAACGCAATTCTTTTAAATGCAATTCCTGATAGCGCGACAATTGCACGTGCGATGCCGGAGACTTGAATGCTCGATACGGTTTCATTCTAATCAGATAATGGATAGGACTTGACAATAAATATTGATAGAATCACCGCTTTTTTATCTTTTTTAAGAAATTTAACTCCAAATTTCCGAACGTATTTCTTCACTTTCTAGTAAGAAACTTATTCAGAATATGAAATATTACAACCAATCGACAGGCGGTCATAAAAAATTACATCAAACATAAATATTAAAGACGAGGAAAAAAGGGATAAAATCAAAAAGACGCATGTGATATGTGCGATGGTCCGAGAGTCAGTTAACCGACGCTCCTTAAATGCATCTTGCACTCTCGAGTGACATCTTCTTTTGCCATAATGTCGTTGAATTATGGGCGGTCCGCGACGATTGGGCCCGGTGCGTCGGTACCGGCGGAATCACTCGGTTCATAAGGGGAGTAAATACTTCACGCATTCCCGATGCGTCTCACAGTCTTTACGGCTTATTATCACCTCCACGCTTTCGCCCTCTCACCCCGTGTGATACATCAACGCGATGGCGCACGCGGAACAAAGCGAGAAAAATACCGCGAGCGGATTCGCGTCGATTCCACGAAGGGAAAATTACTTTAGTTAGTAGAAGTCGTGTGGTCGAGTCGATGCCCGACAATAAGCGCGTTTAGTAAACAGAACGATAAACTAAACAAAGCTTTGCAAAAAATTCAAGTAAATATGTATATATACAATTGGGAGGAAAAAAATCTTTAGAATAAAGAATAAAATCTTATCTTTATATTCAAAATTTCATCTTACTTAGAGATAATACAAGAGATAATGTTTCTATTCGTAGCGTAATCTTTACTCTAATAAAAATTTCTAGAACTATTAATTTATTATTATAATGAGTATATATGAAGATTATCTACTAGAACAAATATGTATCTGTTTTTCTGAATATATATATCCACTAAATAATTTTTTGTATCACCAAATTGTAAAAGAATTGCATTTGCACAGAATTAATTAATGAAACATCGCTATATCGAAGGCTTGAGTTGATATGCAAAACCTACAATCACATTTTATGAATATTATAGCTGGGAGATGATAATAACACACGCATCATAATGAGAGCACAATGTAACGTGAAAAATATCGAGGAATTCAAAAAGGGTTGAAAAATGCCGCGCGATGCATGCAATTGCGTTCGCGTTATTACGAATGTTATTAGGCCGTAATTTAAGACACGTCGATCTGACGATTAGAGCCGGGACTAACGTACCATTATTTTACAGCTTGGCTTTCGGCCAGCTGACCCGACTTGTGCCCGGTTATTCGTTGACGTCACGGGCATTACGTACAACTTTTTTATGTTTTTCTGCATTCGTTCCTGCATTCGTAAGGGCGTGACGGCCGTACGCACCGCGTGTCCTCTCGAAAGATTTCTTCCCGCGATGTCACGCTTTCGCGTGGCCATGCAATATTTCGCTCTGAACGTCGATTCTCGTCCCATTTTAAACATGTCAACTCTCAGATATACAAATTATTTTTATTTTAATGAAAAGAATATATGTAATTATTATTTAATATATTTCTCGATATTTTAAAATATAAAAAAGATCGACGTATCTGCTTTTGTATACTGGTTATGATCAGTTATTTAGAAATTGCATGGTACAAATTATGAGAGTTTTCAAAAACAAGAGCAATGCAATAGCTATACAATTTATTATTTTTACGATACGGATGGAAAAATAGAGAGACGAGTTGCTTTAAATGCGTGTACGTTAACGACAAGGTCCGGACGTGACGGTATTCACGAATTCGCAACTTATCCGCGATTAATTTGCATACAATTGTCGCGAATGATTTGTATACGACTCGGATAGCTTTATCTCGGTCGTCGGCGATAATTCCGTGCAAAAATGGATAATTGGTGCCGCGCGTGTTTTCCACTTGGGCACGTACATTCGGGAATGATGTCACAGGCTCGTCCTTTACAAAGTATATTATGCCGCAAAAGCTGCTTGTACGTACATATGTATCTGAGTTTTTCTAATAACATACGATTACGCGTCATCTCGATACACGCGTTATCGCGAAAACGGTGACGATGGACTGTTGACGAATTGTAATCTTTTTTTCATGTAAAAATATCTTGATTAAGATAGCAGTAAAAGTTTGATCCTAAAAAAAAAATATTACGCTTTATATAATTCAATTACATATTTTCTAATAATATTACAAAGAAAAAAAGTTAAAATCTAGTATTAGAAAATTTTTTGATTTATCGCGAATTATATTTAAATATATTGAATAATGAACATATACATAACTGAATAATTATGCATACGTTGAAATATACGTAAAAAAATTATTTTACATTAAAAAATATAACAGAAGAAAATATCAAGATTAAGGGTATTATAAGAACTGAAGAATAATTGATTTCAAATCAGTTATTCAGAAAACATAATCGAAAAGTGCAACTTTTGTTTGAGACACTGCGTCTTGTGCATCTTATTTATTTTATATCTCCTCAGTCAGAAAAATATTTTAATAGCTGCACTTGGCTGCATATATATTCCCTACATCCGGTACAAAACATAAAAGAAAAATGTCTTCAGAGCCGCAGTTGCGAGTCGGATGCATTTATTATTTTTCGAATATATCCAGACGCATAGCCGGGTGGCCATTTTAAAAGCAGGCCTGGACGATCAGTCACACTTAACGTCAGAGCTAAAGTGACTTAGTTTAGGGCTGTTTAAGGGCGGGCTGTTTCTCCGTATGAAGGGACAAGAGCCTCGCCCATTCGGCATCGAGGGGTCGCAAGTGCTCGGCCACTTCTACCCTCTCTGTTCCTTCGTTATGACAACGGAGGGGTGGCTTTCGCCCAATCCTAGTTCCTTTCCTTTGTCGTTCTAAAATGTAGAAGCTCTTGCCATGCGGTACAATTTGTTCTATTTTTCTCTCGTAATTGTCTAACGTACTAACAAAATCTAACGAAAATCTGATTGTTTCAGAGATTTCCACCGAAAGATTCGTTCACTTCATATATATAATTAGGAAATATTTTCTACATCTGGGTTTTTTTATCGTACTCAAAATACTAAAATGTGCGATAATTTATATATACAAATCAATTGATTGCTTAGATAAGATGCATGATTGATGTAAATATAATTGCATATGTTAACCTTATAAAATGCGAAATATTATATCTGGATAATTATCCGAAAGCGATTTTATCAAATCATGATTTACTCTTTTTGCATCTTGATTTCAACGATATTTGCCATGCATTTCAGAGAAATCGAGAAAAAAACAATAATTATAAAAAGAAATAAATTTTTCTTTCTCTCTCTTTTTCTTACGCAGTTATAATATGATAACTGCTTGATATATAATATAATATGCGATAGAAATATCGGACCATCTAATAAGGACTTTACGCGTGTTCATTACGTGTTCACGCGTCTATCCGTAGCGCGATGCAAACTCTTCCCTGGAGCGCGAAGTTTCACCCTCGAATGTAGGGTTGTTAGAATCTCCCGCAGGCCGCAAGAGAAAGCAGATCTCATCGTTACGCTAATTGTCGCTCAGAACTTTCATCGACAAGCCGCGATCGTCTGTGAAATCTACGAGGACTAGGAGAGAGAATGCGACGTGCATAATTAATCCTTTCAAAAATAATAATAATTTTTTTTTTTTCGTTGCCGGACACATTGATTCCAGGATGTTATATTTCCTTTCAACAATCGGCATATTTTTTTCAAGGAATCCGTAGTGGACAATGATATAAAAATTCTCTATAACAGAGAATGAGAGAGAGAAAGGGAGTATATATAGAGTAATTTTAGAATCCCGATGATACAATTCCGACTTTCGATTCTGAACTCGACACAAAGTGTCAATCGAAAGATATTCGTTTGTTATGACGTTTAGCTAAAAGTTAAATGTGGCGTTGAGGCATTTAACGATTTGGTCCGGCTATTGCCTCCTTGGTGTGTTACGCGGAGCACAGTTCTCGCGTTACAACGTCGCGATACTGGCGTCTAAACACAGGCTCGAATTCATGATCAATAAACTACGCGACCTATCAGCCATGGCGCTCTCTCTCTCCTGTTTCAAAATGCAACAAAAATACGCTTAGTTGCACACTCGTATCAATTTATAACATTCACAATGCAGCCTATTCCATCCTGAATTATGTCACTCTAGGTAAATTTTTACTTGTTACACACTAAAATAGTTTAATAATTTGTCACACACACACAAGTATAATATTTTTTTAGGCACACACACACCCACAGTTATAGGATATGTAATGGGAAAATTTGGATAGTCTTTAAGCAAGGTCTGTTCCATGCGCATTACGAGGAGCGCTATATTGAACGTTGATGCAATAAGAAGAGTTCTTTGAATGTAATGCTTTGTTTAGCGGCGATACAACAATATGTTCTATTACTTCATTTAATAATGCTCATATTTTGACAATTATATATATATATATATATATATATATATATATATATATATATTGAAAATAATATGAAAATATAAATATATAAAATATGAAAAATTAAAGAAAATATCTAGAATTTTTTAGACTGCAGATTTAATTAGCTTACCACAGCTGCAACATTTTTGTTACGAATCATTAATTTTTAAGGGGGTTAAGGCAAGTTGTGCTTTATTTTCTTTCTTCGGACTTTCGCACGTTTTGCGTTAGAGCAGCTTTGTCGCGAGACGGCGCGCTCGAAAGACGCGTGGAAATTCGAGTTGCGCGTGTAGAATTGCGGGTTGCACGCGCGCTGCGTTGCGTCGACTCACGAGACGGTGTTTGCCGGTTCACGAGCAACATTGTGAGTAAGTGTAGTGCATACTGGAGTGAGAAAAAAATGAGAAGTCTGGTACATTGTACCGTCTACGTGGCGGAGTGCAACACGTGCAAGTGTTGACCATCGCCGTCGCAAACGTTGCCAACCTTTAAAGATCTTAAATGTAAAATCAAAATTATAATAGAGCCACAAAAAGATAACTGTTTAAATATATTTTGTTATGTTTCTCTATTAGAAATTTTTAATGTAACAGATATTTATGAAAGAATGACATTTCTTAAAGGCAATAATGAATAATAATCAACAGCTTCTTCCTATAACTTTCAGATATATATAAGTTACTCTTGTATTTGTAAAATTTATAAATATATTATACTTTTACAATAATTTACAATAATTAAAAGAATATAAATTTAAAAACTTATATTTTAATATTAAAAAATAAATAAAACGTGATGAAGATATTATATATGAACTTTTTATTCGGCCCCGCAAAAGAAGTTGCATTATTCAAAAATATTCCTCACTGATTTGATTCATTTCACTGCATCTATTCTATAATTATGGTTGGCAACGCTTGGTCCGTATACTTCGTCTCTTGGGATCATACATGGTCAGCACAATGCAAGAAAAACACGGCGAGCCGCTTGAGATGAACGCGGTTCCAGGTACCTCCGAGTCGGCGCACTCCACGTGCGAGTACACGCGAGTGCAACTCGAATGCAGACGGAATTATCTGTCTAAGGAATGCGCCGCGCGACAGGAACGATAGAATTATCTACGTATATGTCTCGAATCGTTATCTGGTACACATCCTGAATACACCTCTTGTCTGTGAGAAAGTAATGAATTAAAGTAGCTCTCTTGTCAGAAAAATATTTTTAAAAAAAGAATTAGTTTTATATGTCAGAGAGAAAAATTAGAAATTATATTTTATCTTGATTGTATATTCTTCGAGCAACTTGTGAAATTGATTTTTTTTCGCAAAAATTTTTAATTGGGTATTAATCTTCTTTCGTTCGTGTATATTCTCTTTAATATTCAACATTAACTATCTTGGTAATTAAATCTAAGATTAAAATTCTATTAAAGTGCAAAATGCACTTAAAATTAATGGAAGGAATATAAAGTTTGTTATCTATCCTTCTTATGCATTTTAAGCATAATCCACTAAATTCTCATTAATTTTCAATAATATATCTGAAGAACAGAATTTGAAGTTAATGAATAAAATAATGTTTTGTAGAATAATTAATTGCCGTTTGATAATAATTATTTTCTCGGTTATTTCGGATTGCGTCGCTACTTAGTGCTTATTATTTACTCCTTCAATTAACGCGTAAAAATTAATTAATACGAACGATACAACATGCATTTGGCGAATGCGTCCTCTGCAGACGCATCCCTTAAAGCCTATGCGAATACTCCATGTTGTCGACTAGTAGCAAATGGATACCTCGTCGCACGAGGCGACGGCAAGGGATGAAATCTGGCGATTCGATTGTTTGTTCTTTTAGTACGACAGCTACAACGGCTAACGGCGTGGCGTATTTTCGGCATAAACTGCGCGCTGTATGCCAGGACACGCAATATGCTAATAATTTGGGCCGCCGTTCCGCTGATCTTATGTCATCGACGTAACATATACAGAAATCGAAACGAGGTTAATAAGGTTGAAGCAGCGTGATATTATAAAAATCTAAGTGATTTTATATTCTTTCTACGGAATATCTCAATAGAAGGAAATTTACCTTCTTAAAAGAAAAAATTGCATCTAAATTTTTTCAATATTTTTCGCGGTAAATTTAAGACTGCGAGTTCTGGGACACAGGCTATATATTTGCATAAGAATCTTCTAAATTGCAATCGAAAGTCTTAATCGCACAGATTATTATTTTCGGCGACAAGCCAGTTCATCTGGATATACATATATCAGAATTCTAATAATGCGTCAAAAAATGCATTAACGACAGTATATATAAGATTCGGTGAATGAAGAATATTACGAAAAAGTAAATATACTTAGTAATCTTCTCTGTAAAAAAACTGGCTTTTCGGAAATGCTCATTGATCTAATACATAATTATAAAAGAAAAGAATTATGTTGATAACTTATAATTCTTAAACCAAAATAAAATTAACATAAAATAATATCAGTCTCTGAAACTCAAGAGTAATTCAAAATTCGAAACTCTTACGCAATGATACACACACATTTGTTCACACATTTTTGTAAATGTTATAAATTAATTTAAAAACATTATTCCTATACCATGTATATGTATGTATACATATATTTCGAGTAATAAAAGCAGTGCATCGAGAAATTGCGCGTTTTCGTTTTTGGAGAAGTTTCAGCTGAGTAGTTAAGATATATAGTTAAAAAATTGTTTAACTGTTTTTTTTAAAAAGCAGGTGCTTCTAAACGCAGGTGTTTCTAATTTAAAGTTTCACGAATCTTTTTTATGCTTAGATTTTATTGTTCGTTTGCTAGAAATACGTCGATCATTATTGTCGTTCGTGACTGGATGAATGCAATCGTGCAGGCGCGGTCTTGCAACTTCGGCGAAGCTTAAATCTTGGTTTCACCTACATTCATTGGACTATGACTATAGCATTGCCAATAGGCCAGAACGGCAACGCCAGCGAACCGTCCAAGGGATATCTTTCACGGTTGTTTCACCCCCACTGGTAAAAAGACAAGGGCTATAGGATATGAGGGTGCGTGCAATTCATCAACCCCAACGGTCGAGCGTTTTTTGGACGGAAATTCATTCAACGATTGTATGACAAAACAGCTAGTATGTGTCTGCGCATCTTAATGTGCGATAGTGTTGTAGGTCGTAACACATCCACCTGCAATTTTTTCTCAACTTGACTCGAAGATGAAAGACCGGACTTTTCAGACTTTTCCTCTGTACAGTGTGAAAAGTTCTTTATGTCATTATAACAAGATATCGCTAAAAAGTCTGAAAAGATAGATCTTGGGAAGAACACTTCCTCTTAATATTACTTTAATATCCCTGTTTTATATTAAATCGAAAGTCAAATTGCTCCTTATATGTGAGATCTGATATGTAAATAAAAAATTCACAATCGGATAACATACTTAGAACGAGAATAATGAGATCTTTTTCGAAATAAGATCCTTTCGCGATTGTTATTCCGTCGCTGCCTTCGCTGAAGACAATTATCAAAATAAAAAAAAAATATAAGAGACACACACACACACACACACAGATATACAGGGGATATACGAAACATAATATACAGAGGACAATCAAATACGCATCGCGCAATGTGAATTTACGGAGCGTCGGATAATAGCAGCGAGTGCAAGCACGTAGTCTCTCTAATTCGGATAACACCGGCGCTTCCCGGCGACGTAGGATATAGACACACCTATTTACTCTGGCCTACACACACACGCAATAGAGACGCGTGCGTCGCGAAATCATACGCGTGCAAATGTGTCATTTCTCACGGATACGCGAGTACTGTGAGCGAGGGGAGGATGCACAGAGAGGCATTACGATACGAAAATAACGCCCGGCCGGCCGGGCACGTGTGCAAATCCCGGCAAATATTATCTCTGCCTGTTTCGCGCGCGTACACAGATATCTCGCGTATTTGCGCGAAAACTACCGGAGATGCGTACTATATACGCGTGCCTGTCGCGCTGATCTCCATTCCGAGAGAGAAGGAAGTCTCTCCGCGCGACACGGTTACACCATCGGACAGATTACTGCATTGTGGCTATTTTCGCACTTCTTTTCTCCGCGTACGAAGAGTGCCCGGATAAAAATAATAAATGACACGCGAGCCTTCCGACTTGCTTCGCTGACATTTTTATGAAATTTTTATTTGCGGCCGAACCTTGTTTCACGCTAGCCGGTTAATGCCTAGTGAAGTATATGTAAGCGTTCTATTTCAGATTGCATATTATATAATATGTAGCATATATAGCATCTCGGATGATATAATATATATTCTGCATGGTGTATAAATGTTTAAAGAAAAATTTATTAGTTTTCGAAAACACAACTATAGACGACGCAAGTGTTTTTTTCCCTGCTCATTTATCTCTTCGTGTAGAATTTTTTGTCAATTCCGTTATATACAACAGTGTCTCGGTAATTGTGTTATCGAACGGTAATATCGACTATCGACACACTGCAATTCATTGCAATTCGGCACTTTCGATAGTACATATAGTACAATCGACATACCTAGATAATTGCACGTCATTCTTTCCACGTCGTTCCTCTTTCGCTTCTCTTTTATCCGAGCAAAAAGGTCGCGATTTCCCCGGCGGACCGGAGTGAATCCATGAGATTAGAAGAAAGATCCGTTAATTGGACGACGGGGACAGATCAGACCAGTGGCCGCAAATTGGATTGCCCCATCCTCCCTCGTCACGCTTACTTACTATACCGTGGATATCGATTATAGTCATAATGGTATGTAATAGCTGTGAAAATCCGCGAATGGACCACGTTTTTGATGAACGAAGAATAAGTAAACGAGTGAACGTTGAGAATGTTATTGAAAAGAGTGCCGCGATTAATATATTAAAATACATATTGCATAATTATTCTTTTCGAGTGCGTTATAAAAATTGTATTATGCTGTACATTGATAGAATTTAATGATATCTAAAATGTGAGCGTCGAAAACAAGGAAAGTAATGAGAAGCATTTTCGATTAATCCAAATAATTAATTTCAATATTTTATTAAAAGCTTTTAGGAAAATTTGCAAAATTTGCATAAAATTTCTAGATGTCAAATTATATAATGCTGTACATCTGTACTTTTATTATCTGCAAAATACAATCGATAAAAAGAAATAGAATAAATAAATAATAATAGAATAGAATAAATGCGTGGAAGATTACAAATATCTTCCCTTTTTTCTCTAAGGTTATTAATATTTTTACAGTATCACAAACTGTATTTATAGACTTATTTCGCTCACCTTTACTTAAGCCGATTAGAAATAAAGTAAACACTCTAAATAAAAATCACGGAAGTTTTAGAAAATCCTTCAACACAAAGTTTACGTAGGAAGCAGTCTGCGAACTATTTACGTTCCGTAGGCGAATGTTTAATAAACACGCATTTAGAAGTTCAGCGTTTCTTTTGTCGCCTTTATGCAAATATCTGATCATAAATCGAACAATATATATACAAGCATATAGTCGCACGGAAAATATCCGCCGCCAGACTATTCTTCGCATTTCATGGTTTAGAGTTTTATTCTACTTTTGATCGACTTCCGGAGATAAAAATATAGAGCTTTTTATTAGATTTGCTTTTGTACTCTCGGCGAAAGTGTTTCTTGTATATCGAAACATATATGTATATCACAAAACGTATATTTTTAAAGACATTTCTGTCAAAAATAATTTTACCCGTAGGTTCCTTCGAGAAGATATGGAAAGATACAGTATGGGATATACTGTATTTAAGAATGATATACTGCAAATATACATGTGGCAAGTGTTTTATATTCATCTCTCAAGGTGTTTCGAAATGAGAAACAATAAAATAAAGAGAAAGTAACATGTGTCGCTAAATTCGAAAACTCTGGGATAATTTATATTATAACGTGAATGTTAGAAGCATAAACTTTCAGATATAAAACTAAAATTTGCTTCACGCGAGGTTTAGTTACTCTATATATTTATATGCTTTAATAAAATTAAAATTCTTAGTCCATCGTTACAGTCATACTGATGGAGTTAGAAAAAGCATGTAAATTTCTTTCTTGCAAAATATACAGTGGAAATATAAGTCTGATGAATTGTTTTGCGTAATGACTCTGTCAATAATCATCGGCACGATAATTCTAGAATTGCCGTTTAATATAAGTTTAATGTAAATTTTACATCCTCCCCCATAGAATTTTCGGCTCTATGGCTTCTCCTATAGATTAGATCACGTGAAGTTATCAAAAAGACGAAAAGAGTGAAAAATCGCCAAATGTATAAACGATCATCGTTACCGTTGCTTTGATTTTGCCATATAATTTTGAATTTATCTATGTTTAAGACATAAAGTCTGAGTTTTCCCTAACATATATCCTAAAGAAGTTCTTTTTATCTTTGCTTCATCTATATTTTTGTTTCCATGTTTGAAATATGCAATTGTAATATTTATAAATAGAAGTGTTTAGGAACTTGTTTCTACTTTATATCACTATTAATTTAAATATTTTAAAAAATTGTAACTATTATTAGTTTTTTTATAAACATAAATAATAAAATATGTTTAATTTATTCCGATTTATTTATTTGATAAAGTATATTTCCTGATTTTTAACAAGAAATAATTAAAAACAAAAGATATAGAGATTTTATAATATAAAAATGGAAAATATATATAAAATACTTTTTTCATAAAATAAAAAGTAAGCCACTCTGTTGTACACATTAACAAGAACGTTTTTATGACTTCCATTGGAATCCTGTCATATGTGCAACATATGTGACTGAAAAAGACATTATAATCACAATATGCACTTTCTTATATCTCCTGATTTCTTACAAGAAACAATTAAAAACAAAAGATATAGAGTATAAAAATAGAAAATAAAATACTCTTTCCATAAAAAGCAAGCCGCTTTGTTGCACACATTAACAAGAACGTTTCTATGGCTTCCATTGGAATCCTATGCCATATGTGCAACATATGTGACTGAAAAACGAGATTACTTATATTAAGGTAATTGTACCACAATATGCACTTTCTTACAATATTTTTGAAATTTTGAATAATTATTATTTAAAGTTTTCTGAAGACAACGGCAAAAATTAAAAAATTATTAACCACATAGAACAAGAATTGAATTTTGGATTTTATACACTGCATGGTTCGTAATAGGATAGTGTCAACTCACACTTTCGCCTATAAAAAAATAACGCTTCTTACGATCTTAATGAAAAAGATTTTAAAATAAAGTATATTTAACAAAATATCTCCAAAAATTTTTAAAGCCGTTTCCCATCTAAATTTAAAGATATTACTAAATAAAGTATGAACGATTTTGACATGTCTGAGGTTGGAAGGAATAAATTCATAATGAGTTGCAACATCACTTTGTTATAACGTTCTAAAAACTGATGCAAAGCGCAGATGCAAACTTTTTAAATATTATAGAAACATAATATGCATGAAATGAATGCTAGATTGAAATGAATACCGTACAAGATAGATTGATAATAGTGCAAGCTCAGTCAAATGTTTTAAACAAATAAATAGAGTTTTCCGTTCATTGCACCGTATGCAGTGACCATTATTTTTGATTAATACTGTTGCGATACAACTACCTTGAAGATGTACAAAATAAATGATAATTTTGATTGGAGGATCTGACAATTGTAAATGTGTATTGTCATTTTATATTCAGATATCATGTGAGATGCATATGAAGATAATTATTTAATTAATAATAAAGATAATACCGTTTTTTGTTTTTTAAAGATTGTTTTATCAGAATATAACGTGGATTTTTTTTCTTCACAATCGACAATGTGCAATTTCTAATAAATGCACAACTTCTTTAGCTGTTCCTTTTCAAAAGTTTATTAGTCTCTCGCTTTATACATGTATATACTCAACTCAAATTTTTCATTGTTCTTTTGAATTAGCAACGTCAAGCGTTCAAAAATAACAATATTCAATGATGGCTTCCGTTATAAATTCCGTGCTATTTGCGAATTTATCTTCGTCTTTCGGTCTTCAACTCGCTCCCTCGAAAACCGAGGGAACTTATACATGAACGTTCGCACGTGCGTGTACGCTGTCGAGCCCCTGGTCGGGCTGACCCACTACGAAGGGTGGAGCTTAAAATAAGGGTGGTACTTCTCTCAGCTTACCTACTCCATTGGGAAACTGCGTTGGTTGAGATGAGTAAGGAACGGAGGTATAGCTGAGAGAAGCATCAGTCCAGGGTAGCGGCAATAAATTGCTTTAAAACCAATGCATGCTAGTCGAGATTTCAACGCGAGGAACGCAGGTTCTTTCCCGTCGCGCGTAGCGACGTTTCATTCGAAACGGATTTTTATATATACATATATATATATATATATATATATATATATATGTGTGTAATAAGAGTGATCGTAAAATATTTTTCGCAGAAGATTCTTTGCAGAAATATCGAAAATCGATCGAAGTCTTCGATCGCTAATACGTATGCAAATTGATACGCTGAGTATCAAGATCAGGCGATGAAGGTAACGGTTACTATAGCAGTTTTTTAATATACGCGTGCTTAGAATTGATGATTAAGTAGTTTTAACGTCGTTTGGGACACGTGCAAAATATTGTGAGCAATCTGCATGGTGTCGGAGTTCAGATAGTCGCAATAGGGAGAATGTATGCAGCATGGCGCCGATGGAAAATCACGGACGCGGATCGGCTATCTCAAGAAGCGATCCTCATATCCGAAATTGGAGAACCAGAAACAAGAAAGGGAATCAGAAAGGTATTAAGTATATATACGATCTAGAATATAAATGCGATCCGAATTTTGTAGATATTGAAATAATCGAATTATATAATATGAAGTAATTATTCAGTCATTTAAAGAAGCATCCAAAATTTTATGTGTGTGTGTAATGTCTGAAAAATCAAATTTATTTAAAACAACTAAGACTTTAGTAAGGCTCCTAATGAAAAATACATATTTAAATTTCAACGGGCGAGAAAGAACTAGACACGGATGGTAGTGCGTCAGTTTAAATAAAAAATTAATTTTTATTGAAACTGATTAATTGTGCACAAGGCACAAATTTTCCTTGGTACGACACCAAATAATTTAATAAATCTCAATTCAGATCTCAAGGAAAATTTGTGCCTTGTGCACAACTAATCAGTTTCAATAAAAATTAATTTTTCATTGAAACTGACGCACTACCATTCGCGTCTGGCTCTTTCTCGCACATTGAAATTTAAAAATTTATTTAAATTTGCAAATTTGTTAATTTGGATCAGAGTTATGCCAATATATAAGAAATAATTTGTATTATTTTTTGGCATGCTTTGTAGTTACATAGTAAAGTTAAATGTGTGCTTAAAATTTCCAGCAAAAAATAAAACTAGTTATCGAACATGTCGTTTGTAATGAAAATTGTTAATTATTAAAAGTTGTTAATTAATTTTCACATTCTGCTTTATTTTATATCGTTATTTTGGTAACAATATTTTCCGTCACAAAGAACACTCATAACAATATTTTCCGTCGC
Organism: Lasius platythorax; assembly: GCA_963971435.1. Classification (NCBI taxonomy): domain Eukaryota; kingdom Metazoa; phylum Arthropoda; class Insecta; order Hymenoptera; family Formicidae; genus Lasius; species Lasius platythorax. Next base: position 5,725,711 of record OZ020535.1, read on the forward strand.
AAGAACACTGTGCTAAAGATTTCGAAAGAGATTTATTTATTTTCATTGTTTAATTATAAAGCACACAAAAATAATTTTTATTTCTCTCTCTTAGCTGCTGTTTTATCGAACATAATTTCAATTTATATTATCCTTTGTAATTATTTTCCTATTCAATTTTCTAGAGTAAATAATTCGGATTCAAATTAAAACAATTCGCAAATTTGAATAGATTTGACTCTTAAGGTATTAATTATTCGATTTAATCGAATAATTTATTCAGATATTTAAACAATCGCGGGTGTTAATTTTTTTATTTTGAATTAGATATTAAATTATTCGAATATATTTATAGCCTTAACATCAAAGGGATGCTAATCTGTTTCTTCATTCAAAAAGATCCATATTAGTGAGGCGAGTTTCGAATCAAACTTTATCGCAATCGATTATGCCTTTACATTGTTAAGTCAAGTTTCAAGTCGAATTTTTTGCGACAGATCACGCTATCCATCCGGTCGAGCTAAATCTCGAGTCGCAAGCACTTCGACATTGAAGACACTGTTCAGCTCGCAGCGTCTTTTCAAAACTCGATATTTCGTCATCAAAGAATGTTTTTTATTATGAGGTTTATTATGAGGTTTTATATTATAACGTTACACGCTATATTGGATAATGCCACGAATCGAGTTGCAATTGAGGCAAACAAAAATGTGGATAAATATGAATAATTTCCTAATCAATCATTTAACTCGTATGAATTATAAATCAGACCACTGTATTAGTCTTTGATGGACAGGATGTGGAATGATCCGATGAAAATGTTTAGAATTAATTGAAGTCCCTTACAAGTTTAAACAATTATTGTGGAATGTTAAAAATCCTCAACCTTTTAATAAATTGAAAAATAAAACAATGTCCATATGTGTGTGAAAAGATAAATAACTCGCATATTTCCCATTTTAATCGAAGCCTGTAGTTGTTAATATAAATATAAATACTGTTATTTTAACGGTTTTCATATTATTATTTAAAATTTTAATTATCACGGTTACTATTTTCTTAATTAGTTACTGGCAGTTATTGACTAAACTGTTCTATCCGCGCGAAATGGCGTCTTTGGCTGGGAGCCACCTCTAATTTCCGCTACAATAATTCTCGAACATCAACGTGGGAGTACTGCATTGAAATTGGCCAATGAGGAAACAACTTATTCTCGGCATGCAGAATCGCTTTTCCCCGGACCTGTTCGCTTCTACGGCCTATCACGAACCTGCAATTTCCCTAACGGTGCAACGAGCACAAATTGTGTTTGAACGTGGTTTCCATGAATGCAAAAATAGTGGTAACCGACGTCATATGCATATTATCTTGGAGAAGTAACATTTCTAGGTAGCATAACAATGTACATGTAAATTCGTCATAATATTGTGTATACTTTTGCTTGACTCTTATCTTAGCATTCTCCTTTGCTTCCTGACCGTCTTAAGATACTCTTGTATCTGTTGAGTTTGAGGAGTTTATTGGACATACCAATCAGTTGTCGAACAGAGAATTTCTAAAATTCTGAAATTTTCTTGCAATAGCAGCCACAATATGTCGAACGAAGTTTGTCTTATGACAAATATAATAGCACTCTAACAGTTGATATTCTCATCAAATTATTTATTGCGAAAAGAGCATGAAAATCAAAAATTGTTTTAGGTAGATACAAATTAGTAAAAAAAAATTAATTATTTTTTAGAAAAATTTGAATAAAAAAAAACATTAAAAAGAAAGTGCGGAATGACTTTTCTAAAATAAACAAAAGGACATAAAGCACATTCTGTGTATAAAATATCCCTCTAAAAAATGGAGAAGCGCGCGTATGGTGAATCGGTTAGAACAGTCACCGAATGCAAAGCGGCAAAAAAAATGCATTATTCAGGCGAATTTCCATCCGAGAGAAGTCCGGGTAGCTCTACATCGTTAGATTGCTCTCTTGCCGGCGCTTTAATGACGGTTTGCTCCCTTTGCTTTCATTTCTTAGAATGAGGTGCTTCGACGTCGTCGTTACGCGGCATTCGGCGCAGTATCACTCCCGAACAATGACACGGTCAAAATCCTTTTTGTATCAACCGCAGTAGGAAGGGAACTTAAGGGAATTCATCTCGGTCTCCGATTTAAAGCAGAAGATATTTTAATCGGATTAATTTTACCGGCATCCACATATGAAATTGGATTCAAGAGTTAGAGAAATAATATAATAAAAAATTTAATTATCGGGCAATAACGCGTTAAAGTACGTGTTATATGTAGTAAATTTAATTCGCAAAAAAATAATTTGACTACTTTTAATTTCGTGTAATAAACAAGAAATCATATTTCGTATTCTTTGCCGAGTTTTTGGGGGGGAGGAGAGAAAACTCTCTTCTCTTTATTCGTTTTAAAATATTATATTATTTCTAAATAAAATATAAAAATTTTTTTATGTGTATGTATGTGTGTGTGGTTAAGATCATATATAAAATAGAAATATTTAAGATATATAGGAATTGCATAGCCTTTTCTCACATTGTTCAACGCTTTGTTAGTACAAGCTGGTTCGATTGCAAATTCTTCACCGATTTATACTTTCGAAATTCGTCACGCGTCCGCAAAGTTATGGAAAATTAAAATAAAATTCGTAGTCCCAATTTTATGGATTGTACACGATGTGTCCATAGAGACGGTTCTATTTCATCTGGGAAAAATGTAATTCAGTTTCGAACGTGATTTCGAAATAAAGTCACGACCGCCAATACTGCAAGACAAATAATTGCGCCTGCAAAATTCCGATCTCTACATGCCAATGACCTTTCCGATCATCCGATGCGATTTTTTTGCACGAAGTGTAAAAAAGTATGCGAAATTTTTATGCCATTATTATAGTCATTTCATATATAAAGCATTATTCATCTTATTGTAGAAATAATAAATATTTGCAATATATGCAAATACATATATTTCTTCAGATAATTCAAACTTTATAACCATGCTTTGTTATAAAATAATATATAAATAAATTATAATATATATATATATATAATATAAATTTTCCAATAATAATATTCAGTAATGTGATTGATATTTATATCGAGAAAAAGATGAATGACTGAATGAAAATATAGGGAGAAGAGTGTAACAGTTTCAGAATATTCTGTACATAGTGCCTCAAGCGAGAGGACAAGACGGACAAACAGCCATATTTTCCAACCGATTATCGATATTACCGGGATATCGGGTGTTACGTCGGCATCTCTGCCGACGACATTAACGATGACGAGGAATTGCGATTACGGCGGGCGTGGAACTGGAACTCGTGTAGTCAGCCGTGTCAGGCATAGCGGAGTTAAGTTAATTCACCCCGGTATGCTGATAGCGCGACTATTTTACGCTGTCGCTTGTGCAACACAATTCCGATTTGTGTTATTGCTGCATCGATTTTGCACACACGCACACAGATCACGCATACCTAACTTTATCATAAACCCTAATATCGTTTGACATATTAAATGGTACCCTTAAGAATTCTCGTATACTCGCGTATATATATGTGATAAACGTGCGACGCATTGCGAGCATCTTTTCAATTTTGTTTATAGGCAATATTATATTTTTAATGTGTAATAGTAAATTTTGTTACTAAATTATACACATTAAAATAGATGCATAATTATTGAAATTCATGACTAATTATGTATGTAAAACTCTTCTTAATTTAATAAGAAATTATTATACTTGGGAAGATATTTTATTTACAACTTCAAAAATTTAAAATTTCTCTAAGATTCGAAAGACTCGTAAAACTTCAACAATGTAAATAGATAATAAAAGTATGCGATTAATTTGTTATATCATATTTCAAGAGATTGATATGTATGCTATGCAATTAATGTGTTATATCACATTTCAAGAGAAATGTATATGTAATGCTTAATAATATCACATAAAATGATTGCGAAGAAGAGAGTCATATAAAATTCAAAAAAATATCTAATTACAAAATCTTATCCAATTGTAGTGTACTGCAGAATATTCTATATAGTATAAAATTATTATTACAATATTATGTCTTTATAGTTTATTGGGGAAAGACAGTAATATATTCACAATTTTTCTGGTTTGACAATGATAAATATTATTTGCCTGAAATAAAAGATATTTCTAAAATATATTTTAGATATTTTAGAAATATCTTTTATTTCAGGCAAATAATATTTATCATTGTCAAACAAAAAAATTTATATATATATTCGAATTGTATAGTAAAACAATAAAATTTTATAATTTGCAAATAATTCTTAAAATACAATTAATGCAAATTAAAATGTTTATTTTTTATCCATTTACAGGCGGCAGCCCTTCCTCAGACACACTGGATCTGAGCTCGCATCGTCTGCACTGTCATCAGCACAATAACAATAATTCGATCGGTAACCTCGCCACATCCGGACATCCGCAGGAAGTCGTGATGAAAGAGAAAAGCAAGAACGCCGCGCGATCGCGCCGCGTTAAAGAGAATCAGGAATTTCTAGAGTTAGCGAAGCTGTTGCCACTACCGGCCGCCATAACGACACAATTGGATAAGGCCAGCATCATCAGACTCACTACCAGTTATCTCAAAATGAGAGCCGTTTTCCCTCATGGTAATAAAATAAAAATTGCAAATTATTAATATCTTCAATTCTCAATAATTATTTAAAAATTCGTATTATGAACATTATTTCGTTATTTCGTTATGTGTGTGTTATTTTGTGATAATAAACTAATCACTCTTTATGGTATTTTTTTACTCATTATGAAAAGAGATAATAAAGGACAAGAGAGAGAGAGAGAGAGAGAGAGAGAGAGAGAGAGAGAGAGAGAGAGAGAGAGAGAGAGAGAGAAATTATTGGTGATTATTAACATAAATTACTGACATAAATTAATGCCATTCGCACATATCAAAAAAAATTAAAATCCCCACCAGAATATTGTTACGCTATTCAAATTTAACCGCGCTAATAGCAAATTAATTTGTAACCTTTTTGTTTTTATCGGTTGCAAGGGCTGGTATTCGTGAATTTAGCCACCGGACTCTTAGGCGCAAAGGGCAAATAGTATCGGATGAGATGGATGTGATTGCGCACTTAATGCATTGTTAGTCCTCGGCGCTTTGTAAGCAAAGCATGGGGGCCGTTATAGTGTTACAAAGGCCTCCCCCAGTTCGATTCTCCCTCTTACGACATCGACGAATTGAATTTCAAGTGGCTGCATCCCTCTAGAACGATCGTCCCGTCTTTATTCTCGGGAAAAAGAGACACGGCGTCCTTACGACGACGCTTTTAGGGGCGCTTCCTCGAATGCTTTGTTGAAAAGCGAGCGTAAAATTTTTTAAGAGGCCGATTGCCGATTATTACCGCAAGATTAATCCTTTAAGATTTAAAAAAAATTGTCAAAAATAAACCAATATTAAATGCAACGTGTTACAAACATTATTTTGAATTTATAAAAAGTATGTGATTTATTAATTGTATAACAACAGCGATCTCTCTCTTCTCAACGGTTAACATAACAAAGATTCAAAGATAACATCGATGTCTATGACAAATCTTGATAATATTCATTGAAATAAGATTTATTTTTCAGATCCCACACTTGTCTCAAATCCCACACTTGTTACATCAGATTTCAATGATATAGAATTTTCGATATAACGCAGTGATAGAAAAGAACTTTGAATCGATGCTGTTTCCTTCCTTTGAGATGGATCGAGCTGTCTATCAAATGTGCACTATTGTATATTGATCGCCAAAAAAGGATCTGACACGTGTCATGTATTAAAATAAATTGACGATGCGTCCAAGAAATGTGCCAATTGACAATCAAATTCGAAAGAAATATGCTCCAGAAATACGTACGATGTCTGTGTCACACTTATATGAACGTAATATATGGATATGAGCAATTTTCGAAATTTTTCTGGATATCACAAAGAAATTTATCGTAAAATAAATTATTAGCAAATTAATTAAACGCATGGACTGTGTCAATCCATAATTATGAAACATAAATGCTATATAAAATAAACTAAAGTCGAATGCTTTAAGAAACTTAAAAATAAAAACAATCCTGTCAGCAAAAAAGTGACTAAATCGAGTCTTATGTGTGACAGAAAATGCTTCCGTTGCATGTATGCGCACCGTGATTAATGCACAGATAAGAAACACATGTGATTGTAGATTTAATTACACATTGTGTATGAAACATCACTATAAATTTACATATTGGATGGAGAATAAAAAAAATATGCTGAAAATATGCTGTCTATGTGTATGTGATATCTTCATTAGAATAAACACTGGAAAATTTCAAAGTGAGATAAATTATACCAACAAATTATAAGAAAGATAATAATTTATGTAAACACTGTTATCGTCATTTAAAATTTAACAATAGTTATTTTAAGTGCAACATGTATGCATCAAACACAATGTGTTGTTCAATATATTTTGCCTAAAAAAAAAAAAAAGATATATTTTCAAATATACATATGTATGCTTGCACTCAATATCACAAGGAAGAAACGGATTTTTTAATTGAATCTAAATGTTTCAGGTCTAGGAGACGAATGGGGTGCTGCACCGCCGCCCAACAATCCCTTGGAGGCAGCCATCAAGGAACTGGGTTCCCATCTTTTACAAGTGCGTGATCGTCATTTATATTCCTATCGATTGTTAGTATTAACATTAATGTAGAATTTTCACGATGAGAATACGCGGCAATATTTTCTACTCGCAAAATTTTGACGATTTAAAATTCAATGAGATTATTTTACTTATTATACATTCGCGTACAAGTTGTGAATTAAAACTATGATAACAGATGATTTCTGACTGCAGACTCTGGATGGGTTTATATTCGTCGTGGCGCCTGACGGGAAAATTATGTACATTAGCGAGACTGCTAGCGTGCACTTAGGTTTGTCCCAGGTGGGAGATATCCCCTCATTTATTTAATTAATTAATAATGTTATTTTCGAGAAAAACGGATTCGACGATGCACGCAATTACATTTAATTATTACCTATTAGCATGGTTCAACTATTTTTTCATAAATAAATGTAAAAACAATTTCATTAAGAAAATATCAAAACAAATAAATAAATAATGTGAAAAAAATATCTGGCATGCAATTCTCAATCAAATTTTCTCGCACAAAGTTACATTATTATGCGATTTATATGTCACATTATAATATAGTACATCATTCGCATGTTACGTCATTGCTACGTCAAAAAATTTGCATTAATTCAGAAATCATTGACTGTAACTGTTCGCGTATACAGGTGGAATTAACAGGGAACAGTATATTCGAGTACATTTATCCGGACGATCGCAACGAGATGATTTCCGTGCTGAGTCTTCCGCAGAATCCCACGGATCTCGCGGGTTTCACATTCCCGCCGCCGAACTCGCGAGGCGAGATCGAGCTGGAACGTGCCTTTCTCCTCAGAATGAAATGCATTCTGGCGAAAAGAAATGCGGGTCTTGTCACGGAAGGATACAAGGTAAATAAAAATATAAGAAAACAAAATTTTTCTAAGAAATATTTTAGCATATGCCAAGCGTTCTCGAAAATCACGTTTATCATAATTCACAGGAAGTGTTAATACGTCTTATTATATTTGATTGAAATTTAAACTTTATACTAGCCTTAAAAATGTATGTATTCAAGAATTTTAATATTATAATTTTATTGATTATTGTAGTAAAAATGACAAGTATTAAGTATACATCGAGGAAATATTTTATGTATTTTTTTTTTTAATATAAATCAGAAATTCTCAAAAACTGATAAGTTTAAAGCAATAATTTTAAGAATCTAAAAACAATATAATATGATATTTCTGTAAAAGCAAAACAGTAGAAAGTAATTATTAGTTTCTCTAGATTTCATAAACCAATATATATTCACTACAAACAGAATGAGCTCAAAGAAGAAAGACGAACGCTTAAGCTTATCCATTCTTGTATTGTATATATAAGAAATCATAAAAAGAAGATAAAAATTCTCAAATGCTAAACAGTAGTTAAGCAGGGGCACTATTGTATCAGTCACGTGCGAGTTATCAGAAGAAAAACAAGCATCAAATAGATGGATGATATTAAAATTCGCTCTTATCTAGTCTATGTTAAAAAATACTATATTTCCATTATTTTTTTTTCTCAAAGAATTATACTAATAATTATTGTTATTGATGTATTGTAAGCGAAGTTGATGCTTGTACAGAAAATTTGAAAAAAAGCAATATTTTATATATTACATATTTGAAATTGAGTTAGTTTAAAAAAATGTTTTTCAGTATTGAATAACATGTGTGATGTGATAAATCATGTCATTATGTTTACATCACATATTTCATTATGTAATGTAATTAATAATCTGAAAAGCTTAATTTTCATAAAATATGACTTTTCTCGACTGTTTGCCTTCTCAGATATTTACCGAATCGATTTTAGCCAATATGTTAGCGCGATTAATCAGACTTACGGGATGTGTCGCGCAAATTGCGAAAAATCACAGACCAACATTGATCTCGATTTATGAAAAGGGAAAGGGATCTTAATTTTCCGAAATCGGGTAAGACTGCACGAATTAACTTTCCCCGGTCATCGCCAAACTTTCGACATATGCTCTGGCAATAACAGGCAACGTTATCGTTCTGATGAAGGACGAAGGGGAATGATCCGCGATATACCTTGCACTTGCTAACCGAGGAAGACAAGCTCTTATGGAGGAAAATGTTTGGCAAATAGCTCGTTCAAACTATAGTGCCATGATGATCGTAGCCCTCCACAAAATCGCGAGTGGAAGATCCCCGATGGGCATTGGACAAAGTCATGAATGCAACCCCTATGAGCTGTTAGACAAACCGAAAGAAACGCAGGAATAAGAGGGCTTTATCCCTACGATACTTATATACAAAGACCGGATTATAGTTGGCTTTTCTTTTGTCCATGTGCGAACGGAAATCGAATTAACGACTTCACTGCGTAAAGCTTAAAAGTTTAAAAGTTAAGTGACAAAAAAACCTGCTCTAAATGTCAATAGAAATGTGTCGAGAAATCGTCAAAAAGTATTAAATTTCGTTAAATTATTGACTATCTATAAATATGAAACAGTATAAATTCAAGTCAAATGATATAATTTTTATACGATAATTTTTAAATTAAGAGTTTTTTCAAACTTATAATTTATGCCATTGTAAACTATATCTTTTAATTATACTAAGATGTTTTTAGTTTATTCAAAATTATTTTTTAGCGCGCTTGTATTTTTTTCTATAATCATTTTTTTAGTCTAATTCTCAATCAATAAATTCGATTATAGGTATGTATATATTTTTTTTAAAATCACAATTACAATTTTAAAAATCACAATCACAATTTTAACATTAATAGAGAATCAAGCTATTAAAAATATTTTATTGATAGCTTTGATCGCTTTGTATGGCGAGACATGCGTGAATCCAGGATGAGATCAAGAGTGGTCGCCCTCTTCTTTAATTCTCTTTGAGTCCCTCTCGCGTTGCAGTGCGCGCCGATGCACCGAGATCGCATACGAGGTGGCGTATGCAACACGGGCATAATAAGGGGCCTATTTGCTTCACAAATTCGCTTTGGTACTCGAGACGGGAGCGTGACATTCAGCGAGGCTTTTTCCGCATCATCGGCCATTCAATTAAGCAGGAATTGTTAATTTGCCGTTGTTCCGCGCGAATATCCGTACTTCAACGGCAACGCGCGAGGGAGTCACTCGAGTATCGCACTTATGCTCGGCCAAAGGAATAATGTCGCGAACGTTCATATGCATTTTGAACTGCATGCAACGTGTTACACGTGTTACGTGTTGTAAGAATTCATTTAGATGAATGAGCTGTCAGAAATAGAAGATGGAAAATAAGATTCTATATATGTGTCAAGTTTTTCATCAATTCTCAAGTACTTTGTATAAGAATATTAATTTTGATAAGAATATTGAAAATGGAGGAATGTGTCAAGGAAACATAAAATATATAATAGTATATACTGAAGTATATGTTTTCGGTTAATCTAAGCAACTTTGAAAAATTTTAAATATTTAAGGAACTTTAAGAACGCGAAGCCTACATGCGATGCTTTTTTAATTGGTGTTTCAGGTCATACATTGTTCCGGTTATTTAAAATGCATCGTGGAGCTACCCATCGGGTCTGAATACGAGGATGGTGTTAGTCGTTGTGTCCGTAATGTCGGCCTATTGGCGGTCGGCCATTCGCTGCCGACAAGTTCCATAACCGAAATCAAATTGCACCACAACATGTTCATGTTCCGGGCATCGCTCGACCTGAAGCTCATATTTCTCGATGCGCGGTAAGATTTTGGTGATATGCCATTAAATCTTTACATTTTTTCATATTTTTCTCCATATTTTTTTAATAAAGATTTATTTTTCAAGTATTAATTATCAGCATAAACACCGTTTTCATATTTTTCTCGTATTTTTTGGTCGTTAATTAAAAAAATATATATATGTATATATGAATAGAAATTAATCGATTAATTTTAATTAATAAGAAAGTCAGTTGAGAAGTCAATAATAATTATATAAATAAAAAAATTATGTATCCAAAAAGTATACATGCATAAGTGAAACAAAATGTATGATATTAATGGCATAAAAAATTATTAATAATATTTAATTTATATTTAAAATTATTAAAAAATATTTAATATAAATTTATATATATATAAAATAAAAAAAAATTATTTCTCTCGAATAAACTTCTTTTTATTGATGGAGCCGGATCTCTCCGCGTTGCAAGAGGAAGCGAGCAGCGTTGACTCGAGAGCACCGGGACACAGTGGATTATTTATTTCCAATGTAATTATAGTTGGGTGTCGTATTGCGCCGTTAATATTTCGATGGAGGACCCGCGCGCGGTGCCCCCGGTCGAGGGGGGTACGGCCATTAAAATCAGTTTCGTGTTACCGAGCGCTACCGCGTATATATCCTTTTTTTTTCTTTCCATCCGCGGCAAATAAATATCCACCACCGGCGAGCCTGACGAGCCCGCGTTACGCACCCGCTCGTTCACTGGGAACGAACACGTGATGCAGTATAAATATAGCGCGGATAGAAGAGCGCGATGAAATTTTATATTATACATACATACGTCGGAATCGGCTAGCGCGCATTGTGCAAACTCGCGACGCTCGCACCGTAAATCCCGACGAAAACAAGCCCGATGCGAAGAACGATCAGCGGATCTGTTGGACTGTAGTTTCTGTTAACATTGCGTGTGAGTGATATATGGCGCGTTGTGAATTACACGGGAAAACTAATTGCGTGGCTCTCTTTTGTACGAAAGAAAATAGACGCGTCTCTATAATTTAAAAAAAAAAAAAATAATTAAATATTAAATTAATATTTGGACTTCCAAAGAAATTTTTTTGAGAGAAAATATTTCTTAATATATGTATTAAAATTGTAATACACTAATTGTAAGTAGAGATAATAAACTCGCAAAAAAGGGAGCTGGGAAAAAATTATTTATCAGTGTATCTTGTGTTATTATAGGGTAGCCCAATTAACAGGATACGATCCACCGGATCTCATCGAAAAGACGTTATATCACTACGTACACGGTTGCGACGTTTTGCAGCTGCGACATGCTCATCATGTTTGTAAGTATTTCTTTACATTATTATTTGATGTGAAAACCATTTTATGAGACAGATTAAATAATTATAATTCCCTTTTTAATAGATCACATATATTTAACATTATCTTTCGCTATTAAATTTAATATAATATTTATGTATATTATACCCAGAAAAAAATTCATTTATATTTCTTTAAATAATTTAATTTAATTCGATACTCTAGCTATTTAACAAACTGCATAAACTTAAGCTTGTTTAAAGTGCTTCGTTTTATATTAACTTCTATCAAACTTCTATCGAAAGTATCCACTAATAGAATCAAAAAGCTGTTTTAAAATTTTGCTTTTGCATAATGCACGCCATTATTTGTATGGAAAGATGATCGCACACTCTGTTTTGAATATATTATATTTTCATTGTATATATTTTCCTTGACCGAAGGTCAACTTCAATTTCTAAGGGGCTCAATCGTATTGCAAAAGAATAACTTTGAAATAAACGTTGGAAAATATTTTCCTCGATATATTTTCTCCGTCGACCGATGGTCTGACGGAGGTCCTCTCAAGTCGACTCGAAAAGAGTAGACTCTTCGTGGACCGAAAGCAGCTGACGCTGCTTAACTCGGCGACGCCTTTACATCGCCCTTACGAAATATTCTTTGATCTTTTCTCACGTTTCTTGCGCGTCCCATAGTTACAATGTATTTCCACTCTTTTCCACCTTCTCTCCCTCGAAACGCCATCGCGCGCGCTTATTCTAAGTATGTGCACACGTGGTACACCTAGGGTGTACATTATTGATTGAACAATGCTGCCACAGTGCGCCGACGAAAAGAGGAGGCCGCCAGCATGCGCGCGTGTCTATACTTCTCTCTCTCTCTCTCTCTCTCTCTTTCTCTCTCTCTCTTTCTCTCTCTCTGTGTGTGTGTATGTGTGAGAGAGAGAGAGAGAAAATAGCGTACAGCGAGAGGGAGTAGAAGGGAGGGAGATTCAGCGAGAGGTGAGAGCGAGGTAGGAGGCTGTTACTGCTATCACTGTTTGAACAGACTCGCAGTTTCACGAGCGCGACTCGAAGGGAACCTGACATAATGCCGCTAATGTCTGCGCCTGCGGATTGCGCGACGTCGCTGTATCTGTCCTGTTCATTTTTTTTTTTTTCGCAATTTGACGGCGACATCATGGATGTCTGAAAGATATTTTTCCCAAGAGATCGTATACATAATTTATCCCCTTGTTGGATTATTAAAACTTTTTTCTTCAAATTCAAACAATTCTTTCTTCTCGCTTATTTTTCCTAGCGTGATTGTTAGAAATAAAGATGTTAAACTAACATCAAGTACAAATCTTATAAACATGAGATGAATGTACGAAACAATATACAGTAGTAATGTGTGTATGTATGCGTGTGTGTGTACTTATTAGTGTAATTAATATTATAGATTATAATCAAAGTTTTTTTTTATAAAAATATTATAAAAGTCTTTTATGACATTTGCTAATGATCACTATTGCCTTGTTGGCAGTATTGCGCAAAGGTCAAGTGACGACGAGATACTACAGGTTTCTGACCAAAACCGGTGGCTGGGTATGGATGCAGTCGTACGTGACCATTGTGCATAATTCAAGAAGCTCGCGGCCGCACTGTATCGTCTCTGTAAACTATGTGTTGACGGCCACCGAAAGTACCGGCCTGATCCTGAATTGCGAGCAAAAGTCGTCGTGCTCGAGTCCCGGGAATCCGCCGAGCGCGCCCGTCTCAACACCTACGATTGGCACGAATGACTTGGACAATCACAGTCCGAGTCCGCCTTCTTATCGTAGTAGAACCAAGGAACCACCCGACACCGAGTACGCCGACAGCTCTGGTTACCCTAATTCGGAATATATGACGGGCTCGACGAATCACAACCATTACCTGTCGTCATCGCCGTACGCGTCGCACAGCATCAACGGTGCGACTCACGAGGACAGCGCTTACTACAGTCCGGATTTATTCTATCAATACAGTGGTGAGTATAAAATTGATTTTGCACTCGATAATGACATATTTAAATTTCAACATTTCTCTTTTACAAATTGCAGACTATAAAAAAATAATTATCAAAGATTATATAAAAAATAGTAGAAATAGAAAATTCAGTCACACAATTCCATCTTCCCTTATCGTTTGTTTGCCAACTCTTTTTCAATCATATCATTATCGTAAATAAATATTATACAGTTTACCCGATTCTAACCGGTATCATTATTTGTCTTATAATTTCGAGATCTCCACCAAGACCCCGTAAATTCTCTACAACAGCAAGAGGCGCATCATCAGCACCTTTTGCACCACGCCACCTCCCTGACTATCCAACAACAGAGTCCGCAGAATAATCAGCAGAAACGACAGCATCCTCAGCATCTGCTGCATCAGGCAAACCCTCTGACGTCTCTTGAACAGCAACAACAACACAGTCCCCAGAGCGGCCAGCAGAAACGACCTTACTCGACGTCCTCGAGTTCCTGCGGTAGCACCGACGGTCTGGACGTGCACTTGACGAATTCTCTGCTACCGTCCGGATATCATTCATCGCATCATCACCATCACATGCCGCCGGATTCGACGTCGTCGACTACATTAAACGAGGCGGGCGTCATCATGTATCCGAACTGCGGTTTCAACAACAACGAGAGCTACAACGCCGCGACGCTTCAACATCACGAAGGCTATCAGCAAGGTCACTCTTGTAATCAGCCTCATCACAGCAACGGTAACGCAACGGTGAAGCATCTTCATCACCATCACTTGGAGACTTCGTCGACCGGCTACACCAGCGTCATCGTCGATTCCCAACAGTACAGTCCTAGCACTGTTTCTCAGGATCTACACGCGCATCCAACGGCGCCAGTCAGTGGCGGCACACCGCCGTTGCACCATCAGCCTCATTATGAAACGCATCATCAGTTTGTTCACTGACATCAATTCGAGGTGCCTTGCACGTAGCACTTCGACGCCGCTTGCGACGATGGCGCGTGCGGGCATCATCATCATCATCATCATCGTCGTCGTCATCATCATCATCATCAACAGCAGCAGCAGCAGCGTCATTGCGCAGAGACGGAATGTAGTGGTGAGCAATATGCTGGACATCAGACGAATAGCAGTTCTTACAATGCTTCGGAACCTAACGTCACTTATGTCACGCCCTACAAACGACTCTGGAAGATGGAGGAAAGAAACGTCTCGATCTTGAAAGGTAACTCGTAATCAATGGCAAAAGATAAGTATTATCGGAGAGATGACAAAATATTGTTACTAATAATCAAATGTTACAAAAATGAAAATAAGTTCTCATTGTTTTGATATCAAATTTACTCCGAGAGAGATAAGCAGTTTTTAAAAGTTTAACATTATTATTCATATATTTATTTTTGCGCGTATATGTGTATAAGTTATCAACAATCAAATAATTTTCGAAAGTATTTGATAAGAATGGCAAAATATTATTTGAAGATATTTCTTTCATTGCTGACAGATGCTTCACAAAGTTTCACATAGTGGAAAATGTTGCGTCAAAATGGCATTTCATCTATGGACTAGGCTTCAGGAAACATGTAACCGATCCTGCTCATAATCCAACGCCGCATATGTTTTTCTTTTATCCGTGTTATCATCTCGCAGTAAAATAGCAACATCAACGATTGAGATGCCGATCGAAACAATCTCTTTGATTTCAATATTCTTTATCAACTGTGATAAATACTATTAAAAATGCTATTAGATGAAAAATATAATGATAAATATAACATCGATTATCGTTTTTTTAATGACTAAATCTAAATATGACAATTTAGAAAACTACGAAGGCTTGGTGGGATCAATACGATTGCAATATAAACGATAATATACAGTGCAACTGACGATCCTAATATCATTTTCCAAACGATAGAGAATACAAATTGGACGATCACAATGAGAAATGGCTACTTGAATGACGTATTAAACGCGGGTATGATAACTGAATGAAAATTAGCGCAAATGACACTTAAGAAATCGATGATGATTTTACGCGTCATAAAAAATATTGCGAGTAAACAAACTTGTAAACTTCTATATATAAATATGTACCACATATCTCGAAATGTGTGACAGTAATTATTAGTGTGTGATATACTGTAACTTAGACACATTAAATATTTCACAACTAATAGAGATCATTGCAAACATCATATAAGAAGATGTTAAGAATGTTTTACACGCGCTGGACGCGTTTTCTGAAAACTTTCTGCAAAAAGTAATTCAACGAGAGAATACCTTGGATGGCATATTAATTAATATTAAAACATTTGAATTAAAAAATGATATATGAAAAGTTGAAAGCATGAGAAAGATTGAAATAACTTGTGCGATAAAAACTGCAAAGTAAAACTTCAATTTGTACAGGCTTCTTATGCTTATTAGCATTGAAAATATCGTGAAATTAAATATAAAAATCCTATATAAAAATTCATAAAAAACTAAATAAATTTTAATATATAGGAATTTTCAGGAATTTTTTTCATCATTAAAAGGAATTTTATTTATAATTAAACATATATATTAAATATATATAAAATTCCATAAGTTTTAATAAATGTGAAATTGGTGATTTTTATGCTTTCAATTTTTCAATCTTGAGCGTTAAAACAAGGTGTTCTAGTGTTAAAAAATATGCTGATGAGACTACTGGCATTGTTGTTGTACATACATCATTAGTGCGAGATCTTCTCGAACGTAACATAATGTAAATATTATGTAGACGTATAAATTATCCTAATTATATATATATATATATATATATATATATATATATATATAAAATTAAGATACACACAAAAATACACATAAAATGTATATAGTAGCATTTACATTGATTCGCAAAGACTGACCGGTGCTTGTGCCAATCGACCAAAGAAACGCGTTCTTTTTATCAGAAAATTAGCATCATTATATTTATATTTATATATTATATGCTTATTTAATAATAACGAGTACCCAATCTAGATAAAAGAACGAGTATATGATCGTTGTAAATA
This sequence comes from Lasius platythorax, assembly GCA_963971435.1. NCBI lineage: Eukaryota > Metazoa > Arthropoda > Insecta > Hymenoptera > Formicidae > Lasius > Lasius platythorax. Next base: position 5,742,450 of record OZ020535.1, read on the forward strand.
TAAATACGTAGTGTGCAAGACTCAGTATACTTTGATTGTCGGAGATATTTTATTACGAGAAATTCGTAGATCGTTATATACGTATATATAAATCGATACGCATGTAGGATCGACGTCAAAATAAAAATCAGCTACCCAATATTTTCTTTAGTGACTCTCCGAAAATCACTAAAGAAAAAGTCTCAATCATTTTAACGTCGATTATACATGCACGTGGCGCAAGTCAGATTATTTATATCATATATATAAAGTGTGAGATTTTTCGTAGTAAGGGAATCACGGCAAAGCGTGTCCGCGTCAAGTCTTGTAAATATGTAAAACTATAGCGCGCATTGCAAACCTATATATACAAGAAAAAATATATCTCATATTTTCCTCTGACAAAATATAGTATTTTCCACTTGTTGCCTTATTCCTGCTTCTACACTTTAGAATCATTTTGCAAAAGTACAGTTTTGTGTGTTAAATAATATATCAATGCAACGCAATATTTCACAAAAAAATTAATAAAGCAAAAACTCTTTGCGCAGTATATAAAATGATTAAATAAGATAATGCTGTTCTTCGATAAATGAAACATAATATTTAATATTTATATTATACGCAAATAATCTTGGCGTGAAAATATCTGTGAAGTTAATTTATTTCTATTTACTAGCTGAAGAAAAATTCATTAAAAATTTGTTACAAAATTTTATATATTACAGAATCAAAATCAGATTCTAAAGATTGATTAAAATATTATTAGATATCAGTTGAAAAAGACCTCAAAAAAAAAAAACATTTACAAGTATATTTAAAGTAATTTAGTTGTGCGAATTTTCACGTTAGTTTACGGTTATTCCAAATTTCTATTTTCTACCGAGTGCATATTATGTTATATGCCTATTATATATTATGTAATAGAAGAAAATAATAAGTCGGGGCTGTGTGTGTGAACAAACGATGTCAACCCTTTTAAGAAAGCATTGAAAAGCGATAATGAATATTTCAGGTAATTCAACTTCGCGAAATTCTCACCGGATTAAGAGCGGGACACTCACAAAAGCGTTTCGCATCGCACAGCATCCAACCGAGGTCTCGTGCCACAAACACGACGAGGCAACGATCCCGCTTTTTTTGCCGCGCAACTCCCCGATTGTCACTCGGCTGGCACAAACAATAAATTAATTGTACCTCGCATGATTCTCCGTCAGTTAGCTTTCGGCGGTCGTGTGCTTGTCGGCATGAGGTCCCTTGACGTCTTTGGAAAGGGACACGTGCCATTTTATAATCGTCATTCAGTTCCCCCCCCTCTCTCTCTCTCTTTCTCTCGCTCAATCAAAGCAAGCGCATAAAAAAGCAAGATTCCTAGGAATCATTAATTTTCCCAAAGTCGATCTACTCCGTTACAAACGGCATATTATTCTCCCATAAATTTCTCCCTTTTGGAGATACAGCAAAGAAAATTAAAGCAGATAGTTATCCATCTAAGAGATCGATATTCATTCAATAAGATATACATATATAAGATATAAAACAATTTTGCTACAATAATGCCGAGAAACAGAACTTGCTTTGTAAATATATATTTGACGGTTTATCGTATTAATGAGACCTAAACTTGGGGAAGTTTCTTAATTACAATATTCTCCATTGCCCACTATAATTGCATATTATAATAGAACCCGTTCAAGAAATCTAAAAGTTCAAAAAAGTGACATTAGTTCAAAAGTGACTAGTAGTTCAAAAAATATGACATGTTTAAAAGCTTGTAGCTTTTTATCTATAATATTGATTGGAGGCTGTGACCTGAAAAATTTTATACGTATGTTCGCACGTGCCCTAAGTCGACGCCGCGGGCGATATTCGACAATCGGTACCTTCTGTAACGAGTGATCACCCGATTTCACAGAATCGTGGTCGCGTTCCGTTCACCGGCCGAAGAATTTAACGAGCCGCACGCGGCTTCGCACAGCCTCGACACGTCGTCGCACGCGACCGATAATAGCATCCCTCACGGATTATTCCGCCCCCAACGTTCTCATTATATACTTTCATATCGTGACTGATGTGTTGCTCTTCTGTTCGCGCGTTTCTACGTATTATGACAAGAAGTATCGGCAGAATCACGCGGAAGGATTGATTATTATCGATATACATATATATGTATATCGACGACGTGATGCAAAAGTGTTGCGAATCAAGTAATGTTATTTTTTCGAAACTGATGTTGCAAAATATAGATGACAAGACAAAGATATACTGCAGTTACGACATACATGTTGCATATTTTTTGCATATATAATATTAATATAAAATAATAATATTGCGTAATTTCTTTTTAAATCTCATTAAGATTTTAATCACTTAGAGAGTATCTTAATCGTTTACCCACCCCCTCTATCCTACTAGAAGCACAAAGAAATAGAAATTTCGAGATTTATCACGCGAAGTTGTTATCGCAAGTTAAAACGTTTGCATACAGACGGCGATTATTTATAGCGCGCGAAAATAGCATAATATACTGAAAGTCGCGGCTCGCAGAGAAGATTGTGAATAGGCCGGTTCGAACAGTGTAGACTGTGGATAATTGCCGTGCCACAGCAAGTGGTTTTGTTTCTTCTCGTGCGGCTCGCTCGTAAAAATATGAGACCTGAAAGGGAGGCTTAAACTTTTATACGCGTCTCCGCGCTGCGCGTCTACTCTACCGTAAAACGTGCGAGTATTGTAAGAGAGCTGGGTCACACACAAGGAACGTAATGAGGCCGTGCATAATCGGCAAAAAACGATTGAGCAAGACATATTTTTGTAATTACAAATTTCTTCCCGCAGTCCTTCATTTATTTAATTTCTTTTACTTCTTATTTTTATCACAACATACATCTAAAAAGAAATTAAAAAATAAAATATTAAAATTATTTTTATAATAGAATAAGTTTAAAAACTATATATTTAATTTCCTTAATGTATCGATCTATTATCGGCATTTTTCAATAATATTGAGAATGTTTATTCTATTCTATTGGCTTATTCCCAGAACGTTTATAGCATCAAATCTGAATTTTTGCAAAAGAGCGATAGATTAATTTTTTTTCTCTGATTTTATATCGGTAAGAAATAATATTGCGCATGATACGTGGCACTCTCCGAAAAGTAACATATGCATCCGCTATACCATGAGTACCGCAGAAGTGACTATTATCTCTGGCGATTAGGGGTATAAGCACGGATTTGTGGGGCAGGGGGATTTTAACTAAACACTTGACAGGTTGCGTGCGCTATAGAAACATTTGTATCCCGGGATGTAGTATTTACTTATCATCAAGATGCGGATTATGGAGATTTATGGGGTTGTAGCATAAACCGCGATTTTTGCAGGTAAAAGGAGGAGAGGAGATTAAGTTTGGTCCACAAGAATATCTGAGGGCTATGACGTATCTATGCGAAAGAAATATTTAAAAATGCAGTGAAATAGAGAGATTACTGTAAACTATGCTTAATTATGAGTACGCGATCTTATCTAACTTACTGATACAATAACCTTTTAAATTTCTATTTTCACAAATTTTACAAATTATCCATCCCGTATGAGAGTTAATTTATAAAGATATGTCAGAATGTTGAATAAACAACACAAAAAAATCTTAAATTTTGCTCGAAAACCATAATCTCATCGATGGATTTAGCGCGGGACGAAGATCACCGCTGGTCGGAAGTGATCCTTGGCGTTGCTGGTGGCGGTAAATTTGGCGTGTAGCTGAGGAAAGGCAAGGGCGGCGCGTTGGCGAGGGTGTCGGTACGACATACAAACGCACACATGCACACACAAATGCACACAGGTTTGTATCGGCGGCGAACTTGCGCGCAATCGGGGACGAAGGGACCGCTTTAGCGGAATCGCCTCCGCGGTAACCAGGACGACGGCACGCAATGCCGCCCACAATCCCGGGCTGTCTTGTCCGATGTGTTTGCTCGATGATTTTATACCAATTACGGCCTATCCCCGTGCCATTGCCTACACACCACCAGCACCGGCCGCTGCCACACCATTGCCATTCTCGCGCGCGATTTCGCCGCCACTTCCGGAACGGAAACGACGACTAAGTACCATCGCTATCAGCACATGCAAGTAAGATCGCCGCAAGTCGTATATTTGGTATCAGCATTGCTATCGATGAGTACCGAATGTGTATCGATGCTAGACTTGGTTCGAAAGAAAGGCAGTATTTGTACATTTAAATATCAATATCAGATTATATATGTATATTTTTCTGAATCTACATCATTTTCTTACATAGCTCTTTTCACAACATTTAAAATAATATCATAATACCTGTTGCGTTGAATTAAGATTTTAATTATGATATTTAGATTTTAATTATTGGTATATTGTAATATCAATTTTTGACTGGTGCTAGATTTTTATAGCACAGTTAATTTTGGATAGAATAGAGTTTCTTTTCTCTTAGCAAAATATACATGGCACAAAATACACACACACATACACATATTTCATATATATGTATATATTTATATATATATATATATTTGAATTAATAATACTAGTACAATACAAAACATCGAAGATATTTAATACGTAGACTGAAAAATAATTATTTATATTGTAAATACAGATATTACATACTTGTGAATATGTAGTGTTTCATAAATAAAAAAATCTTTTAGATTTTTACTTACAATTTAATAATTAGATTTAATTCGCATAAAAATTTGGTCGTCTTTTCGAATCTGTTAAATTTAATTTAGTCAGAAGTGCTATTCTTCCTATTATATGTTATATTTGTATTATTTATACTACTATACTATATAATAAATATCATAAATACTAAACTCATGAAAATCTTCTGCTAAAATGTTAACTTTATTTATATAAGTGTGTAATTAATTATTTTCCAGTATACATGATGTATTTACAGATTTAAAGCAGACAGTTATCTCTTTGGTACTGCATTTTAATTATATTATATTAAATATATTATTACATATTAATTATATTATATTATATATCATAATTTGTGTTGGCTAGATCTTCAATGGGCAAATTATTATCTATTATAAAATCTATCAAAGTCGACTAGGACATTTTATAAAGCATTCTAGCATTTGTTTTATTTATTGCAAAATTTTATCAGAAATATGTATGATAAATACATAAAGAATTTTTGAATTTTTTCCAGTCTTGCAAAAATAAATGCAATAATTTCAGAATACCGTATGTAATTTCTCTGCGGCGCAAAAGTATATGGAGACATCTGGATATTTTCCAGTAAACGTTCAGCTTTGTTGGCGATTCGAGTGACCGATAAAGTAGATAGATAACAGTCAAAGTCATAAGTATTCTTATATATGATAAATAAATGATTTTATTCATGTATCTGATGTTTATTCGTGTCATCGAAATCTCTTTTTTGTTGTTCTTCGAGATAGCTATTAATCTCTGCTCCAACAATGTCGAAGATGTTCAAAGATGTATATAAATAAAAGTCAAACAAAATTAAAAATTGACTTTTGTAAAATAATGCATTCATAAAATAATACATTTTTATTTACCAAACTGTAACTTTAAATGTAATTTTACGCCGCAGTGAAATACTGTCGAAATTTTCAGCATATTTCGGGGATTGTTTATATAAGAAATACGATTGCAGTAAACTTGATTTTTATACTTTTGATCCATATACTTCAATGTGACAGATATCTAATATTTACATAAAGTCATTAAGAAAAATGAAACTTGAACATGTAATTTCGCAATAAGCTACGTAACGGAACACTATGCACATCAAGGGAAATTAATAATAATTAGAAATATCTAAAGATTAAGCTAAAGCTTACTTACAAGTTTTACTTAATCTCCATTTGATTTAATCAATGGTCGATTAATTGGCACAGTTAAACGCGCCAATGACTCGACTAATCGCTTTATAGAGTTGATTATTTCAGATTCAATATATCAGAATTTCGATCGAGCCTCGTGGTAAGTCCCATAATGAACGTTTTTGTTTTTGCCGAAGTCCTCATCGGCTCCGCTGTACATAGAAAAGCCACGACGAGAGAGTAATTCTCCTGGCACAATTGTAGGATTGGTATAACAAAAATCCGCCATCATGTTCGTCTGTTTGTCTAGTTGGTTGGACCTAAAACAGTTTTCAATTTCACAATCTTGGCGATCAAATTTTTATTATATAATTCAATAAAAGAGATGAGGATTTGATAAAGATGATTATCTCGACATCTGTTTGAATTTCATTCGATCCTAGATTATGAATTATAATCAAAACATTTCTTGGATATTAAATATATTCGTGCAGAACATCGAAATAAGGATTGACTATTGAATGGCGTTAAAGAGTGCTTGCCGAAGAAATTACAAAACAAAAAGGTGAAAGAGAATCTTCCAGATTTTATATAATAAAAAAAATCTGGAAAAAAAGCCTTGAAAAAATAGTTTGGAAATATTTTTGAATTATGAAAAAGAAACTAATTGATAAAATAAAAAAAATAAGTTTCTACATTGCAAAAACTGATATAATTTCTATTGCCGTAAATAACAATCTGAACATAAAATCAAATCAGCTATTATCAAATAACCTTTATGCTAAAAACCTACAAACAACAAGAAATTACTCACGAATAAAAGCATTTTTTGATCATCATTACCGTTCTACATTCTTGGATGAGATAAGCTAAATAATCGAGCAATAAAGATACGCTATCAACGATGTCGACGGAATGCCGACGTGAGTCACAAACGAAACTTGAATATTTGATTTTCATTCTTACAATGGAAATATGAAAATGTCTATCGCCGCTATAGACGTGCGTCACTTTTTCACTTTCCTTTCGTCGCGTAAGAGCATCGCTAAATGGGGGGGAGCAATCATATAATCACGGCAAAATACAGATTTAGTCCGTTGCGCGTAATATTCGATAAGCGATTTTATAACATAAATATATATTTACAACGAAATAATTTTAAATATATATACTTTGCAAATAAACAATCAAAATTACGATTAAATTTTTCGATTATTTAAATTTTACTGAATTGTGTTACAAAACAAATGTCGCAAGAATATGTAGCAATCGATTACCAAACAAATTACGAAAAATGTTCGCTTTACGAAAATGTTTTACGATATTAAGACTTTTAAAACCTGACATTTCGCATGTAACAACCTAGTGAAATAAGTAATATGTATTTAGCTGTGGTATGATTTATAGTTACGGAAATTTTGAAACACGTTACGCGGGTAACGCACGTCAATCTTGACTATCAAACGCACTTTCACCGCAAGTAAAATATTATAATTGATGCATTGGAATGTAAATGTTAGTCATTAAATTTACATCTAATGATAGATTGATTCAATATGACTGTCTTTATATGACGGTAATATGACTCTATTCATTAAACTACTTTTTTATGAAACAGATTCCATGCTAATAGCACTATCGAAGCCTGCAATTGTCACTTCTATTGTCGGTTGACAAAAGAGAAGTAATACTCACCTATCCCCAGCTAATCGATTTACTTTCACGAATAGCACGATTACCAAAATGAAAAGTAAGATAAGCGCGCCGGCAATGACACCGCATGCAATGTAAAAATATAGCGTCAAATCTGCGAGAGTTTCCTAGAAAGAAGAGTTTGCAATCACTTTTTTTAATTATAAGATTGAAAAATTAAGAAAATTAAATCCACAAATAAAATGTGTAAGCGCGGAAAATTATTTACTAATATAGAAACAGATTAGTTACTATTTGTTCTCGCGATAAAGTCTACGCAATATGTTTATTAATTTTTGCTTCGTTTTAATTAACGCGCGCGATTTCATCAAGCATGCGTCAATTAAAACGAAGCAAAAATTATAAAAGACAAGGATATCGGAAATGGAAATGCAAGATTGTGAAAAGGATTTGTACGTCATGCACGATTGATATCCGCTTCCTCGAGAGATTTCGTAAACTGCACTTAATTCCAATATCAACGTTATAGGCTATTTGCTAACAGTGCCAAGAATGGCAGATTAAAACGCCTTTCTCGAATCACTATTGTGACGCGATCGTATCTTTAATCAGAATTTATCTCATGAATATCTATCTTATGCATCTCATCGACTCGTTTGCATCCGACCTTGCGTGCGCATAGTTGCATCTCTAACAATGAGGTCTGTGAACGGACGTGATCAATTACGATGAGCAATTTACTGGAATTTGTAAATATCTCTATTTTATTTTCAGGAGAAAAACCAAAGAGCAATCTGAGAGAAGACATTACGATTAATGGCGAGTATATTGTATGAGTTTAAAATACTTTTTTCCCGAATTTCTCGTTTTTGTCCACATAAAATTAAATTCTAAAAATTTGTCTATATACATATTCTTCTCATATTCGTCGTAAAACAAATCATACTGTTATCGGCTACTAAGAATATATTTACTCATCGATATGAAATTATTGACAATTCTATACAAGATAATACATACACTCACGCGTTCTGATTACACTAAAACTGACATTGATTCTGAAGAGAAAATGATTAATATTAATTTTAATAATAAGAATTATTATTATATATTTGTTTGTATATATATATAATTTTTTTTATAAAACGTATATTAATAAATAAAATAAAAAATAAAGAAACTCTACAACTATTATAATATTACTTTTTAGGACATTTACAGAAGCGTTTTTTTGCACACACATATACACACACAAATGGTCATTAATTATATTGAACATGACAATGAAAAGTTATAATGTAACTTGTTAAATGTATATATCCTCTTCACAATTGTTATCCTCCATACAAAGATAAAATTTACATTCCAACATTTACGATTTGATTGTCAGATATGGAAACTTACGATGGATAAATATACACTAAATAATACCAGCTTTGCCATAAAGCTTACACCGAAGACTATTTTAATAACGTCACACAAATGATCGATAAAATGATTTACACTATTTATGATACTCGAGATAATTCCGATAACTTCGTCAAAGGCGAGACAAAACATGACTAGGAATTTCGTCGGAAAAAAGGAAACGCGTGATTTCATGCGTGTACGAGATTTGCGGTCAGGGACCGTACAATCGACCTTGGGATTATTCGAAAGATATGTAAACATTGAAAGTGGGAGAAACTAATATGTACTTACCATCGTGAGTATGAATCAACCAGCTGAACCCGCGAACGTCGTCTTGTCATGCCTTGCGCACGATATCGTTTGTGTAAGATGTCGCACTTTCTCAAGATATCGAAGATCGATATCAGCGCGTTATCACGATCGTTCGCGTATCTATCGAAATACGGTGACTGTAGATTCCAAAATACTGAAACATCTCATCGAGCTATTCGCGGTCCCGATCCAGTCGCGAAAAATCGAACTCGACTCGACGGATCCAGCGCGATAGTCGTTGATCTACAATGTCGACGATAAGTGAAACTGATCAAGATTCCCTTTCCTCTCCTTCCCCAAAAAAAGGGAGAAAGAGGAAAAAGGGGGAGGAAACACACGCGGAGAACGTGTATCAATTTTCAGACGCTTGATCGGCGGTTTTCGTTGTTGGTGCGATCGATCGACGATCCGGCGATTTGCACCGTACACATTCAACAGGTGCGGGATAGCCGGCTAGTTAAATGAGTACTAAGCGAGACCGTCGAGAGCGAGGTAAAGCAAAGCGGCGGTGCCAGCTAAGCAATGCTGAATGCTGATAAGCCCCTCCAGAGTGCGGCCGCGAACACGGGCGTGTGTACACTTGTCTCGCGGATCGCCTCCGCGCTCTCTCACCTACGGAGCCGCGTCTCCGCGCGTCACGTGGGCAGGAATGCTCAGTTGCATAAGGTATCGATAATTCTATTCTCATCCGCTAAGTACGGATAATTACACTAATTCAAATATCACACGGCAATTATCGACATATGCGATAATAATGAATTGTCGTTAATTATTTCTGCAAGCGAAGAAGATACGAAAGTTGAACATCGCAGGTACCGATACATCGCTTAACGATATTAAAGTTTTGTTAATGGAGATTCTTAAACTTGACAGATTATCGATTTGTCGGTTATTGATATTTCTAATCATTATATATCGGTTCTTATAAGTATCAATATATTACTGGGTATTTTGCTTTTTACTGGATATAAGATATTAATAGTAGCATAAAATATTGGGTGTATGTGGCAATGAAAAAGTTTGTTAATGGAGATTCTCTTAAACTTGACAGATTATCTGATTTGTCGGTTATCGATATATCTAAACATTAGATATTGGTTCTCATAAGTATCGATATATTACTGGATATTTTACTAGATATAAGATATTAATAGTAGCATAAAATATTGGGTGTATGTGGCAATAAAAAAGTTTCCGTAAAATAAAATTACAATTGCAGTTATAAAACAGGATGCAGCAATTTTGGATAAAAATAAAAATGGTTTATTTTTTAAAATACATAAAAATGTCATTTATTATAAAAATAAAAATATAAGATTTGTAACTGCACTTGTAATTATTATTTTAATTTAACGTACGTTAAATAGTTTTATGGTTCATTCGTCATATCAACCAGTGTAAACGAAAGTGCAGTATATATTATTGATTACAAAATTGTATTCCTAGAGAAGTTAGGGAAATACTTAGAAATATGTGAATAGAGCCCCGCATAAAAAATGGAATATGCAGGCATAGAAAACAAATGCACGCGAGACTCGTCCCATAAACTATGTACACAGCTGCGAAAACTTATGTGTAAATACAATATTACACACGCGCCTATATACGTTGCGCACACGTGGATATGTTAAACCTGAGAGAGTTGCTATCCACAATTTACAAAAATTTTATTCCGACTTTCCCTTTCGCTCATGCGAGCGACGATGTAACCCATCGTTTTGTTGTTATGTGCATATATTATCCGTCATCATGTTGTCAAGTATCACATTTAATCACAATTAATCGCATTTAATCTTATATACAACCATATAAAATAGTAATATATTCTCTCATAACACATAACTCAAAATACATTACGTATATTACACAAATACGTATTTGTTGCATAAAGATATGTAAAAAAATCCTGTACCATCCCCATAACAATTACGTTTTAAAAATATATTATGTACGTCGAATTATGTCATGTAATAAAATCTTAATTTTAAATCTAATCATATACAAGTAGATAATTTAACATTACAAAATTACAAAAAAATTACAAAAAAATTTTACAATTGTAGATTATACAGTCCTTTTAATTTGTTTTATTAAAATGCAGGTAGAAAAAATTTTAATAATGTTATATATAATATGTAATTTTTAATATTTTTACAATATTTTAGAAAAATAATGTAAAAAACATACCGTAGTAAGTAAAGATAGTTTTATTTACCCTTTTTATGTTTCTTTACATTATTTTTGTAAGAAAAAAATATTAAAATTACAATTTATATATAATAAAAATTATTAATCACCTATATTTGAATAAAACAATTGAAAAGATTTGTGATAATCTATAACTGTAATTTTTTTTGTTATTTTCAATGTTAAATTAAATTTTGTAAGTAAATATCACTTTATATTAATTTTAAAAAAATTATATCTATTTCTTCCAGAAAGCTTAATTTTTGCGTTTTTTTTTCGCCTAATTTTCACAACCATTTATAATTCAAGAATTATAAAAATTTCGATATACATAAATTTCATTTCAATGTATATTCGAGATCCATATATATATACATATATAAAATTACCACTGTGCTTTTAATTTATGGTTAAGCAATAATTAATCGATAGAGTTCTCGTATATATAGTTTTAAAAAAGTATCAGGTTTTTGTTTGTACTTTCTGGGTACAATATCATATGACAAGTCTCATATATCGATTCATTTATCGAGAGTATTGCCGTTATTCTTTTCTGCAAATGTATGCAGACTCATGAGCCAATATAATATATAAGGAAGGAACATAGAAAGACTCACGTATAGGTAGTAGGGAATAGGACGGGTAGATCCGAAGGGACAGAACCACAAACCTCTTCTGGTACCGTCTCGAATGTGATGACTCAGGAAGGAAGCCAGTATCACCCAGGAAGTATGTTCCAATATAGGAGAGTGGAAAGTGTTGGATAGGACAATAAAAAATATCCACAGCGCGATAGGAACCGTGGTACAGTGCAAGAACGGTCGCTTCTGCAAATGCGTGGCGTCCTGAAAAAAAAAAAAGATAAAATTAAGAATAAAAGCAGAAAAAATGCAAAATAGATAGATATGCAAAAAAAGAGCTACATATTTATATAAATAATGAGCCATATAATTATATAAATAATATGTAGCAATGATTAACAATAAACAACATGGTATAATTTAATTGGCGTAATCCCATAAATTTTTATCATTTACTTTAGTTAAATTCATTTACTTTAGTTAAATTCATCATTTCTATTAAAAAATTAATACTTATTTTATGTGTTTTATGATTATTTAAAATTTATATTTATTTTGTGTTTTATAATTATTTCTGATTTTATTTACACACACAATTTCAATAATATAATTACAGGAAAGAGAGTACTCATATTATGTAATTTTTTATATTAATAATTAACAGAAATAAAAAAGAATAAAAAAAAATATATATAACTATATAAAATATATATATAAAACTAGTAATATAAATTCATATTGTACGCGCTTACTTGTAGGCAATATTTATTCTCAAAAATTAAATTTGTCAGTAATTTAATTAATTTAATAATGCTTGAAGCTATAGTTGCACGGAATTCATTTGACGAAACTCTCACACGTTCGTAATATCGACGCAATATATATTTTTTGTGCATGATATATGATATATGATAATTATCCGATAGTTTTCTCGATTCTTCAGATACTGTACGTTTACTTGCTAAGAATATTTATTCTGTGTAAGGTTATTAATACGTTTAATACAATACCTGGAGCTATGATCGCGCGAAGTTAACTTGACGGAATTGTCGTCCTATCAGAATTTTTTTCCACTACCGACGCGTTATATTACATATTATTATATACGCGTTATCCGTGTATAATCGACGATAATCGCCCGATATTTTTCGACACTCCCGATAGTTTTCACGGTATTCCGAGTACTACTTGCGCTTAAATACTTGCAGCCGACATTTATTTTTGGTTAACCAAAATCGCGTAACTCAGATATGACGAGACAAGTGATTTTTACGATCATAATATCGTATCATATGATATAATTATAACTATAACGACCACAGCATTAATCACAGCAATTTATTGACTATTCTTTTAACATTCACAATGTTCGATCGCGATTGTATTTACATCACAAGCGTCCCGACGCCACAAATAACCGCGCGCACTGTAGACGAGCGCGAAAATTATTCCGATTCCGAATTCCGCGGTTTGGTTAGGTCCGGTCCGATTCCGAAGTCCCGTGATTCTACGCGAATTGAATATGGTTGTCATGACGTCATGACGTTATCGCGAGCACTAGTTTCTATTATGCGCGACATTAACGCATGTATGATACATTAAATATATAAACATGAGACATTAAAGTATATATATATATATATATATATATTTAGTGTATTTAATTTTTAATTATAATGAGTATTGTAACAGATTTGTTAACTAGAAACTTAAAATTATTTTATGATATTCGAATTTGCCTCGGCCATATTATATTAAAAATGATTTGTCATTCTTGATGGTATTATAAATCGAACAACGCGTTCGTGTATGACATGAATGAGAATCATAAGAAGCTCAGACTAATTCTCGCGATAATCGAGGCGATAAATAATAAGCGAGAAACTATTTTTGCGAAAATTAAAACAAGAGCATGCAGTCTGAAAAAGAATATTCCGTCTCTTATCACAAGCCTCGGCTCACAAGCAGAGCGACACTCTGACTTGCATCTATTACTCACATGAATGTGCCAACTGCGCGCCGCGATAAAATGATCCAGGTCGATGAAGGACGCCAGCAGGAAGCAGGAGAATATACTGCTCAGATTGCGGACAAGTGGCTTTCGCGACAGGACGACGATCAATGTCCACGTGAGACCGCCAACCGTCGCGTGCGTCATGTTGTCAAACACCGCGCGTTCCGGCTCGTTCTTGCCGTACTTGAGCCCGAAATCGCCGAGAATCGAGCAAGCGCCGATCGTGCACGTAAGGAGGGCGCGTAACCAAAGCTCGCGTCCTTCCCGCCACATCGCGCCCGTATTTCACGATCGGCAAATTAATTAATTAATCGTCACGTTCAACGCGTTATAATGCCACGACCGGCCTCGGGGCCTCGACAATTGTAAACTGAAATGTAACTAGTGATAACAGTTCGTCATCTTGCTGACGTAATAACAGACGCTTCATGCGTAATTAATTTTTCGACATTGGTACACCTGATACTGGAGCTTCGCATTTTTGTCGCAGGAGGCTGCGAGCTTGTTTTGGTCTTGATACTTGATATGTTTATGATTGAGATCCCTCTCTATTCTCTCTATTCTCTTCGAAATATGTAGCGAAATATATATGATTCTTTAATTGTTGCTCTTTTGTAAAAACCGAATTTTTGCGAGAACCGAATAATCGACGGTGTCGTTTTTTGTAAAGCGTTCGCAAAGAATCATCGCGAAGTTTCCCGCGAATGTGAATCACTGCAAATCGCTATCTAGAAAGTTTTGGTTACAATCTGTTGGGGATAAGAGACAGGCGCTATTTTCTCTGACTACGCCTTCGTTCGCCCGAGGGTTAAGTTGCTCTCGACATATACCTCGGAGTCTCGGAGATCGTTTCTCTCAGAAGCTCAAGGAAAGAGCCACCTAAAAATTACGTCAAAATGGTAATTGTCTTGTTAATTAATTGATTTATTCGATAATATGCTTTTCAAAGAGATTGTTACAGATTCGTGTTCAATTTGAGGCGAAATTTGATTCGAGTATCACACATGCTATTGTTTTATTTCTGTAATGTCGATCGTCTCGGCCATATTATGTTATATGTATTAAATATTTATTTGCCGGCATAAAGTTAGCACGTGCATTGAATGCTCAAGATGGTTAAAAAACGCACGATAGGATGCTTTTTTCAGAAAGAAGGTTATTTTGATTTGACTCTCGTGCGATCAAAGAGAAATGCAAAAGACAAATGCGTCTCGAACAATAGAAATTGTTAAAATTGCTCCCGGTAATGAGCAGTAGCTTGCAAATGCCGCTTTTTATCGTTTAATCTCTGTATAGATGAAACAATAATCAGACATCTTTTCTAATATTATTTATCTATGTAGATTATACATAAAATTCGAATATTGTAAAGTTTAGATGTATTAACTCGACTTGGAAATGATTCTTCGCAAGAGAAAGTAAAGAGAAAATATATAACAGCCATTTATTTCAAATAATTTAGATTTCGATTTTATACCTTTTTCTTTTCAATGATTAGATATCAAAGTAACTTTACTATTCACAACATATAAAGTTACAATATGCTTATATTTGATATTATATTTTGCACTGGTTTGCTCTAATGCATCAGCAATTTTTATACTTTTGGTTTCTTGTCTAGGAGTAATATAGAACTTCATTTTGCTTTACAGTCAATCACTGCCAAACGAGAAGAATTTCGCATCTATCTAGAGAGGTGTGGCGTCATGGATGCCCTTACAAAGATCCTTGTGTCACTCTACGAAGAAACTGAAAAACCACCTGATGCTTTGGAGTATCCTTTTTTAACATGTGTTTTGTAAAATTAAGCCCTAAGAAAAATACTTTTAAACTATTTTTAATCATATAGAACATATAAATTTTATATTATAGTCTTTCACATTATTGTATGACAAGTGATCATTTATTTTCTAATTTTTGTATCAATAATTATCAAAAGAAATAGTTATTTCCTTATCCATATTATAGTTATATACGTAAAAATCTTGGAGGTATCGTAGATAATACTTCGGAAATCGACAACTTAAAGAAAGAATTAGAAGAGTCCAAAGCTAAAATTGCCGAACTGAAATCAAAATTAATGAAATACGAACAGACTAAAGACGAAGTGATGGCCGAGTAACCAAGATGGAAAATATATATTCAACTAGAGTTCATGCTAGTCCCATTTGGACACTGACTTTTCTAAAGTCAGTCTGACTACTATATATGTGCCTTACTATTATTATAAATAACACATTTAAGGAAATTAGAATATAAGATAAATTACTCAACTTTGTGTAAACATTCCATTATGCATATGTTTATTTAGTCATTCTTATCTAAGAAAATGGAGACTTAGTTTTAATTTTCACACACATTGTTTTTTCTCTATAACCAAATTTATCGTGTTAAGTACTTGTTGAAGTTACATGTATACTTAATATGTTGTTTATACAGAATAGATCTCAAAGTACAAATAAATATTTCTTTTACATTTATTATAGGGGACTTTGATTTTTAAATATACACATTTACTGATACAGTTATTTGATAGTTTTATTTTAAAACCCAAGTTCTTTTATCGAATTTCATAATACATAGATACAAATGCAAATAAAGTTAATTTATGAAGAATGATAGGTATTATACGAAGAATATCACTATTAGTACTCAAAATTGTAAAAAATTCATTTTGGAATCCAAACATATTTTTAGTAATGTACATATTAATTCGATAATTTATACTTAAATAATCTTCCAAGTTTTAATTCCAGAATCTTCAATGCTCTGTACTCAAACTTTAATCTTAACATAAATACCCTGAAATATAATAATATTAAAAGTATTGTAAAAAAAAATAATAGAATTGCACTATATAAAAATGTTACATAAAAAAATTCAATGAAAAATATTTTAAATTCTTTGAAGATTACCTTTTGGGTTTTAGGCGAATTTTGTATAGTATGACTGATAATCTCATGTAGGTTTTGCCGCTTGCCTGCGCTTCACTTCCCAATTATAAATACGTGCCATATTCACCTCCATTGTTGTGAACTGATCTCGAACAAAGTCTAGATCATGTTCTACATATCCTAAATTTTTCTTGGCTGCTTCGATATTTTTGGTCAGTACTTCCTGCGCATCATCTAATGTATATTCTAGCATCACATTAGCACCCAGCCATAAACATACTTTATCTGTAGGTGGTATTATGGCTTTTGCATATACTTGTTCCGACAATAGAAATTGCGTTTCTAAATTGTGGCTGTTGTTTTTTTCAATTTGCAACTTCTCGATCATCTCTAAAGATCTTTCTAAATCTGGTATCTGTGCCTTTAATCGTCTTCTCTTGTTAACCAAATTGTATTCCATAAATTTATACTTTCCATGGCTCTCGTCAAATTTCCTGAGTACTTTATCTACAGATTCGTTTTCTGGTTTTGCCATAAAGGCCTCAACATCATCCTGAAATTGTGTAACATACAAATGATTTAATATCAGCTGACAATAACCTTTAATAAAAAAGATAAGTATAATTTTATTGAAAATGCAAATAAAAATAAACAGAAAATGCAACATATTTATCATGTAAAATTATTGTGCAAATTAATCATACAAAATATTTTGTGGATCAATCAGGAAATATGAAATAAATAATTAATAAAAAAACAAATTTAGTAAGAGAAGAAAATTCTTTTTAATGGCTATATAAAATTTGATCAATCATCAAAATTTTGACCAATTAATACACATATAAAAAATCATCTTAATTAAATAAAAGATAAAGAGATTTGCATCCTAATATTTTTTTATTAATGTTGCAACAGATATTTTTTTCTTCGCGTGGAGAAAACGTTTATGGATTAATTGAACGATTGGTTTGATTGGTTATAAAACGATTAAGTTACAATTTCAGCATATATATATTCAGCATAATTTTGATTTTGTGAATACATGTAATAAGCACATGCATAAAACTAAACATTAATAAATTACACTTACTACAAAATCGGCTTCTGGTATTCCAGCATAGGATTTTCTATCCTCGCTCAGCTCAATTTCCATTTTATTGTCTTCCATCTTGATTCTGCTCTGTGTGTACTATATATAGCGATATATAGATCTCGCATTCGAGTTGGTTTTTATGAAACATGATTCATAACTTTAGAATTTATTATAAATATCCAATTAATTTTCTATTCATTACAAAAATACGAATTATTTTGTAACAAAAAAGATTTCGTGACTCATATTTTCCAGCAAGCATGAGCAATTATATGAGAGGGTAAATTATTAGCAGTTTCACGCATACTGTAAGCTGATCGCAGCACACAGATATATTCTTAAAAATTATTAAAATAATCTTATTTTATCTAGAGTGTTCTTGTCCAACTGCTACGTTGATGTCTGGCAGTTTTAAGAACACATCTTTTTTCTGTCTTTCTCTCTGCCTATCACTCTCTCTCTCTCCCTCTCTCTCTCATTGCGGCTCTTTTATGACGTCCTATATCGACAGCTACACTGATTTGTGGCGGATTCTACTGGCAGTTCGTGTAATTACTAAGAAAACTCTTATGATAAAATCTAACTAGATTGAAAAATTTAATTAGACTTATTATATACATATATTTTTAATAAATTTTTAAGTAACTTAATATCTAGCAAATTTAAAAACAAAATTAAGAAAAGAGAAAAAATACACACACACACATATATATATATGTATATATATATATATATATATATATATATGTATATGTATATATATATATATATATATATATGTATATATACACACTGTATAACAATATATATATATATATATATATATATATATATATATATATATATATATATAGTTCTGAAAATACTTGCGATTCATCTTCAGTGCTATATTTTCAAGAAACTTTAGATTATAGTATAATTTATATAATTATGTATATTTATATTCGATTATATATGGACTTCTTTCCCGGATTATGTATAATATATTATAACAGTTTTTAACACATAAACATGAGTGTTATTAAAGTTCTTTTTATATATAAAGAGCTGCATACTTAAATATTTTTGGAAAATAAAGATCTATCACGTTTTACTTATATTCCAAATAATATATAAAAAAAGCGCATTATTAAATTTTGCAGGATAACTTGATCTTAACTTTGCATAAATTAAAAATTGATGAACAATTTTTTTTTTTAAGACCTCGAAATATAAACGTGTGATACGTCTGTCAAAACGAGACTGCCCTGATGCTGGTTACGTTAAATTTAAATTAGGAATCCACCCGCATCTCACATGCATTCGTGTGCATTTGCGCACGAACGATCCAACATTTATCATTGACTCGGGGCGCATTCCTCCTCTTTGATACACTTTATTGGGTCTAATAGACCCGAATTGTTGGTGTATCGAGTAAAGCAGGGTAGATCTGGACTAGAGTGTTGTCTAGACAACTCACGTCTGAAAGCCGTTCCATTCATTTCACAATTGTCTTGCATGCAAAACAAACGTCAACGAACTGCCATCATCTACGAATTAGACGCTAGTTGCATAATTATCGCACTTAGCATATTAGTAGCTTTTATCACATTTTGTATCAATGGAAAATGTTTTTTTCGATTTCAAGCGTAAACATCATATAAATCATAATGTGCTGCATATATTTAACATAGTCGACAATAGTCAACAATATTTGATTTTATCGAGTTAGGTTCTTTCTTGAAAGATTTTCTTATCTTGTCCATCATGCTATATATTGAAAAAAGAATATTACATATAAATTTTTACATATGTTTTCCTTGAGAAGATAAGGCGCTTGTGATTGAAAATTAAGTATCCTGTTTGCGAAATGTAACATTTTAAAACATAAAATGGAAAGTTATATAATACAATTTTGTCAAGTTATTTTTCTTAAAATAATCTTGTTTGAATAAGCATATCGCAATACAATTCTCTGAAATTAAACATTTATTGAATATTTTGATATTGAATTTTTGAATTGAAATAAACTATAACATACAAGTTAAATTAATATAAAATATTCTACAAGAATTTTGAAATTGAAATCCTCAGTAAACTTTATATTAATAGAATATTATATTGAGTTGATATTGAGTTTTAGAGTCGATTATTACAAGCTTTAAATATTAAAATAAAAGGAAGAGAAGTTTTAAATTAATACAAAATTGAATTTTTCTAAATCGCAATGATTAACAATAGGTGTACATGATTTTTTACACGTCTATTTTAACGTGACGAAAATTGTTGATTTTTGCACGCTATCAAAATATGAGAGAGATTAGATGCGTACATCTAGATTTGAATAATCCAATGATTGCAACGTCAACCAGGAAGGATCAATTCCGTCCTTTCCACCGACTCGCAGGAACCCGAGGCAGATCGGGAGCGGAGATCAAGCGTTTCGGGGGCGCGCTGTGCGCAACACGGGCGCGAATCCAGAGCGCTGGCATGTTATGAAACGATAGCATAGATCCGTGGCACGTTCAGTTAGAACCTCAATGGTTACAGGTTACCTAGGGCTTCCTGCGGAAATGGCCAATATACACCTCCGACCTCCAACTCACTCAGCCTCTCGCGCGAGCGCGCGCACTCGGATCACGCTCCTGTCAGACGTGATACTATACCCTATGTACGATCGCCCTGCTGATGCTGGTTCGCTCGACACGCACTCGTTACGGCTCATCATCATGATCTATGCGCCTACAACAAACGTTACATCCTTAATCCGTTCTAGTTAGGTCGATCCTACGCGCGCGTGCTACGCGAAAAAACTAACGTCATTATCTTTTCAAGGTTTTGTCGGTTAAAAAAAAAACTCTCTCTCTTTACGAAGAATATTTCGACGTCGAAAGCATCGAAACTTCGTTATCTTAGTTAATTACTCGTTATTATAATAGCATTTATTTTGTGACTAAAGAAAAATCGTGTGCTGAATTTGTTTGTACCACGTATTTTTTTACGCATTGAAACAAATTTAATTTTATGCTAAAGCAAACTAATCTACTCCTCGTAAATGTATTTTACTGATGCATTTGTATAAGCGAAATCATTACTGCTCTGATAGCGAGAGAATTTATATTTAGAACAATTTATTATTATAGAAAGAATTTGCAGATTCAACAAAATGTCTTTAGTAAATAAGATTGGTATTTGCAAAAATTCTCTTTAAATCTTTAATAACTGACGCAATTTACTACGACGCAACTTATTACGACAATATAAAATATCCTATATCAGCAAATGATGCATTGGTTAAAAGTCGATCTATGATTTATGCGTTACATACATACATTACATATTACATATTACATGTTACATTCTTGATCTATATAATGAGAAAATTAACTGATTATTACATAAAATCCTGTCATTTTTTAAGAATAACTTTCTCCAGTATATTTATATATGTGAATCAGAACAATATCAAAATTATTCATTCAAGAACTTGTATTCCATCGTATCTAAATATAAATAATAATACATATTTCTGTTCAGAAAAGACATATGACGTACCTAGACAAAGAATTCGCATTTGTTCGTCTGCTGCGAAGTCAAGCAGCGACTGAGACATTAATACGTTAAGACATTAGGACGTTAATACAGATCTAAACTGGAGTTTCACATGACTAACGCGCATTCGTATCGCATAGTTTCCCTCGTTATGACAATTAGCCGCAGATTTGGAAATTATTGTGTCTTATCCTGTCCTATCTATATTCCTCAAACATATGTATATCTCACATATATTATATTCGGCATTTAATATTAAAAAGTATAATGGTATTTATTTGAAAAAAACATTGAGAGAAGGAGAGACATTTTAAACATCTAGTGACACCTTCGTGAAGAGGAGTACTTGAAGATACATCGCAGATCGAATCGATCGGTTAGATATGCGTTCTTGGCCAAGAAAGGACATCAGGTCATCATGAAGAAAGAAGCGTGGTGCAGCTAACAATGGCACCACAAATACAGACCGACTCTCGTTGTCCACAGATATAATCTGTCGAAATGAGTCATCATTTTGATGGGCACACGGCTAACAAACGTGTTCACGAGAATAACAGTCAATGGAAGGATTCGCAAAAGTCAAAGACTGGCCCCTAGCAACTCGATGATGTTAATCGATCGTAATTTCTCTCCTTTTAAGCATACGTTAAATATAATAAATTAAGACCTATATTATTGCAAGTTAAAAAATACAGTATAGTTATTTTTATCACATTTAACTTTTTTTATATTTTTTTAATAGAAATGCTATGTGAATATTATATGAACTGAATCGATCACTTTTCTTCGAAAAATACAGCTTAGTTTTATCATTAAATTCTTTTTGATTGAAGAAATATCATTAACGAGTTCTAAATATATGTGCGTGCATGCAGATTTTTGATAGATGCTTTCTTCTGCGAAGAATTTAGAATAAGGGAATTTTGATGTTCATGTTCAAATTTATTTTGTATCACCCGCGATGTAGATCTAAAAAATAAAAGTTGATTAATTCGAGACTTAATGACAGAATATATGTGACACTAAATATTATCTCAAAATGTAAATGCTATGGCAAGCTTTTGTTCAAGATAAAGTATGTGCTTGCATACAGATTTTGGATGGATACTTTTTTCTTTGAAGGATATATATATAAGAGAATTTTGTCCGATGCTCATGTTCAAATTTCCTTTGTATCACTCACGATGTAGACCACCTAAAAAATGAAAGCTGGTTAATTTCATTTATTCATAAAATATACGTAGCATGAAATATTATTTTAAAATGTTAACGCTATGGCAAGCTTTTTCTCAAGACTACTTTGTATTATGGTCATTTAGACAGAAAAGAAGTATATTCTTTGATATTTATAATAAATCAACACACACACACAAAAGAAAAGTTTTTAATATTTAAAAAAATATTATTTTTATATATATTATATTTTATCGAGAATATCAAAATCTCATTATAAAAAAAAATATAAAAGAAATGTAAGTAAAAAGTACATACGTTTTAGAATGTAACTTTCAGACTGCATGAATGTCTCTATAAAACTGATTTAAAACTGTTTCTTATAAATAAAATTATAGTACGTTACTCAAGGTATAACTGAATGAAATTTTACAATAGAAATAGATCAGCCATCAAAATATACTACTTTGCAATTTCATTCCTTCCGCACAATTTGATCCAGATGTTCGTTACACTTCCTCGAAGGTAACTATCGGCCGTTAGCTAATGGCACGTGCGAATAGATGAATGAAAGTTTACGCGCGAGGATAGTAAGAACAGGTCAATCTGCCAATTGACCAGTCAGAGTCAATAGTCGGTACCGTATGAACGGACCTCTGGATCATGTTCCTCCCTTGCCTTCGCACTCACACAAAGCGGTGCGCCGAGTGTCTTCGCCGAGGAAAATTAGCCGCAAACGGAGTGCAGCAGATAAGGGTGCTCTTGGCTCGTGGTGGGGGATGGTTAACTCTAGAGTGGCCGTTCGGAGTCAGTTGCTCTTATGCTCGCCAGCCATCAACAGTGCGACCGCGTTGCGTGTCGCTCGACTCGAACCGCGCGACAGAAGCGTCACGGACTGTCAAGAACAACAAGCACGCGTAGTAAATTCTGAAATATACGTGTAATCAGAATCTACGAAACAATCGTGACAATTGCAAATTTTAGTGAAAAAAAAAAAAAAATTGGACAAAAAGAATCTGCCCGGACTCGGTGACTCTTTACGCTTGAATCGCGTCGAGGAAGTGACGGAAAATGAATGATTCTGTGCATTCCGGATGATTGTAACGTTGAAGTTGAATCTCGTATGCGGTCGATGTTTTACAGTGCTAAAATCGCAGTTTAAATTAATGAACTTTGTGCAAGAACGAGTAGTCGCTCTACGCAGTTCATTGAAACAACAATTGATTGTTTCGTTGGTGCTCGGATATTGAAAGAAACTGTACGCGAAGGAAGATTAATTAAATACAACATTAGTTCTCTTTCTTCTATGAGACCGGATGCATATGCGTCACTTCGCATCATCATTAGTTCACGTCCAGAAAAACATAGTGATTATTTAATTATCAGCAGTTCTATAATTTCTGATCGTGAGAAATATCGCAATCAGTGAGGAAATTATTTTTAAAAATAACATTGGAAGATAAAGCTCGTAGGTTCATGACTTGTGCGCGTGGAAAGCGACTTTCTCAATAACAGAAAGAATCGATAACGATATTCACACGTATATGCGTGCGGCGCGAATAATTTCGCGCTGGGTTCCATTGTTATTTAAATGATTTAACAGCAACGACAAATTTCTAATCGCGATAACTACGCAACTACGCAGTTCCTCGGAATTTTCCCGGGACGCCGGACCCCAGGTTTTCTCCGGATATTTAACGGAAGTGATCAATTTGATCGCAACTTCGTCGCATTTGCTGATGCGCTCGCGCGGCACGTGACTTTGCGAGCGACGACGACGACGACGGTGACAGACGTCGCGACGCGTTCCGCAGGATCCACCGACAAACATGAGGAAGCATCGAACGCTAATCGATTAGCACAATCTGAATCATCGAGAAGATCGATAGGCGCGATGACTATCGATAGCTGAGCCGGCGACCGAGGATCGCGCGGAAGCTGATCGAACGCAAGGATCTACCGGGGGGGGGGGAGGGAATTATTATGTTTGGAACGGGACTATGCGCTTTGGTGAAGGTGTTGGTGCTGGCGGGGGCGGTCATCGCGCTCCTGCCAGAGGATTTGGAGGACCGAGCCCTTCCGACCAGCCTCCAGGAGGAATGCGCTTCCAAGTGCCCGGATCTGGATCTCATGCAGGTAAGAGATCTTTTTTTTTATGTGATAAACGAGCTAGATATTATTGCAATTTACTTGTAATTGAACCGTAATGTACACCCAAGGAATTTGATGTCAAGAAGGAAATCTCTAAGCTTGGGAAACCGATTTCTTCTCCCTTCGCATATCTGTAAACGTAGTCAATATATTGAAACCTAATACGAATTTTTATGAAGATTATAATTTTAAGAAAAATCTTTAATCTTTAATCTTAGCGTTGCTTCGATTTATTTTCTGCTACATAAAACGTAAAGAACAAAATATCACATTAAATCACGGTTTGTGTATTTTAATCGCAGAGTATCCATCTTTACAAGATAAAAAATGGAGCAAACGCGTATATTTTTTCACGCGGCCGCAATAAGAATTATCGACAGATAACAAATGGTGATTTGGCTAATGAGATAGTAGTCTATTTACTTGCCCTTCAATCTGTAGCATACATAGTATACATAGTAGTAGCATATATAGTAGACATCGAAATCATGTCATGTTAATAGATAGCCCGTACCGATAAGTCACAATGTTACGAGTTGATTACGACATTTTTAGTCTTTATCGAATCTTTCGTTATGTTTATCGACATTATTTATGGCTACCTTTAACCGCATCGTACTACCCTATTATGAAAGTGCACATTACGTTAATAAATACAACACGCGATAAGTGTATAACTAATTAAATTATGTTAACATAAGATGTATTAATTTGATCTACTTTTATGTTTATTTAAAATTACGATTAGTCTTTAAATTTGCTGTTAATTTTAGAAGAGAAAGAGAGAAAAAGGGAGAGAGAGAGAGAGTGCTGTACAAAATTTAAATCTTAATTAATTATCAAGATATATCATATACAAAATTATTAAAAGCTCTCGCAGCTATATGACTTTCCTTAGACTATACATTCCTTAAGAAATTCAGAATTAATTTTCTTTTTTTTTAATAAAGATCTCGTACATCAAAGATCATTATTTTTCATTGCAATTCATCAACTTTGTAGGTATCTCTTCATCAGTGTGCAATAGCACCTTGCATATGTACTCGATGCTTTCTATATTCACTGTTTAATTGACTCGTGTGTTGAACGCCAATTATTTCGCGCTAATTAATGAGGAATATTTAAAGCACGCGACACACAATTTGCGCCATACGCGATCTTCGAAATTCATGTCGGCGCGTCAATTTATCGCGTCGCGGCGATTCATTAGCATTCCTCGGGATGCAGCGCACGTATGCGCATCCTTGCGCATCGCATCCATGACGTAATTTTTCGATGCGAACTGCCAATTTATCGGAAGAGCAAGAGAAACTCGCGTATTCCTAATAAGCGTACTTGACAGTTTAATAGAATCTTGATACTTTTATTCTTTCTGTTTCAATCCATCAGCTATCATACCATATAAGTATCGATACTACTCAATATTTTTATCAAAATCGTAGATTTTTCACAGCATCGACACCTATAATAATCGAATAAAGATATTGCTGTAACAACAAATTAATCAATTTTGATATGAATAATATACATTATAAAAGTACGCAGAATATTTCAAAAGTATTGTTTACAATTACTTTTTACTAATACCTTTCCGGCATCAATACTTAATTGTAATAGTTGAAGTAAAGTAATTTGTCAAAAATGTTCAATTTGAAAGCTAAAGCATTCACTTTAGTACCATGCTAAACATCCTCAGCTGCGAGCTGAGCGGCGTCGGCACGAAAATGGCTGTGCACGAGGCTGTGCAGCGAAGGACGTATCAATTTAAGTCCACTCTCCAGCCCGACTGTACCATTCATTAATTAACTTAACTACACGACGACGCATCATGGCAACCTATAAGCATAGCGTCGAGGATGAAAGACGAGCACGTAACGGATACAGGGCCATCTAATCCCTTTCTTACGGAGAAGGACGAGAACATTGTTTTATCATGTGCCGCCTTCGTCGATTCGGATTATTAATTATATAAATTATACTAATCGCGCATGTGTGTATCGCATATCATATGAACTTCGTACACATAATCTGAAAATTTCTGAAAATATCGAATTTTTTATTACTCTCTCTCTCTAACATACGTATATAATCTCTTGGCTCGTAATAAGCTATATATTATGAATATCACATGTAAAGAGTATAAATAAAATTTTTGTCTTTTATTATATTCTTTGTAATATGTATCATAAATTTATTCTCTAAAATAATTCATGTTGTAAACCTATTAAACTTTCACGAAATAAAAATCGTATACGTGCGTGTATTCAAATTTTTCAAAGAATAATTTTTAATAATTTAATAAGCAGCACACTATTTTGTGTTGTTTTCAAGTAGCAAAGTAAACTGGTTTAATGCGACAGCGTGCGAAAAGCTTCGCCATAAAGCAATTTTAATCAGTGCATTCGACAATTGAGGAGAACGAATTGATACTAATTATCAATTTAACTCTCCTCAAAAAGATCGTCGCCAACGTTTCTTCTGATATCAGATCACGCTCAACCTTGTGTACAATTCTGGAGGTCTTCTTAATCATGTATCATGTAAAATTCATGTATATCAATGACATCAAACGAATCTAATAACAATTTTTTCAATCATTCCAAGTCGATAAAAACATGTAATGTTCTTTTAAAAAATAATATTATTACTAAAATAAAGAACAACGCTATCTAATTCATTGATAACGTTTGACCAAAAAAAAAACAACTTTATAAGAAATAATTTTGAACAATTGGAAGTAAAATAACTTTAATAAGTGTACTTAAAATAATGTTTAATTTTAGTAGATTTAAAGAGCAATTTTATGAACTATTGTTTATTGCAATTCCATTTCTCGTTTTGTCGCGAAGTATTGCAGACCGCATGCAAAGAATTAATTTTTACTCCAATTAGTTTTATGACCATTGAGCGATATTATAAGTCATCGAACTCACCCAACCCTTCTTCGTCCGCGTGTGCTGTCGATTCAATTACCCCGTCGCAGTTAGATAAGAATGGTACAGAAAAATCACTTTGTTCGATCCCTTATCTGTGGCGCGTAACTCACTCACTTATTAATCTTCCTTTTCCTCTTCGTCAATTTCCAAATGATTAAGAAAAACTTCTTCAAGGCAACGCAATAATGATCTCGATTGAGCGTCTTTTCCTAAGAAGCACACAAAATAATTTATGAATCGAGCAGAACCCAATCATGATTTTTGAAATCCTTATTAAATTTTTTCATTCTAACGTTTGTAATAGATTAATGTTATGAAAACGACGCAAGCCGCTAGAAATTCGATTATTATAAATGTGAATAAAATATAATATTGTTTAATTACATTACGCTATGTTTAACGCGTTATGTTCTTATTGTTTAACAGTGGCGAGGAATTATTTCCTGGTTTAACTAACAATAAGCGTATTTAACTAAGCGTTTTATTTAGTTTTTAGGAATATTAATGATTTAATTCTTGAAGCAGACTCTTTTGTCTGTTAAAAATGATGTGACAGGCGCCCGTATTATTTACTAAACACGAGTATTAGTAGTAAAGTTCATATCATATCTCTGGGTGCTTGGAGAATGACCTTAAGCTTGCATAACATCCACGGAGGAATTTTCTTCTCAAACGTCTTCGTTTCTTGAACATCGGCCCCGACGTTCTAATCTCGAATTAGTACGATATCTCTTACTTAATAAATAATTTATCATTCCCCTCAACGTCGTGATCTAGTCGTTTATAATGCGCTGTTTTTAAATACGTTCAACACCAACAAAGACAATCAAAATAAAGATGTATAATAGAAAGAATACTATATGCACGAATGTAAAAGATTTTATAACTAGACATATGGAGAAAATTAATATATCCAAAAGAACAATTTTATAAATAATAAAATTGAAATTAAAAGATTATATATTTAAAAATATCACAAATAAGAATTTGATAGAAAAATCTCACCTTCTCTTTTTTATTTAAATTGAGATATAAATTTATAAAGTTCTCTTTAGAGTAAAAAAGATGTAGTAAAACGTTAAAATAATCTTACAATATATTTTACCGTAAGAATGATTTAAAAATTAGTAAGTAATTATTAATAACATAAAAATCACTCTATATTAACAGTTATATTTTCATCTCTTTGTTAATAAGAAGCAATTATTACGTATGTAGTTATTGCACATTTTCATTATAAAATAATGCAAATTCTTGCAAACAAGTAATAATATAACGTTTCATGGCATTTTACTCTTTATTAAAACGCATCAACATTATTACATAATTTAAATTACGTCTAATGTAAGCGACAGTAAACATGTATTTCCGATTCTTCGAGCACGACTGACATATATTTTATGAAACAAAAGCGTGTAATTTTATTTGTAAAAACATTTCTTTTCAAGAGCTAATTAAATACAATAAAAATATCTAAATTACAATCCAAAAAGATAATTTGATAAATTTTACTTTTAGATTATAGATAACTTTATTTTGTATATATAATTTTTATAAAGAAAGGTGTACGTGGATAGAGAGATGGATATTAATAAAAAAATAAATCTAATATCGCATATATTCTAACGATTAAAGTATGAAATATTGAGGGAGATCCCGGATTCTGTCTCGCGCGATGAGCCTGATGTTACGTCGAATATGCAGGATCGTCCGGCATGCAACATTATATGTGTAGCCATACACAATAAACTTCCTGCCGACCACATCCTCTCACCTACAACGTGGCGCAGTAGGGGTTCACCTCGAACATCGATAATCGTGCGAATTTCGCCTTTAATCGCGGCGCAAATCTGAAACGCGTGATACGCCCGATTTTTTGCATTATCAATAATGCATTACAAGAGAAATTGATTTATATTCGTATATAACAAAATTTTACATAAATTATTTCCGGAAATCAACGTTTTTTTGAGCCAAGAAAAGTTATGTTTTTAATTATTAAGATATCTACCAAATATTTCAGTGGAAAGACGAATGCCGGTACGGTGGGACATCTCCCCAATTTTATTAATTACCCCTAAGGTCAAAAGTTAAATTAAAAACAGCCGCATCAGCTGCCATTCGTTACCGGCTGAAAACTGTATATGACTGGTCACATTCTCTGTATATATGCCAACATATGTACGCCTTTTAATTGAGATGACGTCAGTTGAAAGCGGTTCGCACCGCGTTTCCCAGGATTTATTTGCGTTAAAAAAATCTAATGAGAAGCCAAAATCATTAAGTACATGCATATATGTGATTATAGCTTTAACTATAAAAAAGATGATAATAACATGTTTATACGTAAGAGAGAATAAAATGTTTCAACTTTTAGATCACGATAATTATCGATGGAACACACAAATGCAGATTATTATAAATCAAACATTATTTTAATAGAAGAATCTCTTTGTTTTTCTTTCTCAGATAGAAATCTTTGTAATCTATCAGCGGCAGATAATCTATCACGCGAGACAAAATATACCAGATCACCAATTCAGCTTCTATGAGGGTTTCTTTTCTCTGTGGTAACTTCGTGAAAAATAATATTCGAAAATTAGTAAACTATATAGATGTGGGTAGACCCGTATGCAACTGCATTGCCGCGCAAATGCCGAGAAAGATTAATTGCGTGTGAGAAATGTGATGGATCGACACCCCTTTTCTGTGAAATCTACGCAGGAAAGGATGCGTCTGTAATATTTTATTCACAAACAAGTTTCCGAGAGATCGCGGATATTTATGTACGGATTAAAGAGTCGCTGTCGAGTACGAACGCGATGCGCCGAAAGTGTATTTTAGCGTCTCGTGCAGTCGCATTAGGATAAGCAAATGATGCACTTAAGGTCAACGATAACCCAGATTCTCATCTCGTGCGACTAAATGAGGTCGGCCCGTCGTGA
Source organism: Lasius platythorax (assembly GCA_963971435.1). Taxonomy (NCBI): domain Eukaryota; kingdom Metazoa; phylum Arthropoda; class Insecta; order Hymenoptera; family Formicidae; genus Lasius; species Lasius platythorax. The sequence continues at coordinate 5,773,150 of OZ020535.1, forward strand.
CAACATCATCGTCAATTTTTATTATATTCAATTTGCGTCGCGCCAACATTGCAAACTTTATTCAAGAGAAACGACATCAGGATGATTTTCGTTGGGCTGCATTAGTCGCGCCACGATGTGTATACAAACACCTAATTAATATCACAATACAAATTATTGAATGGGTGTCGAGAGGAAAGAGACTAATTTGTCACTTTTCACTTTAAATTATTTGTACCGTGAAACTTAATTCTTTGCTAGAGTATATAGCAATGACACTGCCTATCCTAATGATTTGGAATAAATTTATTTATTTTTATTAGATATTTAATTTTGAGTATCATTAAATTGTATTTAAATTAAATCAATCTTCTGATATATCTCATTTTTAAAATTGCATATTATTTTCTCATTATACATGTATATGCAAAAATAAAAATATCAATCCATTTAAATTAATGTTTTGATATACTTATCAAATTATATACGGCGCACGAATAATATAAACATTAAATAATTATTTCGAATTTTATTACCTGCAACTTGGAAATAATGTAAAAATTGAATAGCATCAGGAGAAATTAAAATGCACGTGGCGATTGCGAAATCGAAGCTGGGAGAACTTCCTGGTCACCACGCTAATAATTACAGCTTCAACCGCGATGCTTATCCTTTCAATTCTCGACGTAATATGAGAATAATTGATGTGGTTCGTGGAAGAAAATGTTGGCGTGCATTCAAATGACACCAACGACGTCTCTTAAATGTAAACATGTAAAGAACATCTGAAAAATCTGAAAATGAGATAATAAAGCGCGCGCACACACACACACATAAATAAAAAAAAAACATTATTTTAAAATGTAGGAAGTTTTGAAAAAGAATCATGATATAGCAAACAAGAAGAGAAATTCTACTTTAAAAATAAACACACTGTCTGTAACGTTTTCTCGAAAAAATTTTGCATGTCATTTCTTCCGTCTATTTTTCTATAAATGTTTACGAATACGTGCCTTTCAATTCTTTTAATGTCGAAATTTTGCGTAGTGTCAAATGTTTATAGCAAATAATATTTTTTGATAATGACATTTCGTGGCGATAAATTTCCAATACATTGCTCCGTACATTCCTTTCATTTTAAGGTCGTGATTTTCAATAATTTTATCGTATCCACTGTTCCTTTCATGGCATCAGTGACTTTGATCGTCGAAAGCAAAGAGAGCTCGATCTTTGGTCGCTGTTCCAACCGAGTGGACACCAGCCGGTGTACATTCAACACCGTGCGACCGTGCACGTTGTTGACCACAGGAAAAAATCCGACACCCTTTACCTTAAACTTGAAACAGCGCGCCGTTGCAAAGAATGCGTGTGCAAAATAACAACGTCATGTCATATTATTTCGTCGACAAGTATCAGGTTTTCCATGTTGTCCGTCGCTCCTTTCAGCTTCACTGTGACAACTTTATGCATGATATATACTTGTTGGGACTTTAAAAGACCCTTCTCCTCAACGTTCATTCATAACGTTATATTTTGTGGTCTCTTATCGGTTTGAAAATTTGTATTTTTTATTCCAGCTCCACTCTCTGCAAATATAAAAAGGAGTTATAGTTAGTTAAAAGAACAAGTATCTTCTAATTTTAATCGTCACACGATATCATTTATTTGGCATTTGATATGTTAAAATTAGAGATGGCGAGAGAAAAAAAAGGAAAAATTTATAGCATAGACATAAAAATATAAATGAATATTTATCTATAATTATATTGATAATGGGAAAAAGAATCGCGTTCTTCGAACTTCCCTCGCCAAGAATATTTACGATAGATTCCTCCTAACATTGTTTACCGAATAGCGAACGAGCATTTCCGTGTAGTAGATCTTTCCGTGTTTGACATCCGCTATTATTTCCATCTTCGAGATTATGCGGTAGGAAGACGCAACAGGTGGCCGACGCCGCCGAGCGTAACGTAGACGTTGAACACGACGGAAGGACAGGCACCTATGCATTAAACGATTACTTTAGATCGGATAAGACTGCTCTTTAACAGGTAATTTCCCTCTTTTTTCTCTAAGACCGTTGAAACGTTAGACCTTGTAGTGAAAACAGAGCGAGAGAAGAAGTCGAGGCGCCTACTCGAAGAAATCAATTGGGAAGACGAAAATTAATCGAAGAAGCCGAATCATTCCGTTAAATTGCTCCAACAATCAAAAGAAAAAAAAAGCGACGCTTTTGAAGAATTGTTTTTGCCACGAGAAACGCGCGCGCGCGACTATTTTATTAATTCTTCCTTGCGTAATTTCTTTCTCGATAAAAAACCATGTTTGATATGCAAAAAAAATTATTGAATACAATCAGAAACAAAATATTATAGTAAGATTCTAAAAGAAATAATTGCACAGTATTCCACAGATTACGCAATAATATATGTATTTATATGCGTCTTAATCGCAAATCATGAATGCAATGTGTGATTAAAAATAATCAAGTCGAAATTAAAGAAACGAGAAATATTCTGTGCGCAAATTTCATCTTATGATATTTATCTCTACATATGCTATTTATATCTTACTTCTTTTATCAGTCCCCTTTGCTTTCTTCGAAGAAGTTCAAAATAATTTATGACGAAGTAAACAAAAATATGTGAGATTGTGTCAATTATTTTAGCGTGAACTACGGCGTAAATTCGCGCAATGTCAATACACGCTTGTGTATTATACAAATAAATTCTTTTAGCAATAAGATACCTAACAATGTACGTTAAAACGCAGAGATAAGCGCGGCCACACGCGTCTGAAAGGTTGCTCATCGACGCACGAAACGGATTGATTAATCGAGTGCAAAGTTAAATGACGCTTATTGCGGGAAGATGTTTCCACGAGACGAGAGGGAATAAAAAAAATCGTCGTAAAATTGATAGATTCACGAGAGAAGCGAGATAGAGATGCGAAAACACTCTGTTACCGTTTCCCTCTCTCCTGAGATGAACCCTTATCATTGAACTCGTCGTTTGCTGGCTGCTAACGCGAGAGAGGAAAACACGCGGCGAGCATATCTGCAACAGTCGCAAGCGTTTCTGGATTATTACGGCTTCCGCGGAAATTTTAGTTCGTGGCAGGACGCAATTTGCCGAGCGCATTATCTAATTACGGAAATTCGGAGTTAAACGTATCGCCGTAAAATACTCGTACAGCTATTTACGGGACACATACACGCATCTGTGTATGGTCGCTGCGCGAATGTCTGTGAAAAGAATACTAAAGATACTTAATTTTAATAAAGTTTAATTCGCGCATCATCCCCTTCTACAATGATATTCTACGTAATCAACTAATTACATAAACAAATATTTATGGATATTGTACACAGGTATATTGTATATATATTACATAAAAAAAAATACATGGAAATTTATTCACTGTCATGGAATGACAGTATTTTAGAAGATTTAATATTTGATCACATTTTTCGAAAATTTAATGCGAAGGTAATATTTCTTGTCGATATTAGGAATTTCAAAAGTACGATATAAGAGAAAGCTATAAGATTTTGTATTGGATTTAAAAAAATAAACTGCTAAACTGATTTACAGGGCGAAATGAGGTTCTCACAGGGGTTTGGTATAGAAATTTGCATTTCGCAGGTGGAGACCCTATTCCATAATAAATACGTTATGATAATTAGACAACGCTATGATAATTAGACGGTCGAAGAATCGACTTCCAAAATTCCCATGGTGGTAACTACAGTTACCATGGTTCACTTCACACCCCTCACTCTCTCTCTCTCTCAGCGATATTTGTGCACGACTCCCTCTTTCCCCATCGATCTCGGCGCGTCGGGCTCTTTCCAATTACTCTCGCGCGTTTCATCGAGAACCGGACACGCACCTGTGTCCCGGAAATGTGTAACGTACAGGTGCAGCCGCTGTAACGAGCGCACGTTATCTCCGACGTTAGTGCGGAAGGCCGGGCACCTTGAGGGGACGGATTATATTCGGCGATTCATTCCGGCGCGCCGCGTCAAATACGCCAGATACCGGGGGTGTCAATTGAACCGGATGGAACAGTTTAACGTCTTTTAAAGACGGCAGGCGATTCAATTTATTTTACACCGCCCCTGCACGTAACATAATCGCGCACCGTTCACGCGCCGTCGTGTTGTTCGACGTCTCTATTTTTACGTTCAATCGACAATGTGATCGCATATGTTGTCGATCGCGTATCCTGTGTAACGCATCCAGTTACATTTCAACTGGATATACGAACGTAACTTTTGGAAATCGATCTAACGATCTAATGTTAAAAATTTATTCGATTTTTCTCTAGCTTTAAAATGATTATGCAAATCGTAGAAAAATATATGTTTTTTAAAATGAGATATGTATTTGATTGCAGAATCGAACGGACGACTTGAGCTCGGAGGTGGGCTGCGGGGTGAAATGTAAGATCGATCAGGTAAGAAGTCTCACGTGTGCTTGATCATCGAATTAAATTTATTTAGGACATACGCACAATTCTCTTGATTAAAATCCGAGTATAAATTTTGCTCGTCTATTGCTACCACATGGGATACTTCACGCTGGTAGAACCCCAGCGGGGCTTTCATCAATAACATATATATTGATCTACAATTTATATAATAGAAAAGTAAAATAAGTGCGTAAAAAATGAAGTAAAATGTTAGGGACGACAGGTATAGTTTTATCTCCTTGGCTGCTTCAAAAATTGATCAACTCATCCTATTGGTAAAATCTAATCGTATAGAATACTATAACGAACCTCGGGACAACAATCGGCAATCCTGGCGCGATATACGCGAATGACCGGTGCGGACGTCGGAGACGAAAATGAAGGGACGACAGTCCCTCGTTACAATGAAAGTACTTCCGCTGGTGTTCCAGGGGGCCCCGCCGTTCCTAACTCGCGGCGGCGACGACGGAGATGGTAAACGGCAAATAAAAAACAACGCGAGACCGATGAATGGGGCGGACGCGCGTACGCACGTACGTACGTACGTACGTACGAAACGTATTGCGCGCGTACGAATGAAAGAATGGCCCGTTCTCTCTCTTTCTCTCTCGCTCTCTCTCTCTCTCTCTCTCTCTCTCTCTCTCTCTCTCTCTAGTACGGCTTCGTGCCTTTAAATTGGATCGCGTACAAGTGCGACCGATGGCGGATGTCGCCAAATTACCGTGCGACTCCGGATTCACTCTCTCGCGCTTCGTCCGTCTCGCTGTCGCACTCTCCGTTTCTCTTCCAGTTTCCTCCCCGTCTAAAACGGAAGTGCGAATGAGAAAAAACGGGGAAATTGGGAGATGCATCTAACGCCGCGCGCGTGTCGTAATTTCGTCATTGCGTGGTGGGATAAATAAATTCGCTGTCAACGTTTACTTTTAGTTTTAGAAAGATATGAAAAACCAGTTAATCTAAAATTTAAGTTAATCGACGATAATGAAAACAAACCTGAAAAGTCGATAATCAGATATTTTGGCGGAGCATAATACTTAATTATTTTGCTATTTACAAAATTTTATAAAGTAATAAAAAGATGTTACCAATTATATTTTACACAGTATATGTAAAATAATTATAAAAATTGAAGAGATTCAAGAAACTTGTTACTAGTAGATAGTTAAATTCGACATAATTAAAAAAGCAATCATCTTCTTTTGCCTATTTGTCCCACTTTTTTTAGATTTCCTTCTTACTTTCGGATTCCTAATAAATGAATCATTAGCTTAATACATAAAAATAAAAATACACATTCCAACGAGAGAGTAAAACATCGAAAGAATTCCCTCCGGGCCGGAAGGATATCCAACAACGCGTGTCTCCAGGATAGGAAACGAGCAGGGCAATTAACCCCACGAAAAGGACAAAAAGGATCCTGGCCTACCTAATTATCTCCGAAAAAAATGCGGTCGTCAATACGTCGGGCGATTCGTGCTGCTCGGCGCGCGAGGATGTCGCGCGCGTTCGTTGCGTGCATCGTGGAGCGGGACTTGGAAAGCGAATTACCACGCGAATTGCGCTTAAAACGATTTCCTCCCTCGGCTCGTTTCACGGTTCGTAAGTCGCCAGTAATGCGTACGAGTAACGGACAGGGCGACGTAGGTGGAGGAAGACGCTTCGCGATTCTAGCTGAACATTTACGCGCTTCGGCGCGACCCACTTCTAGCCTTTAACTATCGCGCTCTTTTGCCCGGGAAAATGAGTTTGTGTGTGGAATCTTCAATTCTATACAATAGGGAACCCCCTTTTGACTCGCACTGATCATCATCGAAACGCATCATTAATTTCCTATATTTCCTCTTTCATTTTTTATAGAACATTATTGAAATATTCAATTTAGCTTTTATATGCATTAAAAGAAAGAGATAATATTTACTACCAATCTATTTTTAAAAATTTTCTTGCATAATTAATGTATCCCCGCTTAATTAATATGAAAGATTAAGTAAAACCTGCGTTTTCCATCGCGTCCAGCATTGATGCACTTCACAAACATCAGCGGATTGACTTTACGTCTCGTCCGGCAATTTCACAGGTCGATAACGATGAATTAATACTACAGAATACTTATGGAATTTCTTTTGTTCGATGCCCTCTTATTTTTTCGTTTGCTCTCGAAAATTAATATAGGCTTGCACGTCCTTTGCTTATCTCCGGAAATATCCATCAGATGACTTCCGATCATCATAAAATTTCCGATCATAATTAACAAACTACTCTTATACATACCTCAATTAAAATATAAAAATTGCTTCTTGCTACAAATAGAAGAAAAAAACAAAAAGTATTAAGATACATTATATAAATTAAAAAGATAGACACATTAGCGTAAAACTTTAATTAAAGATATTAAAAATTTTTTTCTTTTTCTCTCTGTCTTTCTCTCTCTCTCTCTTTCTGTCATTCTCTTTCTGTATTCACTCTTTTTATGGCGAGTTATAGCATTTTCTACTTTATACATTGAGAGAAATATAAACTACGAACAAACGATGAACATTTGCTTCCTTGTGTCGTATGCTAAGAATCCAGACAGTCGAGTGTGTTTATCTGACAATGAAGTAAAGTGGAGGACCGCCGACAGCGAAGTATCCATACAAATGTCTCTGCTTGGTAGCAGCTATTGCCAG